>OU015491.1:99478643-99733643 GCA_907164885.2 Dolomedes plantarius | reverse complement strand
TTGATATACAGTTTTATTACATGTTTTTGAATTCAAATAAAGTAAATTTATTAAAAAATAATAAAAAAAAGAGAAATAATTATCATTTTCAGTTTTACTTCAAATAATGGAACTTATTTTCCAGACACCCAGATTAAATGTATTATTGTAAACCGTTTATTCTAGTAATTCATTTATGTTGATATTGTTTCGATTATTTTGTTGTTGAAAGGCATTTTTTGCATTAATATATTTAGAAATATAAGCACTGTATAATTTCTACTCATATATATTTTTATATAACTTATAGATTTATAGAGACACATCTATATGTTATGTCTATATCTGGATAACATCTGAAGTGTAGTTGAATAATTTTTATTTCTTTGATTTATAGTTGAATTTTTAAAAATTTTATTTAACACTAAAGGCTTAGAGAAATGACAAATAAACTTAAGTGAGCTAAGTCTGGGATTCCTATAAAAAATTATATAAACAAATCGCCAAGCGCGAGCTTTAGTTTGAGTTTTAATGCTTTTTTTGTAAAATTTTAGAGATTTTCTCTAAACAAAAATTTATTCGAAAAACCGAATTATTTTTCTACGGTTTTCGGTTTCGGCTATCTAAGTTCAAAACCACGATCTTCGTTTTCTAGTTTAACCGAAACCTTAAAATATATATTGACAAGTTACCGGTATGAGATAAAAATAAGATGAACTGAAATTGAAGTGGACTGATTCATCAAAGTACCTCATATTTTAATGATGATGGGAAATTTCGATAGAGGAGAGAAAAATTCACCAACGCTGGAGCCTGATTAGATCTTCCAGTGTCCATTATAGATTTGGAAGTAAGCATAATGTAGAAGACTTGATGCTCACAGCGTGCATGCAGGAATATATATTACAAACTTCTGTCTCCTGTATGTTTCAGAGTCTCCTGTCACAGCGGTGAGTTTTAACTCGTGTAATGTTAAACGAATTGCATCGGCATGTTCATCACGGACAAGACAAGCTGAAATGTTTTAATTTGTTCCTCTCTCTAATGTAGGCGTAGCGTGCTTCTAATTATTATTTTTTAATTAGAAGCACTGCATGCTTTCATTAGAAGCATGCAGGAATATATATTACAAACTTCTGCCTCCTGTATGTTTCAGAGTCTCCTGTCAGAGCGGTGAGTTTTAACTCGTGTAATGTTAAACGAATTGCATCGGCATGTTCAGCAGGGACAAGACAAGATAAAATGTTTAAATTTGTTCCTCTCCATAATGTAGGCGTAGCGTGCTTCTAATTATTATTTTTTTAAATTTTTTTTGGGGGGAGGTGCGAATCGAATTCGGTTAGGGCCCACCTCAGCGCGTTGACTACCGGACGGTCCTTAAAATGTGAAATATTATAATTTTTTGAAATTGAATAACAGTAGAATTGATGTTTCAGTAATATTCAAAAGTTATACAACGAGAAAAATAAATATAATATAAATAAAATGAGAAAAAATATGGCATGGAATTTTTGTTATGGATCATACCATTGTTAAAAACTATGTTAAGGCTAAAGACATAATCCGAATGTTCAGTTTTACAGTTTGAAAAGGCGGAAAAACTGACTTTCTTAAAAGTTTTCTACAATTTTCTGATTTTAACTGAACTTCTATTAACATATTAATTTATTTAATGGTAAGTTGAGGGGGGGCATGATATCATGGACGCAAAATATTTTTTCTTACCCTGCACAGAACTAGCAATATATGATGAAAAATACAAAATCATTATGGTATCTGCAATTTAACTATTAATAGAGCAACTACTCTTGCTGTTGTATAGTTTGTTTAAATAATGAGTCTCACTATATTGAATTCCCATTTTTTCGCGGTGATATTAATATGTAGAAAACATGCTACGAACTGTTGGATTTTTGTCAGTTGGGTTATTTTTAACAAGAGTCTTTGTACTAATTGCTTGATATACTAACCTATGTTCCCAAAGGAGCTATGTCTTTTATATACGTTATAAATGATAGACACTGAATAAATAAACTTGGTTCTTTCCTTCCAAAATATAAATTTGATTGAAGTAGGTGTAACAGGTGTTTTTTTCTTTTTTATGCAAGTAATGCTTCAAGTGTAGGAGCCAAACAACAAGACCCAAATAAATCACAAATATGAACAAATTCTCAGAAATTTTTAAATGAAAACAGAATTCGAATAAAATAATGAATTTATCATGAAAGCCTGATTGTTCGCATTACATACAATCTAATAATAAAAATACCTTTGTCTTTTATTTCATCGTAATTCCATTATAATTACATAATATCTTAAATTATAATTAAAGAAAAGTCTCAAATTCCTTCTTGTGTTTTGAAATTCAGTTAATTAGATTTAAAGCAGTGAAATACAACAAGAAACTTAAATTTAGTTCACTAATGCCTTGCGAAAAAAAACTTGTAACGTATTGCAGGAATACATAATTATAATGTAATTAAGCGGAAGTGTCTTATAGTTCATACAAGATGGTTCGTTTTAATTATAACTGATCATATTAAGAATTTTTCATTCCTTGCTTGAATTACGCTCCGAAAGAAGGAAGTTGCTCATAATCTTGACTAAGCTTGCATGTTATCATCATTGAGCAGACACAATTTCTAAGAACTTCCTGCAAAATGTTCAAGATTTTTCGAAATTAAGTTCTAATCTGTTGTGTTGCACAAGACTCCCTTGAGATAGAAAAAGCGTGTTCTTCTCGCAGATTACGCGCTGCGAGCTGGTGAATACTGGCCCAGGATCTCTGAGTAACGCAACTCAGATTATTAAGGCGGACGATAAGTATTTAAAATGCATTTCATTAAATTTAAATCCTTGTACACCAACATTGCATCAGAAAAAGGACTTTATTCTTTAACCTGAAACAAACTAGAAAACTACAAAGTATTATTACAAAGTACTACTTTTGTTTAAAGATATGTTTTTATATATATTTTAACGAGATTTTCTTACGATCGGAAGTAAAATTCTACGAGTTTAGATGTATCACAATTACATTTTTCAGAAATTAAGCAAAATCTTGTTTTTAAGAATTTTTAGTTTGTCGTACTACAATTTTAGTCCTATGTTTAGCTACATTCTAGAATAAAACTAGAATTTTTTCTCAATGAAAATGGGAATATTTATTCAAATAAAAGTATATTATTAAACTTAAAAAAATTTGCTTGATCATAATTAATTCTATATATACCTTTTCATTTATTAAAAGTGTATTCGATTGATATATTTAAATCATTAATTTTTAATTATAGAATTCGTTACATCAGTATCTCAAGAACGCTATATTTATATCATTTACTGTAAAATTTTATTTAAAAAAAATGTTTCTCTTTGTTTCGTTCAGGAATATCTTGAAAAGAAAAACGTGACATTTTGTTTGAATCGAGTATTGCACATTTCACCGAATTTTTATGCTTTAAATAAAATTCTATGTCTTAAACAATAATTGAAAGAAAATTTAACAGGACTTAAGATGCTGAATTATAAAACTGTTGAACTTTAAAACTGAAAAAATTTCCTCAATTAAAAATAATTATAGCGTTTTGAAATAGCATAATAGGATGTTTTCCGTGTTTAGACTTTTAAATAATAAACCAAATTAATTATTTATTAACAAAATAGCATTTTTCTCTAATTACCTGTTATTATTTCATATAGAGAATATGTTTTGGTTTGTCCAATAGCAAGGTTTGTATACATAGCCAACTTAATAATGCAAATAATTCTCATATGTTGAAAAGTTTTCTATGCAACTTAATTAATAATTTTTCATTTTATTAAGTATTCTTATTATAGTTTTAGACTTTTCGCCAATGCTTTTAAAACTATTATTTGTGCAAAATCGAGCAGATATCGGTGTTGTTCTGCTTTTGCGTAGATTTATATATTAGAGTGAGAAAAAATAATTAGTACCTAGCAGGAACTTGTGGAGGACTTTAAATGTGTAAATGACTACTACTCAAAGAACGTAAGAGTTACAACATTTTCTGGAATGAAAGATATAGTCCTTCTTAAGTTACGTTATTAGATGTGATTGTGTATGACGTACCATTTAGTAATGGTCCATAGAATCGGAACTGCATTAGTTAGTCTAAAACTAATTACCTGTTTCCCATTCTATTTTGGTTCTAAAAAACACTTATTTGCGATTTTACAATGCTCGATTTTGAAAATGTTCTTATTATGCGATATTTAAAAAATATATATCACTTCAAAGACATCAAGAGCCAATATTACTTACTTAGAATAAGTGGAGAACTAAAGGATCTTATTTGGTCACTGTGTATGAACCCTATTGGGTTCGCTAACCTCAATATTAACCTATGGAGAAAATTTGTCCAAGGATTGTCGAGTTTGATTTAAAGATTTTTTCTAAAATTGTACTCCCTCATAGAGAAAGAAATTTTACACCTTGGGGCATTTTTGTTTTTTTTAACATCGCAAATGTTTTTTGTTTTTTTTAAATTTAAATTATTTGTAAAAAATTGGTAAATTGCGTTAAAAACGCTCCTAAATTCCTTTGATGGATGTAATTTATTAAATGAATTTTGTTTCAAGGTGCAGAAAAGTTCAGGATATCTAAAAACACTATTTTAATTAGATTACCATCATTTATGTATCTGTAAATAGTAGAGTATTTTCTCCATAGGTTAACACTGAGGTGAACGAATCCAATAGGATTAGTAGACAGCAGCCTTAATAGGCGGCTTCTTAAATCACCAAACGAACGTTAAAATGAAGGCCAGTACTTTTTAAATGAAAAATATAGACCTTATTTTGTTCACCGAATCAGATGCGACTGTATCTATGACACGTAATTTTGGATTCATCCATATAAAATATGGCAAAATGAAAAAGGACTGCATTAGCTCGTTTGAGACTAATTACCTGTTATATATTCAAGTTTGGATTGAGAAAGAAGTAATTTACAATTTTATCAAGCTAGCTTCGTTTCAACAATGACTTAATTGTACACAAGAATGAAAAATTCAAGAATTAATAGTACTTACACAGAATAAATATGTGGGAAAATTGCAAAGCTTACCAGGATGCTTCTTAACTCCAAAAAAGAAAGGTAAAATGACGGGAGGTTTTTAAATGAAAAATAAAACTATTATTTAGTTCAATGAATCAGATTCGATCGTGTCTATGGCATTCAATTTGGGATTCATCCAAAGAAACTAGCGCAAAATGAAAACGACTACATTAGTTCGTTTGAAACACTTACGTGTATTAAAAATGATGGTTTCCCCATAACTTTAGATTTAAGCTGTTATTTACAGTTCAATGATATTAACTTACACAAAGACTTTAAAATGAAATATTTTTAAAAAATGATATCTTTTAGAGTAAAGTAATTGATTGTGAGACTCGCAGCAATAGAGAAATATTTTCATTAAAGACAAGCTTTAGTTTTTTAATAATTATATAATTTTGTCTCCCAGACAGAAGATCTTTAACAAAATCTCAAATGAGGCACTGTAGTAAATTGAACAGAAAAAAAGATGATGGGGGCGATTTGTTTCCACATTACAGTATTTCTGGTATGTTAGCGAGTAAATATTTTGAAAACAATCAAACAACAGTCATAAAATCGGGCATAAAAATGTAATACATGTAAATAGAAGTTTATGTGTTGCTCTTAAATATAATAGCTATTCCAAGAAAGTTTGTGTTTAAATTTCTGCACAGAAAAGGATTTTTTGGCAGCCATTTAATAAATTATGATGCATAGGTTATATCAGAATTAAAATTGCATCATTCATATTTTTTTTGTCGTAATCTTTATCTTATACATGTGGAAATAGATTGCAGTCTACGTGCTGATGAACATGTAATAAAACGTAATAAATTGGCATTGATCATGGACAGCTGTGAGAAATCACAGAGCATAAAAAAGCTATATATCCTTCATTTAAGAGCAAGAGAGGGGAAATATTAAACCGCTGAGCAATTGATCGATCGGTTAAAAAATGAAGTAAAAAAAGTAAATTAAGGAAGAAAGTAAGTTAAGAAAAAGCAAATTAAGGAAGAAATAAAAAGCAAAAAGGTTTAAATTAAATAATAAACATAAAAGCGTTTAATGATCTCAAAAAAATATTCATATGGGTGCAGTGGCCCAGTTGTCAATAGCAGTGGGCTAGTGATCTGAAAGTCACTGGTTCGATGCTGACAAATCACAATCATGTACACTAATGGTGGCTGTACACGTAAAATATGTCGTGGCTGCAATGTCCTCCAAGTTCTCAAAATTATCTTTGGGGGTGCGGGGTCAAGTGTTCTAGTCTCGTCACTTGACTCGGATCAGAATTACAGGACTGTTCCTTTGCCAAATCGGACCCTTGTGGTGCCAGTCAAAACAAGAGCCACACCTTCATCGCTTATAGCTTTCGGGACATGATCTGATGTTGCTTGTCGGTCAAGTGGCATAAGCAACAACAACAGAAAAATATTCCTAAATCCCGAAATTTAAGAAATTAAAAATGAGAGCACTACGCGAGTCAAAAAGCTATGATAGATATCCTCAGGTTCGGCAAAAATCCTTTGAGGCAGCTTAATTCCGTTATATGGAGGCAATTATTCCCATACAGTTTCAATTTTACTTCCCGAAGACAGAAAAAAAACAGGTTTTCTAATCGCTCATATGCCGAAGTTAATGTGAGTACGAGTTTGAGAAACGCAGGACAACGTGAGAGCACTCTACGAAAAAAAAAAAGAACGTTCTTACTCGTCTCCTTTCTGCAATATATTTAATAAAACTCGAAAAAATCCGACTTCAAAAAGTAACCCAAGAGTTATGCTCAGTCCCCCCAAACCAAACAATATATCAGCAAAGGACATATTTCATTCTTCTAAGACAATAACTATCAAATCCATATGTCACGAGGTAAGGAAGGAATGAAAGGCATGATCAATGGGGCATATTTTGACTCTTGGGGAATTCTGAAGGAAAAAAAAAAAAGATTTTGAAACAAAAATCCGAGGAAAGGAATTCATAGCTACGCAGAAAAAGAACGCAGGGGCCCAGAAATGAAAACATCTTTTTAATACTTTTCGGTCTTGCAGATATTTTGGTTTTTATTGTCGCATTATCAGCGACATTTTTTAGAAGATTATGACTTTAGGGACCACAAAAAAGTTTTATCATACTTTCGGGAAATTTTTCAACTTCTGGTTTATTTCGAAAGAGGAATTCTTCATGTGAGTCGTAGCTGAAGTGCAAATCAAATGATGTTGGAATTTAAGTTCCTGACGCTTAATGAAATATAATCATATTCTTTTTCTATACATATTCAACTATCAAATGTTTTCTATCTCTTTATATATAAAAAAATTTATATATATATATATATATATATATATATATATATATATATATATATATATATATATATATATATATATACATAGATAAATTAGTAAAACATAATAAGGTATACCTTGGTGTAGACTTCAATACTGATCATTTTAACAAATTCTTCAATTTTACCGCTCGAAATAGATGCTTTTTACGAAACAACAATATGTATCAACAAATGAAACGCTCTTTTCAATGTCTTAATACATATAATATGCACCTATATTTGTATTCTGATAAAACTGGAAAACTGATGCTAAGGTATTTTATATATATAGATTCATGACTTAATAATATTTAATAAAAATGATTAAAAAATAGATATAGTCTTTTACCCAAAATCATTAGAACTTTATCCGACTAATAGAAATGTTCGAAATGTAATTTCTGATAAATTGTGCAATTTAACCACTCAAAATAGGTATTTTTTACAAAACAACAATATGTATCAACAAATGAAATGCTCTTTTCAATGTCTTAATACTTCTTAAATGCACTTAAATTTGTATTGTGATAAAACTGGAAAATTGATGATAAGGAATTTCATATACTAAATATATTCATGACATAATAATATTTCATGAAAATGATTAAAAAATAGATCTAGTCTTTCACCCAAAATCATTAGAACTTTATCCGACTAATAGAAATGTCTAAAATGTAATTTCTGATAAATTGTTCAATTTTACCACTCAAAATAGATATTTTTTACAAAACAACAATATGCATCAACAAATGAAATGCTCTTTTCAGTTTCTTAATACTTCTAATGTGCATCTATATTTGTAGTGTGATATAATTGGAAAATTGATGATAAGGAATTTTATATATATAGATTCATGACATAATAATATTTAATAAAATTGATTAAACAATAGATCTAGTCTCTTACTCAAAATCATTAGAATTTTGCCCTACTAATACAAATATTCAAAATGTAATTTCTTTACGTGTCAATATTTGTCTTTGTGCAGAAAAAAAAGTCTATAGTAATTTTTATGATAAAAAGTTTTTTCTACATGTGAAATTTTTTAATCGAGATTTCAGTACCTTTGTATCATAAACTAATGTTTAAAAACAGTAATTTTAATTTACTTCCTGGAAAATATAGACTATACTCAAAAGGTAATGTTCAAACATGTTCAGGATTGAAAAAAAGTGCATTGTAAAATAACGATCCTGACAATTTTATCATCCACATAATCAGTAGCTTTATATTTACATATTAACATTGTTTTCAATTCTTAACAAATTCATTGTATGAAAGATGAATATTAGTATTATAAATAGGCTTAAATGTAAAGTTAATTCAGTCGATTATATGGAAACTAAATGATATCAATTTTAATAATTTTAATATGTATATATTACTATAATTTTAATAAGTATTTTAATAAAATAATTTCGAGCTATACAATATTTTTAATTTCAATAATATAATATTTAACTTAATATTAAAAACCCTATGAATTATTAATTTCAATAAAAATACGTGTTATCTTAAAATAACATTTTTTAGAATTTATGAAGTTATATATACGTTATTTTTTCTTGATTAAAATAAACTAATGTATAGCTTGATTGTATTTATTGATTAATGTATTTATTGATTAAAATAAACTCATAAACTTGATTAAAATAAAATATGTACGTACAAGCTACGTTATTGAAATATCCCAAGTACACGTTATTTTAACTATTTAGTATCACTTATTAACTGTAACCTCACCTGTAGTTAGGCATGATTAGGCAGCAAGCACACATTTAACTTGATTCTTCTGTCTTTTCAAGTTAATTCTCAATTGAATTTTCAGAAGGATTGTCTACTGTCAATCCTTTCTACATCTTGAAGTTCACAAGTTTCAAGAATTATTTTTCGATTAATGGTAATTAAACGAAAGTAATTGAGTGATATTACCATTAAATAGTTTATGATTTTCTTGTCTTGATTTACTGTTATATATATATCTATATATCTATATATATATATATATATATATATATATATATATATATATATATATATATATATATATATATGTATATAGAATCCTTACTCCATAATAACACTATGAACTAATTGCAGGAATAACAAACTTTGATAGATTAGGTAAAATTCATGAACCATGGATATTTGAATATATAATCACAAATAAGTAAGAGAATTTGTAAAATATCTTAAGCTCTGAAAATGCGTTGAAATTCCCAGAACGCATTTGAAATTTACCAAGTAATTACTCTTGCAAATATGACAGTTAGAATGGTTCAAGTATTCAAAAGTTTCAATTTGAAACTGAGTTAGAAAGTATTTAAACAAGCAAAGCAACTATCTTGACTTTCTTAATAATGTTTATAGAAATAATAAAAGCCCTTGTAATTATGAAAGGCTGTTTAAAGTAAAACTGAATATCACCATTAGGGTACTAAATTTATAAGTTAATTTTTTTTTCTAGGGGATCGACATCTTAGAAGGAATAATAGTCTTTGCAGAAATGGACTTCAGAGCTAAAATATTTTAGCTTAAAAAACTGAAAAATGTCTCTTGTAGAGAGCTACTGCAACAATAAGTACAAATATACTAATCTCATTTTCATGTAATAACAAAATTCTTCATTACTTTCTCTCATTAGTTCTTCTCATTACTTCTTTACTTCATTCATTTCTTCATTCGTTTCTTCATTCATTTCTTACTTCATTCATTTCTTCATTACTTCTTCTCATTTTGTTGGATTCATATTTTAACCACGCACCAAGGTGCTTTTTCAACTTGCTAGCATATTTTTGTACCTAATTTATAAAATGATTGCGTGTTTATGTTTTTTTAATAATTGTACCACAATGATGTTAGTAGTGGCTATAAATGGTCTGATAGATTCACCCTAGTAAACTGAGATTGCAGAATATTGCACCGATTGTAGTACTTCCCGTCATGGTATAATGTTATAGAGTCAATCCTTCTTCTTCGTTGGACAGGATAATTAATTATCCTGACTTTGTTCATGTGGAAAAAAAGATATGTTGATCGGTAGCATTCCTCGCTGTTTTTGTAAGTAGTCTCTTTTGTTTATAAGTAAGGGCCTGTTGACATAGGAGTCCGGTAGCGGAAGCGTTAAAGTGTTGAAATATATTTAACCAACGGCTAACCTACAAACGATTAGCAACGAAATTTTTAACTCCTAGGATTGGTTTATTTCCGTCTCAGCGCCATCTTTCCTTTTACGATTCCGCTACCGGACTTCTATGTGAACAGGACCTTAGACCTTTTAAAACGCTTTAAAACCCTTTGATGGGCACCGTTTGCACAGTGGAAACGCCTAAATCTAGTCTTTTTTCCCTTGCATTCAATGTAGTCCAGTTAAATGAGCAACAAAATGCTAGTTCAGTCATCTGTTATCAGTTTAAAGAGGTAAAAACATTTTGCAACCTTTGATTTGAAAATTTTTCAAGATTCTTTAGGTTAAAAAAAATCGGGAAAAATATCTGCACCGTGCAAATGGTGGAAGTTATTGTCCGTGGAAGGGTTAAAAGAGTTTGACAATGATTTTTTACAAAATTTTTTGCGGCACAACTGTAACACTAAATAGCCATCTATATCCAAATGCTTTGTTTCTAAATTCTTTCATTTCCGATATTGTAATTTTTTTATTCATCTTTTTTAAAATTTATAATATTATTCAATTCAGTATTCTTTAATACGTTGTGTGTCGTATTTTGATCAATTTCTGTCTCGATTTTAAGCTATCTGTCTACATTGAAATGGCTGTTTTAGTTCACATTTTCGATGTTTTTTTATTGCTCAATTTTAGAGGTCAATCTATAGTATTATAAAGCTGCTTGACTTTTATTCGTATGATCATTGGATGAGAACTTATGGCCTATTTTATAAAACGAGAGCTATATTAAAACACCGGAAGTAGCATCTTTAAATGGCTTTTCTAGAAAACTAATTTTTCTGTTACTTTTGTAAACGAGAAAGCTAATAATTTAAAAAGTATTCAATATATTTCAATGAAATTTTGTAATAGTGTTTTACTTAACCCTCTAACGGTACGGTGGGGGTCGGATCCATCCCAGGGGTGTATTTTCTCTTTTCTGTACTCTCCCATCTCATTGCATAAGATCGAGTTGACAAGGTTGGAGCGTTTGCAATTATAAGTTTACAGTACATATGAGTATCTTTGTTGAAAAACGTTATTCATAATCACTCAACAATTATTTTTTCTTTTAGATTTTTAATTTTTTTATTCCAATTTTGAAGGATAAAAATGTCAGTATATATTATTGTTTACATTTTTTGCTCGGGAATTCGGTTCACTAACTTCGAAAACTAGGTACAAGACAAAGTTACACATTAGATCTAATACACTGCTGGCCACTGTAAATGCAACACCCTGAAGGAAACATGCAAATAACATGAAATTTACAACATGCATTAGCGGAGGTGAGATATGCAAATGATTAGAATTTCAGAGCAGACGCACATCACGCGCGCCTGTGGCGCCACTTCAAAGCGCTATTTAAGGCTTAGAGATTTCGACGATTTCAAGATCGGCAATTGTGTTTTTCTTGTTTTTTCAAAAAACAAACGATCAATTATGCCTCGACGAAAACAGCGATCATCTTTTGATCAAGTATCCGAGTTCGACAGAGGCAGGATAGTGGCCTACCGAGATTGTGGATTATCTTTCAGGGAAATCGGTAGTCGTGTTGGACGAAACCAACCAACTGTAATGCAGATATGTGGTCGTTGGATGCAGGAGGGTATGACGGACCGGCGTGTTCGATCGCATCCACCTCAGCGCACCACTTCACGTGATGACAGGCAAATTGTGCGCATGACAGTGACGGATCGCTCAGTCACATCACAAACCATAGCACAGTACATGCAGTCTGTAACGCATCATCCAGTGTCTGCGCGTACCATTCGACGCCGTTTACAGCAGAGTGGTCTGTCCGCAAGACGTCCATTGCTTTGTCTACCCTTGACGCAGAACCACAGACGTCTCCGCCGCCAATGGTGCAATGACAGAAGGATGTGGACGGCAGAATGGAATGAAATTGTCTTTACTGACGAGTCACGCTTCTGTCTGCAACACCACGATGGTCGCATTCGAGTCTGGAGACACCGTGAAGAGAGGATGCTGAACATCTGCGTTATGCACCGCCACACTGGTCCTGCACTGGTATTATGGAATGGGACGGAATTGGATATCACTCTCGCACACCTCTAGTACGCATCGCCGGTCCTTTAAGCAGCCAGCGCTACATCTCCGAGGTGTTGGAGCCAGTTGTCCTTCCTTACCTTCAGGGCTTGCCCACAGCCATATTTCAACAGGATAATGCGCAACCACAGGTGGCACGCATTGTCCAACGGTTCTTCGTCTATCGCCAGATTGAATTGCTTCCCTGGCCGCCTCGATCTCCGGATCTTTCGCCGATAGAAAACATGTGGTCCATGGTTGCTCTACGATTGACCCAGATTCCATCCCCAGCTGCCACAGCAGATCAACTTTGGCAACGTGTGGAAGCTGCTTGGTCTGCTGTACCCTAAGAACTTATCCAAAGTCTCTTTGAATCAATGCCGAGGCTTGTGGCAGCGGTGATCTCCAACAATGGTGGCTACTCTGGCTACTGATTTTGGCAGGAACCACACTTCACAGAAGTCTATAAATTTAATCATTTGATACTTGGTCAACATGTTATCTACAAAATAAACTTTGTTGTGATATCTCTTGTCTTTCTTGGTGTTGCAATTTGGGTGGCCAGCAGTGTATATAAACATTCTATGTAAATGAGAGAGAGATTTTCTTTCTTTAGCAAAATTACAATTCGTTGGTCTTTTTTTCAACAAAAGGGTTTTATTTCATGTAAAATATTATCAATAAATGTTATTATACAGCAAAAAGGCTTATTGTTTACTTATTTCTACTAAAAACGCCATCAAAAAAGACATCGGGTAGGATTCGACCCGACCGTACCATCTATTTTGTCTCAAACCACTGTATCGTTAGGCGGTTAATACTACGTTTTATTCTAAAAGCTAAGCTATACCTGTATGTGTTAATTTAAAAAAATTCTACAGTTACTAGTACTTAAAAAAAGACTAGTTGGTACCCGTCAAAACATGAGGGTTAGATAGCAAATAAATGTACTAATACACAAATTATATTCAACACATCATTGCCAAAAGTAGAAAATCGTAATAATGCACAGAAGCAAACTAATGTGTTTAAGCAGCCTCGTGCTTAGTGAGTATCTAAAGCCAGTTTTTAAAATGATTTTAACTGAGCATGCGCAGGAAGCAATTTTATTATTGTAAAATATCGCTAATTAAACAGCGTGAAATAAACAATTTCCATCAGGTTTAATCTTATATTTCACAAACATAATTATCATAAAAATAAAAATAAAAGTGGCAGAAAGAAATCTAGAGAGACTCCTCAGAATAAAGGTGTTTATGATTAAAACATGTCACTGAGCATGCGTAGAAACAGTGGGTTTCTAAAGCCAGATTTAAACATGCCACTGAACGTGCGCAGAAATAAATTTTTAATTGTAAATTATAGCTAATGAATAGAAATTGCGGTTACAAAAACCAAATTTGACAAATCTACAGATTGCAATTTTTAGTTTTAAGGCCAAAATGAAGTCAATGGATGCAGTAGTTTTCTCTGTTGGACTGCGCAAAAAGTCGGCTTAGCAACTTAAATATATAGATGATTTTTTTAAAATCAGTGTTTTTCACTTTTTTTAGTATATTTCAGTGATTTTAGGAAATGTTTAAAACTTTTACTTCGTAACATAGGTAAACGTCACAGTAGTATATAGTATAAAGGAAAGCAAAATATATTTATTTGAACTGAGTGCGGAGTCTTTGGCGTAAGCACTAAATTGTACTAAAAATTATAAATAATTCTCTATATTTTAAAATGCTACGAAATTTTTGCAAAAATTATATTTGTTTTCATGAGTTTATATCGGATTTGAACTAAAAATATATGTATTAAATGAGCACTGTATATTTTTGAAAAAAAGTGCTCCCAACGTACCTTAAAGCTTCTTCCATTGCCAAACATCTGTGACCCATTAAAGCTTCATTTATTTATAGATAAATTTTGCTTGAAACTTCGTTAATGAAAAATAAAGATTAATATGAAAAGCATGATATAGTAATAATATGGTCGCCATGTCGGGCTATGTGGCCGCAAATGTGACTTCTATCTTAAGTTTCGTGAAACGTAACTTAAAAATAAAATGACACACGACCTATTGACGATTAGCCCCTTACTGGTAACAAAACAATAATTAAAATTCGTAATGATTCGAATAAGAAAAAATGAATGCAATGGTGACTTTTCTACCTTCACAATACATATGAAAGATCACTTTAACAGGCTTCCGTTTTCTTTAATCCCAATTATTGTCAAATTTTTTTATTTATTGCAATAAAACCATCTCGAACACGCATACAAACATTAGCTGACTCTTTATTCATTATAAAAAAAAATTTCTAGGTTAAATACTTCAAATGCATAGCATCAATTCGTATTAAACTTGGATCAATTAAAATTTAATTATTTAAATCAGTTTTACATTATGTATTCTACCACATTTTACAAGTAATTTGTAATAAAATAATTGAACAATTAAAATTAATTTTTGTTCAACACAAGAAAATAGCTTATATATCTAAAAAAATATTTTTGATTTATTAAGAAAACAATGTCATTTAATTATGTAGCTTAAATGCTTAAAATTGATTGGATCGGTTTATATTAAACGTGAATCAGTTAATAGTTTAATTATTTAAATCACTTTTACATTATAAATCCTACCACATTTTACTTTTAATTTATAATAAAATACTTGAATAATTAAAATTAATTTTTGTTCAATCTAAATAAAATATCTGATATATCTAAAAACTAATTTCTATTTATACATAAAACAATGTCAATTAATTATGAAGCTCATTTACTTAACAAGAATAATGAAGTAGGATGCAGGTACGGTTAAAAAACTCAAAGAAAATATTCTCGCTGTTTCGATATTATAATTGCAATGTTTTAAAATATTCATAAAATGCTTCATTTTAAAACTGAGAATATCTTAAATACATTTCGATGTTAATAACCTATTTATAAATAATTAGTATTTTTTCTGTATTTTATACAATTGGATGTCATTCATAATAAATGAAAATTAATTTTACGTGCAACACTAGGTTGATAACGATAATCAACACAAAGCTCTATTAAACACATTGTTATACGTAACTAGTAAAACTTAATTAATATTTGAATTAAAAGTTAAAGTTTAAAGAAACTATTTTTATCTGTCAATACATTTTTTATCGAGTAATGACAGCAACGACCAAATAAATTCAACTTTGATATTAAATATTTTTACTTTTCAAACCTCCGGAAGTTCGAAAAATATATTTTTTATATGAAACTTTAGAAAATTTGTGTTGTATTAAAATTTATCCTATTTTTAAGGTAAAATGAGATAAAATACATTTTATGTTGCCTAGAAGTTTTCTTGTTTATTTTAACACCTCTTCTTTTTGTTTCTAATAATGTCCACAGAGTAACTATTAGATTCCCAAAACAACTACTAAATCTTGTATATCTAGGAGAGACATCAAATATCATGAAGATATATTTCATATTCGTGACGTATTTAGAGAAATAACATTGTTTTGGGAGATATAAATTACTCTCTGTTATTTGCTTTCTTGTTTTCTTAATGATTGTGAAAAATCCAAGACATGAAAAAGGAATTTAGGATCAAATCCCAACAATGAAGTTTCTTTAAGCTGTTTAATTTCTAAAAAAATCATTCTTGCATTACATAACATTTCAGCAATATAAAACTCAGCAAAAAGGTAAACAAAGAGTTATGAAAATCGTAAAATGTATAAGGGGAAATATCTATATATATAAAACAGTTCCGTAACTGCTTATTGACTGACCGACTATCTAACTGACAGACAACGCACAGACCAAACCGCTGGACCTAAAGGACTGAAATTTTACATGACGATTCTTCTTATAGTGTAAAGGTGAACTAAGAGATATTTTTGAAAAATTCTTCTTAGATTTTTTTAAATTAAATTTTTAAGCTGTTTTTGTAATATTCTTTAAAGCTTGCATTTAAAATACTAATCCGAGGGTTATAAAATTTATATCACGAGAAAGATCATAAAGATTCCTTTAATATGAAATCTTTTTCGAATCTTTAGCTCTCTTTTCTGATTTTTGGAGAATTTTTAAAGATTAATTTTTAGAATTTAATTTATTGAATGCTGTTCACGTGGTATCTTTTCTTTTAATTTTGCGTCACGTGCATAACAACGAAATAGACAAAAAAAAATTTTATTGCTATTGCGGCAGACGATTGGATATTATCCAAAAAATATTAACATACAGTAAAAGAAATGTTCCTCAAACTGTACTATATTAACTGTACTATATTATTTAGTATGTTCTATTAGATTTAATTTGAATATTTTCTTCTACATTATTTTAACTATAAAAATATCCGTTACGATTTTTTTATGAATATATTTTTTCGTTTTTTTACATCAATTGCATACATTGATCGTTGTATTTATTATAAATATATTTAGACATATTTTTGGGATTAATTGTGCACATTGACCGTTGTATTTAATTTAAATGTACTCCGTAGCGAAGTACGGATTTTCAGCTAGTATATATATATAAATATGAAAAAAAAATTATGTAACTTCTGTAAATGTAAAGATTTAAAATACATACATACATATATATCTATATATATAAGTATTCTTATATATATATATATATATATATATATATATATATGTGTGTAATATATCCATTACATATCGTTTTTAAAATGCAACCTGAAAAGGAAACTAGCTCAAATTTACATGGCTGGAGCTAGACTCAGCCTGAAAGGAATTAAAATTTTGAAGCAGTCGTGTCGAATAGTTTTATTAGAGCGATAGTAACATCTGTCCATCTCAGACGACAGCTCGGAGCGAAGTGTAATATCACCTTTCAACCTTACGCGATAGAAGCGAGGTACATGTGTCTGTTATTTTGAAGTATCAGCGGAATTTGGGGCTGGAAATGCGAACCCACGCCTTTCTCGAGACGTATACACGTGTAGAAATGCAACGTTTGCTGTTTTATGGGAAGTTCTGTTGCTATGGGTTTTTAAAGCGCCAAAGTAATGTTACTGGGGATTGGACTCAGGAAAGGGAATTTAAATGATAGAATGGAGGGCCTAATATTTAATTTATTACATATATATATATATATATATATACATATAACATTTACTTAAAGATTCCCTTTGGAAATCCCGCTTTCAAAATTCGATGTATTGAGCTGGGAAAATTTAACAAGTAATCCATATCTCTAATCCAAAACTGAATCTATAATGTAATATTGTAATAACAGTCTATTTTATGGGGTCTAGTAACTTTTAAAGACCAAGAGACTCGACAAACATATCTTTATTTTCAATCAACAGTAGTTACTAAAACAATTTATTCAGAAATATGAAAATTTTACAGTTTGTTAAACATTCTTTGTTCTTTATAAATATGGCTCTCATTTTTTTCTAGCTTGAAGAGAAATGTTTTAATTGTTGGAAATATTAACCTTTCTTTTTTTCACTGCTGTGCTATTGCGCACATGATATCAATAGATCACTTGACTTGAATACCATGAAATTTTATATACGGCCACTATAGACATGTATCATTAAAATTACCTTCTATTATGTAATTGCTAAGATAAAAATTTTAATTACAGCAAAATTAATCAAAAATTTTTTTGAAATTAATTTTTTAAACTCTTTTTTCCTATGAAGAACTAAGAATTTGGATTTTATATTTGGTCGTTGTAAAGATAAATTATATAACTTAATTTTAAATTTACAAAAAATATGTATATTCATTAATATACGGACGAAAGACTTCGCGCAATGACATATCATTGAAAAACAAATAATGGTAGAATTTTTAGAAAAATTAAAAATTTATCTTCAAGCAAGAAAAAATTGAGAGAAATATTTAAGAAGAAAAAAGTGTGTTTAACTCACAATAAAATTTTCGTATCCCTGAATAAATTATTTTCATAACTACTAATGATTAAACCTCGGGATATCTTTGTTGAGTCTCTGAGTCTAAAATGTACCTGATCCCTTATACAATTTCATAGATTATATAAGTAACATGGCAGTGAGATCTGGTGGTAGATAAAATTAACACTTTCCTAGACATTTAACAAGCAAATAAGAGAACACTAAAAATTAATTCTTTGAAATTTTTATCAGATTATCTGACGAATAATTTGGAATTCATTTCATTTAAATTTCACGCGTCAGTTATTTTTGGTTAAACTGGCTCTTTCACGTAGCCAACTTCAGGATTCAATTTCTGATTTTGGAGGCACCAATTTAAACTTTGTTGATACATAAGAATAATATTTACTTCGAATGATATCGTTCAATTTAGAGTACTTTCATGAGTCAAGGGATTATATATAATACAGGGGGAAATTTTACACACAAATGATTTATTATAATTTCTGTCAAATTTCAAGCATTCTTTGATAGACTCCTTTCTCGACTTTCAAGTAATCATGTAAGTTGCATGTTTCTGACTCATGCATCAATCTTGTTGCTAAATTTGGATGTAATAATAAGGAAATTCAGTTATAAGTTTGCATAATTCAGTTCACAGGTAATATAATAGGTATTAAGTTAATAAAAGATTGGACCACTACTTACATTAATGTAGTAGTTTTCTCCTCATTAATTATTAACTCAGAAATATAAAGTAATTGTCGTTTAGATTGTTTCAGATTATTATATCTGTACGCGCCGTTATATTTGTTACAATACTTAATACATAATAAGATACTGTAATAACATTTCAAAATATACATTTTGAATGTTTATCAGTGTATTTTTTATTCAATTTTCCTCTTCAAATGGGCAATTAATTTTTGAGAAAAAAAAGTTTATGCTGTTATAAAGGGTTTAATTTATTATTTTTTTTTACATTTATAAATTTTATGTACTTAATCGGAATAACATAGCATACAAATGTCACTTATTAGAACCAAAGACAATAAGATGTATTAACTATATGATTTATCATTATTGGCTGAAAGGGACGTATATGGTGCTAGAAATATGTCTTAAATTTTCCTCCCATAGCTCTCAAACTAAAATTTTGACCTCAACGAATTGAATATTTTGCTTGACCGAAGTACTGTCACAGTTACAGCCTATGACAACTTGGCATACCTTATCTCTAAAAATATGGCGGCTGATGGAATAATTCTGCATTTGAGAGAAAGCTGTGACATAATCAGGAAGCTTCACAAGATTTCAACGATCTGAATTTATTCGTATCAAAATAAATAAATAAAAAGTTTAGGCAGTGAACTTATGCGATCTTCCGACATTACTAAAGAATCAACATATTGACTTCAAAATTCTTGATTTCCTGTGTTAGGGTCTAAAAGATCTAGGATGTAAAAGTTTACTATAAAAGATTTTTTTTTATTTATTTATTTTTGTAGGAGAACTTTTTAATTCTGAAAGACTCCATTTTAAAAATCAACATGGGAGAAAAATGGTATCTTGAATTTTGACGGAATAATGTCGCAAAATTATTTTTTTATCTCAAAGACAACGCTTGTTATATATATTAAATATGCAAACGAAAATGTTGCATTTTCGAACTCAAAATTACACGGAAAATCAGTGTTGAATAATGAATAACCAGTCAGTAGTCATTAAATTTATATTATTTAAAAATTGAGCTCATATTACTTAAACTACGGCTAAATGGAACTCAGATAATAATGACTTCTATACATGAATGTGCTTTTAATTTGAAGAACTGCTCAGAAATTGATTTATATATTTGGATTTTAATGATGTTATAAAATCCCTGAAACCAAATTATAGAAATAAGCTAAAAATTTCCAAAGCATAATTAATTTAATTTAACTGAAATATAAGAAGCATATATAGTATGTCAACAATAACTAATTTATATTTTAACTAAACTATAAAGTTTCTGTGTTGATTTTTATAAAAATCAGGTAAAAAGAAGCTTTAAATTCTTAAGGTTTTACAAATTTTGAATTAATTTTAATTAATGATGTATGGAAACGTCTTATAACGATGCTGGCTGCTTGTGCTGTTGTTTTGGTTCAACATTTAGATTATGCTTTTATTGCGAATATTTGCAAAGATATATAAATGTATATAGATGTATATAAATGTATATAGGTAAAAATTACAAGAACAGATAAATGTATAGAAAGATGGTGCGAGCTGCATATATTCGCAAAGTATCACGACATTTATTGAATAAAGAAATATATATATATATATATATATATATATATATATATATATATATATATATATAGATTGATACCGCTATGTGCTGTCCTATAACAGAAAAATGTGATTAAAATAATTAAAAACCAAACGAGTAAACGTTACCCTAATTTATATTTCAACTGTGAATTTCAAATAAAATCAAGAGAAACGTATTTTTGTAAATAGTTTTAAATAATATTTATTGGCGCTTAATTTATGCTTATGTCGTGCTAAGTTCCATTTTTTTAAATGTCATTGAGCGTTATATTTTAACATTTGACCTTTATGCGATACGTTCGAGAAATTTGTGAGCTTGGTGACAAATTTGTTGATATTTTGAGACTTTTTTTTGGATGCCCGTTAGACCAATCAGATTTCCCCTAGGTGTTGTGATTGTCCCGTTCTGGAAGTTTTATTTTTAGAACAATCGAGAATTTAGCCGAGGATATATAAGCATTCCGAGCTCGGATTCTACGGTTTTAGATTAATTCATCTCTCCCTTGGAGCTTGGCTGCTCTGTGGAAATTGTAGGCCGGTTATCGTTCCGGTGTGCATTGTTTCAAATCTGAAGTCTTTATTCGAACTTTGCTGTTTTCCCAAGAGACATTTTGTTATATAAGTTCTCTGTTTCAGACTAAAAATCAAGTAAGCTTCTCTTGGTGTTATCTTGCTGTTATTGTGATTTTCAAATATCGACTAATGATAAACGCAACAATATAATCCAATTTCAAATAGAGCAGCATTCTCAGTAAATTATTATTTTTTAAAATTTATTACTAATTTTTTTGTTTTCCCATTTGTTTCTTTTTACATTCTTAATGTTCCACGTTTTGGTGATTCGCGTTTTGTCCCCATAATTTAACAAGTTTACAGCAAATATTGCCTGACAATTAATTATGTTATAGAGTAATATAGCTCACTTCTACCCAGACTTGGGTGTATATAATTTGAAGTGGCACTCTAAATGAATTTGATGCAAACACAGTTTATACATGAAACAATGTTTATTGAATTCGTTGCACATATAGAATTTGCTTTTATAGCAATAAGCATACGTACTACTTGTACGGAATATATAAATACAGCTTTCAAGAACAATATATTTTCAATACTCACAAACAGTAAGTCAAACCAGCAATTCTGCCACGTAAACTTTGGGCCCCCTAAGCACTAGCTCAGGATAGTACTGGAGCTGCATACCTCGTAGCTCCCTATCGCTTATCTATCAATTTTAACAACCTTCTTCAACTCTAACCACCTTCTTTTTTATTAATGACGCTGCATGGTATTTATACTAAGCGCGTATGCCGAAATTAGCATATCCCAAGCACCTCCTTTAATTCATTCACTGAAAAGTTCGATTCTTGTGAATCGAATCTTGTGTATACCTTACAATGTTCTTCCACGAAAGAGACTATATGGTATTTCTCTAAACACTTTTAAGAAATTTGGGGTGAAGGAAGGAGCATTCAATAAGCCATGAACTTATGAGGACCCCCATAAGAACAGGGATCATGAAGAAACTTTTTCCCAGTCCTAAGCAGTGGCTTTGGATACTTGAAGAAAACTGTTTATAAACCACTTCCCTTATCTATATGTCATTTAAATGTTATTAACTACATTTTGATTGTAAATATGTTGTTAAATGTCATCGATGTGCTCACCTTTATTATTTCTAGCATTACTGATTGTCTAAAGAATCGATAATTTCGTTCTCGTTGCCTTGGAAATGTAGCAGCATTTGAGTATATAGATATTCATTCTTAGTTTTTGCTCCAATGACTCCCGTAGCTTGCATTATTTCAAATTTCAACTATCTGTCCCTCAACATTTTCTATAATTCAGAACTGTGTCAGCAATAACACTAATATACAAAGTTTTGTTGTTTTGAAATGAATAAGTGTATCTGAATGGATTTTTTGTGCAGATTTCGAAAATGACCTTCAAAATTGCGTATCACGTCAGGTTTTTTCACAAATGACGGAAATGGGAAAATAAAAAAAAAACTGTATTTTGTAATGACACCGTTATAGGGCAACGTTCGTAACAAGTGAAAATGTTCTCTTGAGGGGCGGAATGATTGTTTAAGGTATAGATAAACATCAATACCTAGCGGATAGTAGAAATGCAACTGTTTTATCCGCATGACATCCCGATTTGACGTCACAAAGGTCATTTTTGAAATCAGCCCAAAAAGTCCATTCAGATACACATATTCATTTCAAAAGAACAGAAAAAAGTTGAAAATTTGCAGATCAGTGTAATTTATATTGGTTGACAGTGCTAAAACATAATCTTAGATTTTTATCAAAGTAGTCTACATAAGTTTCTTTGTACCAAGACTGAAAGAATATGAAAAAAAAACGAATCATTTTGGAGGATAAGACACTTAGAGAAAATAATTGTTAAAGGAATTTTTTATGGAATTTTAGATATTAATGTAAAATTTACACTAAAGAGATTATAATACATGCATTCTCACATAGTAACATTTATCAGATTTATATCAATGTTTCATTTTTATCAAAAACAATATCAATACAGTTGATTTCGGTTGAAAAAATAGAGCAAAAGAAAGAAAAATTGGAAAGTTTTGCAGTGTATGATATCTCATTCAATGCCTCATAAACCTGTTTTGTAAATCGATTTAGTCAATTAAAAGGAATTATTTTTATACTGGTTTTCAATATTGATGAATTTCTTACGCTTTATTCAGTAATTGTGTTTGTTTAAAATGTCACTTTATATTAAATTCTTTAGATGACTTTAAAGGAAATATTCTCTATACTAAATTTTCTACTAGAAAAACTCAATTCAATTAACTTTATATACCTAGTGTTACAGAAGCTGCCTATTCAAGAAACTTCCCGCCTTCAAATTCATACTATGTTCGAGTTCACTATTTGCACTAATTTGAAATGGATAAACGAAGGTTCAAAATCTTTTTATATCCTCAATATTTGTAAAGTTTCAAATAATCGGTATTAAATTTGTAGTAAAGATAGCATACTTTACTAAAAAAATTATCTTTCCTTTACTGTAATTTTCATATTACTGCTATCCTATTTCATAAATATTTTTTTCTTAGTGTTGCATAATAAAGTCCCTGACAAACTCAACATTACGCAACAATAAACACAATAATGTAGTTATAATAAAAGGAAGGAAAATTAATGCATTGCATATGAACGAATAGTTAATGTTGTTGGGGATTAACGCAGCAAAGTAACCAGTTTAGAGTCTACTGGGTCTGTGTAAAACTGTAAACCACATTTAAAATTTAAATGTGTTGCTTTCGTATTCCCATTTCGCAACGAATAAATTTCTAGTTCAACTTATAATGATTAAGAGCTTGTTACAGGTCGGTCTAATTGGTAGGTCTCTCCGAAATTTATAAATCTTGGAACAATAAAGCATTTTTTATAATTTTTACCATTTTTTTATTAACTCGCTTTCTTGTTTGTGTTTGTGTTTGTGTTTGTCCAGTACAAATCTTGCAATCGATTTTTAACTAACTTCCCGACTAGATAGACAATTGAAACTTTTAGAATAGTTCAGAACACGATGACAATGCATTATTTTAATACTTTTAGCCATCTTTAAGCAGATTTGAATTCATTTTCAGTTAATATTGTTTTGAAGACTAGTGCAGCCATCTATCGGCCGGGACGGGAACGAAAAGTAAAACGCAAGTTATCTTCCAATTAACTTCACTTTCTTTCAAGTTGATGGGATAATTCATCAAAAAATGTTTTAAAAAGTATTTATTAATACATAGAATTGTCAAGTTTATATAATTCAACAGAAAATGTAAAAACATGGTATATAAAAAGTTCTTTTTATATTGTAATTATTCAGCATTTTTCTCGTTTAAGAAAAAATTAATTCTCGTTTATTTTTGAGAATTTACAGTTTCATCTTATCTTGTTCCACATTTCATTTCAGTCTCAATTGTTATACGTTTATTCAACATAAAAGTAAGTGTAGTATGAACGTTGACTTAACTTTTTTATGTTAGTCTACGTTTTATACGAAAGTACCCTTTATCTTCAATCGCATAGACATATGTTGCATTTAAATGAAAGAGACTATGTCCTGAACCTCTATGTAACCAATACTCTAGATGAGATAAAGCGAGAAAATATCTAGAAGAAAGTCTAAGGATAACAAGTGTATTGGCTGGAGAATAGATAAACATTTCATATATTGATCCCTATGGGAATATAAAATTTATATATGAGATTATAAGACTTTAAGTGTGTCTGGAATAACGTTGACCTTTTGGAAGAATATAAATTGAGAAATTGAAAAGTAATCGAAATTTTATTACTAAATGTTATGAATAGGATTTTCTGGAAGAGATGCTCAGCGAGTCATTATGTACTTGAAACTACGACATGCAAAAGTATTACCAAAACAGTGATAGAATGCAATAAACAAATAGTAAGCCTTGTTATGCTCACATGAAAAATTTTGCTTATAATTGATTACCAAATTTGGCAACATTAAACATTATCTACAATGTCTTCTTTAAACTTTATAAAGTATTTATTTACAATACTGAATAAAAATCTACTTCAGGAAGTCAACAGATATATGTCTGGTACATATTATAACACCTGATACTTTATCTGGTACATACTGTTTGGATGACAGCAAAATAAATACCCAAACAGTGATCAAAAATCCAATATCAATCAATGTTATGATCACATAAATTTTTTTTCTCAGGAATAACTACCAAATTATACAACTATAATATCTACAGTTTGTTTGCTCTTTAAACTTGTGTATGTATTTAAAATATCAAGTAAATATCTACTTCATAAAAATCAATAAAAAAATATCCGGTACATTGTCTAATACCTGGTACTTTATCTGATTCACACGTTTTGTGTAACAGTAAAAAAAAAAAGTTTTACCCAAATAGTGATAAAATGTAAGAAATCAATGGTAAGCAATTTTATGCAGACATTAAAAATTTTTATGAATGAATAGCGAATTATGCAACAATAAATTTCTACGCTATCTTCTTCAACTTTATGATGAAGTTATTTACAGTATTGAATAAGTACCTATTTCATAAAATTAAAAGATTAATGCAACGCCTTTTATTATACCATAAATTCTGGGTATAACGCTCATTATATACCTTTCATGAATTATATACTTGAGATATTTCTTGGTATATAATAAGATTTATCAGATCTTTTAGAGTAAAGAGGGGGAAATTTTTAAAATAGACTTTAAAAAACCTTCAACAAATCGTAAACTGAAGATTTTACAAGCGTTATAAATTGGACTGAAAGAAAGAGTACACATTCTAGTATTTCCTATTATTTCTGAAAGTCCAAATATATTCCAATTAAATATTAAAGAAACAAAAGCCTTTGTTTGTTTAAATATAACATTATACTTGTTTCAAGGTTCTTTTGAAAAATGTTACATCTTCACTCCACAACTATTTCTTCTTTAACATTATTTACCAATCACTCTAGGGAATAATTCTGTTACCTGGAAATAAAATATTGCCAGAAATACAGAAATTGAATAAGTAACAGAAGAAAGCAATTTACCAGATTAACAGAATCTTTCAGATGTGGAAACTTTATTTTTTCTTTTTCTTACCTATAAAAAAAGAAAATACATCATCAATAAAAATTGTGCTGTTAACTAAAATTAATCACACTAATTAGAGATAAATTGTTTGAAAGTAATTGAACTTATGTGGACCGTAAGTTGCGAAAAAGATTTATATTAAGTAATCGAACTGAAAATATAAGGTGCATGTTTTTTGATTAGGTAAATTGTGGCTTGTAAGAAAAAACATTAGAAAATATATTTTAATAGGTTTTAAATATGATTTTTCTTTATTTGCGGAAAGGAAGAGGAATCGCATTTTTCAACAGTATTAAATGATATTCTACTTGTAACAGAGTATCCTAGTGTAATAGAGTATACTTGTAATACACTATATATATATATATATATATATATATATATATATATATATATATATATATATATATACACACATATTACAGGTATCCTTAATGCGCCTTTCTGCGACAAATGCTGGATTAACCCCTCAATCTGACTTTCTATAACCACGATTAAGTTGTTGCCATTTGCGCTAAGGAAGTGACGATCATTGCTAAAAACTATCAGATTTCAATAAAATAAGTCAAATCATAGATTCTCTCAGATTTTTAATAACTATCTCTCTGAGTTTAAAAAATTACTTTTCTCCTTGGGTGAAACTTAATGAATGAACACATTTAGTATGTACTAAATACTATATTTTTCATGGGGTTTTCCGAAACCAAATATACACCCTTTACAATATAGTAATTAAGCGTTAAAAGTGCTAAAATATGAAAAATATATTTTTTTCCATTAAATTCTACTTGTAAGCTTGTGTAAAAGCAAATTTTATATCAAAATAATAAAATTTAAAATCATTCAAATTTGATGGAAATTTTTTAATTCTGCAGATTTTATATATGGTGTTCTACTAAGTAAACTAAGGGCATGCAAAACATAATTACTTGCTCAACCTGTTCCTTAGCTGGATAATTTCTTTAAAAAACGAATATGTTTTGATACCTCCCTATGTCATCTTTATATTTTGGTTACAATGGGACATATATGTCGATTGGGATTTAGATTGACTAAGATTAAGCGCTTGATCAATTATGACGTTTCTGATGTTTTGTTACATTTCAGTGAGGGTTCTGCTACCATGTTGGAAATGTAAAACTATTCACTTCCTATTTTCTATTCAGATAGCTATCATTATTACTGGAGGGTTGTTGAGTACCAGCTGCTAAAACTATTTTAGTCCATTGATGAGAACTGATTTATTTATTTATTAATTATTTTCTATTATTTTATTTAGCATCATCTATATTAATATAGTTCAAAGGATGTAGTTTCCAAGTTCAGTAGAAATGTTTATTGAACTCTTGGAACCGGTTATAAATCTGTTCAGGATCACATAACGACTTTGAATTTAATGTAAGTCGTTAGACAAAGAGAAATATTTACAGGAACATTTTACAAACATACATCTAACGGAAACAAACAAAAAATAATCATAATTGAAACACACGAGCTTTCATGATAAGATCTAAATTAAATTAGCATCAGGAACTCAAAGCTTTTAAGGGAAGTAAGTATCCGTCTTTCCAGAATGACTAAATTTTTTAGTGCGCAACCAAGCGCTCTTGTCTTATTTAAAATTTTATTTCATTTTCAGATACAAATATGCAACGCTAATTAATTTACTGATGTTTGGATGTTGCTACCCCAATTAAGCTCTGCAGCCAAGGCAAAGAGATTTATCACGAACTGTATACGAAATTCTAGGTATGCTCTTAAGGTAATAGTATCACAACGCAATATATCAGGACATATTCGAGTTGTTTAAGAAAACTTACCATGCATTTCATAAATTTTCTTAGTCTTTTACAAGTCTCAGAGAATTTTTATCATTTTTTTAAGTAACAAGTCGCCTGATTGGAATTATACCCATTCCAGAAACTGAACATGGGTTCTGAGCGAACAAAGATTTCCTTTGTTTAAAATTACACGACATGATTTTAAATGGACTATCGTGAATGGGACAAGGGAACTACCAACTCAAATTTATTAATTTTAATTTTTTACCCTACATACCAAAGAAGAAAAATTAATATTATTTTTTACTAAGTTGAACACCCTTAGAATTTAAAAAGTAGAATTTCGGTAGAATATTGCCTGTTTTATACATTTTTTTAAAAAATACTAGCATTTTTCAGCATGCTTCATGCCATATTATTTAAAAACCTAATTATTTTTAATATAAGTTTACCATATATATATATATATATATATATATATATATATATATATATATATATATATAAATAATTTTGCGTTGACTTTTTCTTCTTAATTCAAAGTATTATACATTTTTTTATTATTCTACCTGTTATTTTTTCATGTTTTTGGAGTTTTTATTTCCTTTCATAGTCTATAAATTAGAGAAATATATGTGCTTTAAAATGCACAGTTTTACGATAAACACGTCCATTAATACTACTGAGAAATTTGGTCGAAATCAGAAAAAAATTAGGGTGCATGGAGAATTTTGAAAAATTCCAGCATTTTTTAACAATTCTTTGAAAAAAAATTCTTCCACAGAATGCTAATTTGTGAATACTAAGTGACTTCAATGTATCAAAAAAAGAATATTAATTATACTCATGTGGTATATTGAGAATAATATTGAAACTTAAAGAAAAGGATGTTTAAAGTCCCTTTGTCCTCTTAATGCCACTGAGTAGTATCCATGTTGACTTCTCTCAAGTCAATATTAACCAATTTCAGAATTTCTTTCGGGAGTGTCGACTTGGATTTAAAGGCATTTTTAAAATACTAAACTTCGTAATAGAAAGAGAATTTTTTTGCAGAGGTATCTCTTTAATTCTTAAAAAGAAATATTTTATAATAAAAAAGAATAATATTTTAAAATTTGAATTATACGAGAAAAAAATGTGGCATATTGTGTTTTAAACCGACATAATTTCCTTTGGGGGATGAAGTTTCATAATTGAATAAGATAGTAAAACATTTCTATCCCTATTAAGGAGTACAATTAAGAAAAATAAATCAAATCGATAATGAATGGAGAAATTTTCTTCATAGGTTAACTTTGAGCTAGGCTAATCAAATATGGATACGACTTAGGAACCATAAAAGTTAATTTATTTTTTACACAATTCAGTAGGATATCATTTTCCTTTTAATTATACGTTGCAAAGTGTCAAAAAGTAATAAGTAACTTGTCCGTCTGAGTGGCTTTATTCAGCCACTCAGACCTGAAAAATAAAATACGACAATCTACCTGACATGCAATACAATCAATAAAATGCAGGTATCCATTTTCCGCATTTGTATAAATATTCCTATAGGATCACAAACTGTCATAAGGAATTGAACAAAAATATTTTAAATGTCTGGCATATATAAGCAAAATCTTCATCCTTTCTAGCACGTATTAAACGAAAATTTTTATTCCTGTTGGAGCATTTCTATAAGTAAGCTAAAATTGAAAAAAGCGTATCAGTGCTTTATCTCATATAATGTTTTCAAGCATACTAACATAATGGAAAAAAATATATTTGAACTTTTCAAACATTCACTTACTGAACTTTTTTCATGCTAAGATGTTTGCATGCTGCATTTAAGGCTTAAATACTACATTTCAACTGATTATAATTGTTTGGGAATATGCTCAGAGCGCAGTAAACACTCTAGCTTGTGTATTTTTTTGAAATTGAAAGCATTGTTACGGATATAAAATAAAGATGGTATAAACCAATTTGAAATAAGCTATAAGTAGAAAGTATTTCCACGTTTCTAGAGAAATATTATACGGCCGAAGCAATTAGATCTTGCTTCAGTTATAAAAACTTAAGTTAAAGACAGGATTTATTACTTTTTCTATACAGAAGATCGACTGGTATTTTTTTATGACCTGTCCATACGAGACTGTTTATTAGAGAATCTTTTAAAACATTTAAAGATTATTTTTCTGATTGTTTTATAGATTCAGCCAAAGTTTCATATTTTCTAATGTTTTTGTCTAGACATTAGACTAGACTTTGCTGTTTTAACCGTCTCGACAAAAGTTGAATGGATAAGGGGTAACCATGGACACCTATATAAAAACGTTCTGGTTGCATTGCTTTTAAGTGATTTCCCGATCAATAGTGATAATTATATGCAAAATAATAGTTAACAGGAAAAATTCCGTAAACAAACGTTTTTTGGATTATAATAGTTTGGAATCCATAATGAATGAACTTTATTCCATGAAATTTAATTTTTTTTCTCCGATGTCTACGCATATTAAAAAGTTATAGTTATATAAGAAAAATGTAAAGTAAAAATTAATTTATAAAAGTTTGTTTTTACAAGAAATGAGATGTTATAGGATTGAGAGGCTGTACGTGTTTTTCTTTTATCTTGCAATATAATAAATATAATTTTTTAAATATACTACACAAAATTTAAAGAAAAATATTAGATTAACACTGGGTGTAGAATATGATATCCATTAACACATTTATAAAATATTCCAGTTATTGAGTAATGCAATAAAACAATTTGAAAAGTGGAATGCATCAAATGAAGGGGAAACCCAGTTTCCCTGATTTACAGGTTAAGTCAAAATAATAGGAACACCCATTTCGAAATGCGTTTCTCTACGATCATCCAATACACCCCAGCCACGTGTTACAACAGTCAGTCGTCTAGTGGCGGCGAAAGGGAAGGTATCAGTCGAGCATTTGAAGGTATGACAGTTGTATGAGAAAGTTCTGTTCCCCAAAATACGCCATATATATATATATATATATATATATATATATATATATATATATATATATATATATATATATATATATATGTGTGTGTGTGTGTGTGTGTGTGTGTGTCTGAATTTACACCGCAAATAACTTCTGTTATATTTTTTGGAACAGAGCAATGGATTTTCCTACAAATGAGCGTATGTCTGTTTCTCAAATATGGTTTCAATTTATTTATAGATGTCCTTTCTCGTGTTATCAAAAGAAGGTGTCAAAATGAATAGAACCCGCCTTTAGAGGACGGTTCCGAAGCAGCATATCAGCAGCTTCAGCTTCCTCATCGTTTCGATCATGAAGTCTCTAGTACTCATTTGTAATGGCTTGCTGAAGAACACCATAGAAAGCGCGAAATCTTGGTCGATCAAGGTTACTAGAACCCTGGAAATGTATATTTTTAATTTTTCTTTAAGTATATATTTGAAAATGCTAACTTTCATTTTGAGAAATTTTCCTACTGCTTTTGAATATTTTGTGAGGGTGCCTAAATTCAGCATAGATTAAAAGATAAGCAATTTTCATTGGTATCTAAATTAATTTCCATATAACAGCATAATAATTACCTCTCAATATGCATTTTTTGTTAATTTGTCGCAAAAAATGTGGCCAATGGGCAAAAACAAAAGCGAATAAAAGAAATAAGTTAAGGTAACAAGCTTTATTGTCTGAATTTATCAGAAAAATAACTGGAACACTCATACATACTTTAAGATAGCAGTCGAATGCATTTCTCAAACTTAAGGAAAACAATGTAATGACTTAAAGTTATTGGCTTCTCCAAAAAGAGTGATGGACGTGGTGACAGGTGGAAATTTTCTCTAAAAGCCTTTATCTTATTTTGTGAACTGTTTGCCAAATTTTCCATAACAATGTTACTAAAAAAACTGAATAAAGCTATTGATTTTTCACCAAATATCCTAATGCTAAAGCTGTTTTTTTAGGTTCTGTATCTTACACGAGTGGTGTTATTTTACGGCTTTTCCACAATTGTATACAAAAACTCTAAGTATTTTTGTAAATGAATTGTTAAGCATATGGTAAACATCATATGAGAAGAAACAGAATACCACAACATATTTAAAAATCAAAACAAGGCTTACTGACTTACAGGTATCATTATCCCTTGTCCTTCCGATAAGTTACCTTTTGGCAGATTTCTTAAGATTTGCAGTATTAACTGGCGCAGGCCTGGTAAAATGATGTCATCTATTAATCCTCCATTACAGATAAGTAATATTCAGATTTCTAGATTTGTTAAGGCTGTTGTATACTAACCCTAGTGGATTTGCTCACCTCACTGTTAACCTATGGAGAAAATGTGTGCAAGGATATTATATTATATTATATTTTCAAATGCGGAGGATCTTGTCGTTTCTAGACATTCGCCCGAATGTGAATTACCGGACAGACTACAACTTGCAGACACCAAACCAGTAGTGGTCAACATCGAATGATGACGATCTCCCTAATTCACAAAGCAAGACTGCTGTCCATTCATTTAAAGGGGCACCACATAGGCGGCCAGCACTACCCCCCTAGAAGCAGATCCCGTAATTTAGAACCAGGTCAAGTAACAAGACCGGAACACATGACCCCACACCTCCAGAGGTAAATTTGAGAATTTGGAGGACATTGCATCCATGACAGATTTCACGTGCACCAGCCGCCATTAGTGTATGATGGTAGTGCGGTAGATTTGTCAGCGACCGGCATCAAACCCGCAACCCACAAATCACTGGCTCTGCCTCTTCCACCCGGACCACTGCGCTCCTATCTGTACAAGGATTGCCGACTTAGATTTAAAGATTTTCTTTTTAAATTGTACTCCATAATAGAGAAAGAAATTTTACACCTTGGGGATTTTTCCTTTTTTAAATGGAAATAATAATTTTAAATTCAATTTATTCGGAGAAAAATCTTGTATAGTGTGTTTTTAACGCTTATAAATACCTTTCATATACGAAATTCATAAAATGAATCCTGTTCCAAGATGCAGAAAAATTCAGGCTATCTGAAAATACCATTTTCATTGGACTATCGGCATTTATGCAGCTGTAAATAGTAGAGAAATTTTCTTCATAGGTTAACACCGATGCGAGCGAATACAATAAGGTTTGTACAGAGAAGCCTTAACGCAAAATCTATTTATGGCTTCAAAACTGTGAATGGTGTACAACATAGATTTTTTGTAGAGTCATTACAAAAAGATAATTGGACGTATAAAAATATTTGAACAACTTTGTTTTGAAAGAAGTTAAATTTCAAAATTTGTATCACTGTTTCGTATTTTTATATTATAACTACTGTTTCAACAGCGGTTATAATATAAATTTGCATATATAACAGGAGTTATAATTTGCATAATATGTAACTTCCGTGCTTAGAATAGATTTTTTAAATAATTTTACTTCAATAGTAATAATAATTTGTAAATTTTTCTAGTCACTGTATGAAAAACGTTTTCAGAGAAATGTTTGTTCTAAGGAAAATATTCTATTTAGATAATATAGAATTGTTACTCCAAATAAAATTCTCGAAGACAGTGTGGTGAAAAGAAACAAAGGAAATTTCCAGAAACAGAACAAAGGAAAGCTCTACCATATTTCATATAGATACCTAGCGAAGAATTTTAGATATATCATCTTTAATATAACTAATGATTAAATATTACTTTAAATATATTTAAAAGTGCAGTAAGACTGCCCGGATTTTATAGCTAAAAATTCTGATTGAATCGGGCATTTTTGTAATCATAGAAGCATGCAGTTGGGTTTTTTTTCCCGTGAAGTCCTGAAGTATGTTTTAAGCTAAGAAAACGAAAATGAGCTGTTTTTGAGAATTTCGTGTTCTGAATCCTTTTATGTGATGTTGTTGTTGTTGTTGCTAATACCCTGGGGCCGGAAGTTCCAGATCATGTGACCGGAAGTCCACATAGGATTTGAGAGTAGATAAATGCGGCTTCCGTTTATCATAGCACCACAGGGATCGGAGTCTGTATTAGCTTCTTTCCACCTCAATTTTGAACGAGCATCCCCCCCCCCCCCAGGGGCGAGATCTGGGGGAGGGAGGAGAGTTTCGAACCGTCTCCCACCATCTCTGTCGCAATTGAGAGACCCTTTTATGTGTTAAAATGATTACTGGTTTCGTCTTATCTATTAATAGTTAATAAAATGTGACTAGATAAGTTTCTGTGTATCGTACGTATATCAAAGTTCGACATGGAAAAAATCACCTAATTATGACAGCGAAAAAAATTTGCGTTTCAAAAATTTTAAAAGCAAAAAAAAGGGGTGGGTTGATGTAACGAACATATTCAAGATAAATTTACGAATTTTTATAAACTTATTTTTATGGTTTTCGTTTAACCAAATATTTATAATGATAATTAAGAGGAAGGATTTATGTGCATGAAACATATAAAAACAAAATATCATTGTCTGAATTTTTCAATAATTCCACCGTTTCCATATAACTTACTAATAATAATGATAATTAAGAGGAAGGATTTATGTGCATGAAACATATAAAAACAAAATATCATTGTCTGAATTTTTCAATAATCCCACCGTTTCCATATAACTTACTAATATACTTCGAAATTTCTTCATTTTATTTTTTTTCTTATGTCTCGTTTTGTCATTAAAAAAAGTCTTTTTTCTTCAAAGTTTGATTGAAATAATGTTCTCTATTTGATTCCATTTAATTGTGATTTAAATTAAAGTGATGTACTTTCCCTGATTAATGTGGTTGGTATTTTCATTGAATGTATTAGCTTTTAAGTAATTAACATAAATGACGGGTAAATTCAAAGTAGCTAAAGATCATTCAGATTGTATTAGCTTACGGTGAAAAGAAAACTAATCTCGATATTTTCTTTTGAATTATATAATTGCACTTTAATTTAATGAATTCCTTCGCCTGTTGATTGCTCAAATTCATATTTCACAGTGCATGCCAGTTACAGGTAATTACAAAATTAACTGTTAATAGACTGAGTAATTGTCTGATACAAAAACCAAAATATTGTTACGAATTTTGTAAATATTGCATTTTATTTCTTTAAAATGGCTTCTATGGAAGAGCTCCTATGTTGGCGAAATATCCCAGATTTGGCGATATTTCGCCATCTTACCGACTAAAGCTTTCTGGAAGCTTCAAGCAATATCTAGCCGTGATTGACCTATAGAAGGCACTTTGGAAATCTATAAATATACCTGACATTGCCATTGAAACTCAGTTCAATTTCCTAATGAGAATTGAATGTGTTGTATCTGCCTTAATTGGCGTGTATTGCATTGAGAATTCTGGTATCCTGACTTGTGATTTTAGAATTTTCTGCTGTATAGGAGACAGTTGTTACGCATTTTATGTTTGAATTTGTGTATACACCTGAAGAATTTGCAAATCAATAAATTTATATTGTGTGAATTTTCTGAAGAGATTCTTATTCAGTCCTAACGAACCCATGAAAGTGGAACAGTATTGAAATCTCAAATATTACGGGACTTTATGTTCAATATCACATTACATATATAAATAATTACATCAAAATTAAGCTATAGAAAGTTATAAGTTCTCCAAGTTAGACCTATATTTATATACAGAAAAAACTTATATTTTCCATGCAACTCTCGGTATTGCACTGAATTCCATTTTAAATCGTTAACCGAGACTAATCTCTAAAATTCGTTATCATAGTTAATATGTATTGTATTCAATTATTGATGATATTTAACGTCCCTCACTTTGGCGTCTCTAAGTTACAATGTTTTACGTTGTCTAATTGCATACTAGGATTTTATTTTACTTTCAAATTATTGACAATGAAGGTTCATATGGGAAAAATGACTTTCCTTTATAACGACGGATTTTTTTCCTGTTTTTCCCTACAGTAGGGAATAATACACAAATTTAACACAGCAACATTAATTATGTTTGGTAACATTACCATATAATATATATATATATATACGAGTATATATATATATATATATATATATATATATATACACACATACATACATATAAATGACGGGCGCTGGATTTACACTCGTTATAATAAATATACTTGCAGTCATCGTGTCTGTAACAAGGTTAGCGAGTGGAAGGCACTATGCTCAAATAAACAGTCCATAATCCCATTCAATTAATTTATTTCTTTTTTGAGAGAACCACGCTCAAAGTCTGTATTCTAACATAGCCATTTTCAAAACTCCGCGGCGCCGAGCAGCACGTCCGTTACAACGACTCTCTCGCCCATTCTGCCACTACTTCTATATTCTTCTCAGATCGCACCCCCACCCCCTATCGGGCATGCTCGAAACACCAAATGGAAACTTCCAGAAACGTCTTTTGATTATGTCAGCATTATATCTTCGTGCTAAACCTGTACATCTAAAATAGATCCCCTCGATGGAACTTCAATTTACTTTCGCGAATCGACTTCACTTCCCGAAACGGGGAAAAAACACTTTTATTCAACGCGTTTTGATAATGATTTTAATGTTAAGTTTTGCTATTCTAAAGCCCCTGAAATTTTCTCAATTCATGTTTTGACACACACACAGACACAGACACACAGACACACACACACACACACATATATATATATTGTAGCGTGTTTGTGTTTTGTGGCGAAAGGAATAATTCTCTTCTCATGAAAATAAATTATATTTAACATCCATTCACCAGAAATCTTGTTGATACACAACGAGTTCAAAAAAAAATTTTATACAATTTATTAAAAATCCTCTTATATTATTTTTGGAGTTGAGTTGAATCAGCGCGTGGGGAAAACAACACTAATAAGTGTTGCAGCTGTTACGTCACTATCTTCTACTTCATGCAGGCCACTATTGAAGTCATTACAGTCTTAAATTCCTCCCCTTTCGGAAAAACTTTTCACTACGTCACCAGTGAAAAGTTTTGGTGTAAGGCTAAGCAGTGCGGCTTAAACTATCGGCGTTTTGGTGAAATTTTCCTTTCCGGTGCACCACCTTATAGTTGAAAGGTTGCAAAATAAGGGCCCATCTTAAAAGTCTTGGATTTGTGCCGGTGTTCTTTTCTAGCCAGACCAGTGGATTATGATCAATTTGTATAATGAAGCTCTGTTGTCCATCTAAGTAACATCTCAACTTTTGTATTGCATAAACGATAGCTGCGCATTCTTTTTCTGTAGTACTATATTTATGTTCTGCAGGGGAAAACTTTTTACTCAAGTATATGATAGGGTGTTCTTCACCTCTTTGGTTTATTTGAGACAACACCGCACCAAGTCCAAGGTTTGAAGCATCACATTGAATGACAAATGGAATGGTGAAATCGGGGCTAAATAATACTGGTTTTTCTGAAAGTCTTTTCTTTAATTCTTTGAAAGCATCTTCACAAGAACTGTTCCAATCCACTGACGTTTTGACTTTCTTCCCTTTTAGTAGATCTGTTAATGGAGCCGCTACTACAGAAAAATCAGGAATATATCTGCGATAATAACCAGCAAGACCTAAACATGATCTAATTTGGGTCTTGTTCAGTGGTCTGGGAAAATCTTTGATGGCTTGTATTTTAAGTTCTCCAGGTTTTCGTTCCCCTTGTCCAACTATGTGGCCTAAGTACTTGACATGTTCCTGAGCGAACCGACACTTGGAAGGCTTTATGTGGAGATGAGCTGTTTTCATCTTCATCAAGATTTGTTCTACGTGTTTCACATGCTCTTCCCAGGTATTAGAAAAAATTGCAACATCGTCCAAGTAGGGTACAGCAAACTCTTCACAGTCTTGCAACAACCCAGCCATCATTCTACTAAAATGATATGGAGCATTATTGAGTCCAAACGGCAACCTTAATGTCCTATAGGTGCCGAAGCTTGTCACAAAGGCAGCATAACGCTGGGCCCGTTCACTCAAAGGTATTTGCCGGTAACCTCGGGTTAAATCTAGAACAGTAATATATTTCGCTGATGACACTTTCTCTATAAGTTCCTCTATATTTGGCATAGGAAAATACTGTGTTCTCGTTACTTTGTTTAAGAGACAATAGTCTATGCATGGTCTTCCTTCTTTTCCTGGTACTTCCACCAGTATTAGTGGAGAGGTAAAGTCAGAGTCTCCTGATTCAATTATCTTTAGATCCAACATTTTTTTCACCTCCCTCTTTAGAATTTCTGTTTGTCATGGGGACATCCTATAAGGTTTTGCAAATATTGGTTTTTCTGTCTCTAATTCAATATCGTGTTCAACCAAGTCAGTACATCCCGGCTGATTCGAAAAGATATTAGAGTAGGCAGTCAACAAATTTTCCATTTGAGTTCGTTGAGTTTCAGATAATCGCGCATTCAATCTGAGTTCTCTAAAAATTTCAGGCAGTTCAGAAATGTTTGGATTTTCTTCATGGCAAGGAATAGGAATATCTTCATCTTCTTCAGTTTCTTCCAAGCACAACAGATTTATATTTTCTGCCCTTTGGAAGTATGGTTTAAGCATACTGATGTGGTACACATGAGTTTTTTCTTTTTCAGGAAACTTGATCACATAGTTGGTTTCTGACAGTTGCTGTACTACTTCACCAGGTCCTACCCACTGTACTGATAACTTATTAGGTCTTGATGGTGCCAAAACCAACACTAAATCTCCTATAGCAAACTGTCTTTTAACGGTCTTCTTATCGTACCATAGTTTCTGTTTTTCTTTGGCAACTTCCATGTTTTGCACTGCTATTTCTTGACATCTCTTCATGCGATTCATCAGTTCGAAAACATAGTCTACAACACTATCTTCTTCACGATCTTGTTCCGTTAATTTGTCATACAGTAACATAACAGGAGTCTTTAAATTTTTTCCATGGACAAGTTCTGCTGGGGAATAACCTGTACTGTCGTGAGTCACAGTTCTTAATGCAAAAGGGGCTTGAGGTAAAATTTTCTCCCAGTCCGGACCAGATTCAAGACATAGGACACGAAGCGTTAGCGTTCGTGACATAGGACACGAACTCTTTAGCGTTCTGTGCATTCTCTCAACTTGATTACTTTGTGGGTGATATACGGAGCTTCGCACGACTTTGATTCCAAACCTTTCCAGAAATTCTGTGGTTAAAGCACTCATGAATGACGTGCCCTGGTCGGTTTGCAGTTCTTTTGGGAACCCCATGCGGCTAAAAACTTGAAGCAGGGCGTCCACTACAGTAGTTGATCGCAGATTTTCAACAGGAATGGCATCTGGATACTTGAAAGACATGCAGATCACAGTGATGAGGTATTTGTTTCCAGAAGGCGTCATCGGTAAAGGACCACAAGCATCAATGTGTAGCTTGGAAAATACTTCTGAAATAACCGGAACTATCTTTAGAGGGGCTTTCTTTTTATCCTGTGGCTTTCCTGCTCTCTGACATACGTCACAGGTCTTCACAAAATTTTCCACCTCTTTATAACAGTTCGGCCAATAGAATGTTTTGAAACAAACATCTTTAGTCTTGGTTGCACCCAAATGAGCCGCAGTTTCTTCATGGCAAATTTTCATCATTTGTGTTTGATATCTCTCTGGAACTACAAGCAATAATCGTTCTGTCCCATCTTTGTATTCTTTACGGAAGAATAGTTCTTGACCTCGCACCACATACCTGGAGTTCTCAGAACTTAAGTTGCTTTCAGCCTCCTGAAACAGAGGTTTCAATTGAGCTCTTTTTCGTTGTTCTTCTAAAAAATCTTCTGGGGATAGTTTTATAAGGTCTAATTCCGGAATCTTAAAATCTGCTATAGGTAAGATATTTTCTTCCACAGGGACTTCATTATCTGGGCTACATTCCGAAATATTTTCATCCACTCCTAGACTCTGGACATCTTCAGATATTTTCTTTTGAGCACGGGTCTGAACAGCATTCACCATATGAATCTTGACATCTTCGACTTGCTTTGCTTCTTCAAAGAATGCAGCGGTCTTGTTCCCCAAAAGATACCTCCCTTGATCCAAAGAGTCTCTTAAACAGCAGCTTTGGTCTCTATGTGCCCAAATTCACATTCAAGTTCTAATTTAGCTAAAGGGTAACAAGTGGGGTTTTCTTCCAGCGGAGATTTAATCCACACTGTTTCACTTGTATACATTGACGGACTGACATACTTCTTACAAATCAAGTCTAAACTCGCACCCGTGTCTCGTAGTATCGGCATCTCGATCCCATTTACTTTTCCCATCCTTATGTAGGGGGCAAGTGCATCATGGTATCCATATCTTGCAGTCATGTTGGAAGCAACAGTTTCAACTTTCTTTTTAAGCTTATCGCATTGTGGTCTTAAATGCGAAAGAGATCCGCACTCATAGCTACGAGGCTGTTTCCTTCTTTCGAATTCAGCTTCCTCATTTCTCTCCTTGTGAAATTCTCGCTTGTGAAATTTGGAAAAGGCTCCTTGTGAAATTTGGAAAAGGCTTATTATTATAATTGTTTGTCTGGTTTTTAGGTTTATATCCACTGTTGTTACCTCCTGGTACTTTACTTGTGTTCTTCCGAGGGAATTCCTTTTTCCGGAAACTTTGTCTAATATCATCATATTCGTCTAATTTTTCCGCCAATTCGTAAGGCTTTTTCCAATTTATCCAATCATCGAGAAAGTGATCTTTTATATCAGCAGGAACTCTAAATTTGAGTTGTTCGGTTACGATTAAATCTTTCAACTCTTCAAACGTAGATACTTCTAAATCATTGACCCATTCTGTAAAATAGCTGTTCAATTCATAAGCATAATTTCTCCAAGATTTTTCTGCGTTCTTCTGATGTCTGTAAAACAACTGCTTTAATTTTTCAGGATTTAATTTGTATCTCTTCAAGATAAGACTTTTTACAGAATCGTAATTGTTTGCGGTTTCCGGTGGTTCTCTCGCCAACATATTGGAAACCTCCACTGGCAGCACTCCCAATAAATAGGCGGCCCAATCTCTTCTTGGAACCTTAGCCATTTCTGCTTTTCGTTCAAAGTTTATTAAGTAGAGAGTCATTTCATCACGTTCTTCATCAAATTTTGGAGTTATATTCATTAATTGTATTTTATGCTCTTCCATACCGGTTGTTTGACGGGTTGGAGGATTTGACACACTTTGAGTCTGAAGTTCGAAACGTTTCATTTCTAGATCATACTGCATTTTCTCCCGAGCTAACTGATCTTGGCGAGCTTGTTCTTGGCGAGCTTGATCTTGGCGAGCTTCTTCGGTTTTCCTGTCTTCAATTACTCTTTCTAGAATAATCTTAACATCAGCTTCAACATAATTGCTACTGTTTAAAATTTTTGCTTTTATTTCGGGAATCTTATTCGAAGATGATATCTCTTCTCCCAATTCTTCGCAAACAAGTAATAAGTCCGCTTTCCTACCTTTGGCTAAGAAAGACATCTTAGCAACCACACGCAAATCACAACCTTCTTAAAAATTTCAAAATAAATTCTTTTAACTTGAACTTGCACCAAATTACCACAATTATAATAGGTAAAGTTTTCAACCAAAAATCTACCTTTCAGAATGCAGTCTGTTCTAACTCCACAAACTTTTCACAATCTAAAAATACACAATAATGTTTTGCAAATACTGCACAATTTAAATTATTTTTAATAAAAATCGTTTGCTGAAATAAATCTCAAACTTTCTTGTTTCAATTCGGCTTTTTATATCACTGAAACACACGTTCAAAACAAAATATGACTTTAATATTTCTTTTATAATCACGTGCACTTCTTTCAAAAACAAATTCTAAGTTTATTTTCAATAATATTTCAGGTATTTTCTTTCCCAAACTTCTTCTGAATTAATGTCAAATTCTATTTCATATTTATTTAAACAAGAACATACGTATATACAGTTCCTAATAATGAACTTTCAGTCGTTCTTGAAAAAATATCGCCAAATCGCTGGCCAAACAGTTGATATAAAGTCTTCACTGAACTACTATTCCAAAACAAAAATACAATTGCTGAAAAAAATAATTTCAAATTCAGACTTTACGTTAGTGAAAATACATTCAAAACGTCATACATCAACTTTATCTACATAGAATTCTTCTCGGAAACTTTTTTCATGAGACTTTTCAATCGCCAAACTATCAAATTCCATTAAAGAATTATTACCCTAACACTAATACAAATGCAGAGTCAATAATTTCAAGACATATAGTTTATATAAATCATAAACGAAATCAAAGTTTCTCAAATTCGATATTCTTCTTTAATCGCCAAATTATTTATTAGAATTCAAATCAAATTCTACTTAGCTTGCAATCGGCACTTGATAATTCCAACCCGACGCTTGCCACCAATAATACAAGTCTGTAGCGTGTTTGTGTTTTGTGGCGAAAGGAATAATTCTCTTCTTATGAAAATAAATTATATTTAACATCCATTCACCAGAAATCTTATTGATACACAACGAGTTCAAAAAAAATTTATACAATCTATTAAAAATCCTCTTATATTATTTTTGGAGTTGAGTTGAATCAGCGCGTGGGGAAAACAACACTAATAAGTGTTGCAGCTGTTACGTCACTATCTTCTACTTCATGCAGGCCACTATTGAAGTCATTACAATATATATATATATATATATATATATATATATATATATATATATATATATATATATATATGAATATATATATGTATGTATATTTATATATATATATATATGTATAAATAAATATATATATATATATATATATATATATATATATATATATATATATATATATATATATATATATATATATATATATATATATATGTGTGTGTGTGTGTGTGTGTGTGTGATAAGGGGAAAGAAGTATTCTTGGCGAACCCTTAAAGTGACATAAAAACACTCAAAGACTCAATGCATTGTTGTATGAAACCTATATTGCTAGAGCGAGGCGAAAAATTCCTGTAATATAAGTATGGAGATTTGCTCCTTAGATACACTGCTGGCCACCCAATTTGCAACACCAAGAAAGACAAGAGATATCACAACAAAATTTATTTTGTAGATAACATGTTGACCAAGTATCAAATGATTAAATTTATAGACTTCTGTGAAGTGTGGTTCCTGCCAAAATCAGTAGCCAGAGTAGCCGCCATTGTAGGAGATCAGCGCTGCCACACGCTTCGGCATTGATTCAAAGAGACTTTGGATGAGTTCTTGGGGTATAGCAGACCAAGAGAGAGGATTAGCGCTGCGGTAAGTTTTTCAGCGAGATTCTGGTTAAAGATAAGTAAACAGCAACACAGATAGTATGACATAAAAATAAAGTTCATGTTATTTTAACTATTTTATTTCGAACAGATGTCTTAAAATAACAACAGATCGTTGGCATTTATTGATAATGAATACAATGAGGAACAGGACTCTTACATGGTAAGAAATCCTTGAAAAATAGGATAAGCCGTATGTGTGTATGTGTGTGTGTAGCATAACAGAAAATTTTTAAAAATATTTTAGAGTTAGCACAACCAAAATTTAATATCTTTTGTTTAAGACAAAATAGTGTATATGTTGAAAACTAGACATGGGCAAACAGTTTACCAATTCCTTAAAATTTTATTAATGAATACTCTATTTTACTTTCTCCCTCAGCTATCTGAATTTTGATTAAAGTTTTACATTTATTTCCTTTCATCATATATACAAATATTTTTTTCTTATATCAATATTTTTAAAATGCAAGAAATACTAGTCGGAGGATCTGAACTAAAATTCAAAGATAGGATTATCTACAGTTATGTGTATCAAAATTTCGAAGTTGGAAAAATTAAATAAATGTAATATGAATAGGGAGTAGTGAGTTCTTGAAGACCCTTATTAAATAAGAAAAAAATATTCTCTGAGTATATAAAAAACTCTCTCGGTTACCTTCTGTAACTGTACGAATAATTTGAGAATGAATTTTGAACATTCTTATGACTTTACGAATAGAATACTGTTAATAGAAGAAAAATGCAGTTAAAAAACATGTTTGCAATGCAATGTTTTCTGCAATCTATATACAAATATATTTTAAATTACATACTACTGAAATTAGTCTTGAGCAAAATAAATGCGATTTCTGCTATAATATGATACTCCGCTTATATTGATAAAACTAAAAAAACCTACCAATTTTATAAATTTTCATTAGGTGCATTCAAATTTTCTGACATTTGGCTTGTTTAGATGTTATTATACTGCAGGTTAGTTAGTAAAAAGAAAATAGTGATATATCATAGAGGATTAATTTTCCTTATAATTTTTTCTAAGGAGAAAGTTACAAAAATGTGTTCTATTAGAACATTGAGATGGCCCTCAGGCTACATGTATGGGATGGTTTACAATAAGAGGTATACACTTGCAAGCTAAAGGGGCCTGGCTCCCGTAAATTTACATTTTTTATACATAACAATATTACATTATTAATAAATTACATTTTTTACAATAGTAACACAGAAGGGACTTTTTCCAGCAGTAAGTGACCTGAGAGGTCACTTACTGGCCTCTTGCCTATATATATATATATATATATATATGTATGTTATATATATATATATATATATATATATATATATATATATATATATATATATATATATATATGCGTGTGTGTGTGTGCGTTTGTATGCGTGTGTGCACTTTTATGTATGTATTTCTTGCATGTATGCATGTAAAATCCTTATTTAAACATTTAAATGGTCATAATCATTACTGAAGTTAATAAAAGAGCAGAATACTTATTTTAAAGTATTTAAGTTGGCTGAGCGAATTACATCCCCGAGACTTAATTTACACAGGGAGTATTTATACGTTCTAAAAAAACATAGAATGTTTCTAATCTTTATTGCTACAGACTGTAATGTTCTATTAACTATACCAAATAATTTTTAAAATTTTCTGATTTATCTTAAACATTTAAATTTACCTATAACCTTCCGCTTTCTAGTATTTGTATTTTTTATTTTGCAAGAGAGAAAGATACACTATTGTATGGAAGGAAAAAAAAAACAGCTTGCAGTCGTGCAGTCGTGCAGTTTTTGACATTTTTCAAAAGAGCAAGAAATTGAATGTATTTATTTAAATATATTTATGAGGAGCAGGTTGCAAACCAAGCATTTCAAAATAAAGGGGAGTTCGATTATATTAAATATAACAATAACTGGAATAAGAGAGATTCTTTTTTTTCTTTCACATTAGTAATTATTTTTTCATGAAACCAAATAAGCGGGACACAAATGTATTTTATTTAGTTAGTTTCTTTGGAAGACGCGAAAATTTTCTTCTCTGTAAACATGCGTTATACGCTTAACGGTCTATAGAATTTTGTCCTTCCCATTTTGGTGCCACTGTTCGCACTAGTATAAATAAATATATATATATACAGTTGAACCCCAAATAGCGAACACGGTTTATAATGAACTCACGGATAAAACAAACAAAAACTTTGGTCCCACCATTTTTCTATAAAACGTAATTTAATTAGTATTGTATCAGTTTAATATAGTCGATTCTAGTCGATTTAATTCCTTAATGATCATTTTAAATAGATTTTTATCATTTTTTAAATACATCATTATGCAATTCACATTGCAACTAAAGAGTTATACATTTTGTGAGCTCTAGCATTTTTCTTAACGGTTCGGATATAGCGAACAAAACCTTTGGTCCTCGAAGTTCGTTTTAACGGAAATCGACTACGTGTATATATATATATATATATATATATATATATATATATATATATATATATATATATATATATATATATATATATATGTATATGTATGTATATATATATATGTATATATATGTATATGTATATATATATATATATATATATATATATATATATATACATATATATATATATATATATATATATATATATATATATATATATATATATATATATATATATATATATATATATATATATATATGTATGTATATATATATATGTATATATATGTATATGTATATATATATATATATATATATATATATATATATATATATATATATACATATATATATATATATATATATATATATATATATATATATATATATATATATATATATATATATATATATATTAGAGATTACCACATATTTTATAATGAAGCGCGAAGAACATATCAACATTATATTACACTCGAAGTAAGCGGTACTCGTAAAACACCTTGACATGCTGTACGGAACGCGAACACTACGATTATTCACTGCACAATAATTTGAAGTACGAAGGGCCACTAGACGAATATATTGCAATGATCTGGGACGAAGTTCACATCGAAATCAAAGCACATTTTCTATTTGGTGGAGGCGAAGGACGCCGAACATAACGCAAAAACACCTTCTTTTCTCGCGGATGTGTCCACACGAATCTTGTAATGCGCTGTACATCACGGGGATTCATGAATGCTGGTAAATACAGGATATGCGAATACATCAGTTCGTAGTCATGGCGGTGGAGTGATTCGTAGTTGGGCATCACAGATGGAAAGAGCAGGACTACATACGCTGTGGAGATCCAGGGAAGAGACTCACGAAAAGTAGATTGATTAATTGGAGAATTATGATGACGACATTACACGGTACAAGAGACTTTGCCAATAGGAATCATAGGTCTTGTAACTTTATAACTAGGCACGAATATACGGCATGAGAATATCAGCACCGGAAACCAGCAGGAGTTTGAATATGCTTTACATACACCAATGGAACAGTAGCAGCGACGCGCGGAGACAACAGAAAGCGAAACAAGGATACCAGGACAGGGCAAACAGGAAAACCAGGACAGGACATAGAGTAGACAGAAGAAAGTCTCAGAAACACTTTGCAGAAGCTTATAAAGTGTGAGGGCGCTGACCGCGGAGAAATCTTTTAATTGGTTAGAATTGGGCATCTGACTTGATTACATAACGTTATCATTCAACATCACAAGTCTCATCGAACAGGCGCGCACTGCGAGATAGACCCGTGATGTCAACTCATGTTTTAAAATAACTTTAGTGTTCGACCATGGCGGTTTAAGGCGGTTGGTTTATCTCTAGATCACAATTTTTAAAAAGGTGTCTGTACTTTATTAAAATGATGGCAAGTTAATTTAAACTATGCGTATATATACATACCCAGGATTCAATTCCTGGTATTTTATCCATTTAATAGGCATATCTTAACTATTCCGGTGGATTTTTAAAATTATATCCCTCACACCTTTATATAATATTGCTTAATCTGCATATATGTGCCTAATATAAATTCAGATCAACTTGAGATAACCATTTAAGAATAAAAATATTCCTAAAAACTGTAAAGTAGATGATAAAATCTGTACTATAACCATTTCATGAAACTTGAAAAATCAATTTTATCCCGAGAGTTAATAAAGACAGCTTATATTTATTCATTCAGTTGTGTGAATTCAACATATATATCTTTCGATCAATAAAGTCGCAGCCATAAAATTTTATTTTCTACCATAGTAACTCAATACACTTCATAGTTAATAAAGGATTTCACATATCTTTCAAAGAGCTGTTTTTATTATTTATATATTCATGAATTTTATGACCTAGCATCATGTTTATTTTATTTTTTTGCTCGTTTCTATGCTCTCAGTAAGAGTTTTTGACTTTCAATTCCAGTGTTTTGAAAATTTTCTGCATGTAATATAATTCTAAATTTTTGCTTCAGAATTGCTGTAATTGATGTAAATTCTTTATAGTTTTTTTTCCATATCTATTATTCTTCTCTTAACAGCGTATTACTCTGTAATCATTAATTTTTGATGTTATGCTGAGGAATTTTATAAACTATGTTTAAATGCCATAAGCTTTAACAGATCTTTGCCAGATTAAATTTATGTAATGATATTATAAAACTATAAATATATAGTCGACTGTCGATTTTGACTAGGATCATTGAATTAAAACTATAAAATGTTATATGAATCTGGATAGATGAGCATAAAAGGAAATAAACGTATTATCTTTAGTGTGCAATTCAATAACTCTCAAAAGTTTCAAAAGTCGTTTATACTCTAACTTAGTTCCGATTCATTAACTAATATGACTCTAAGAATGAATTTAATTTTCTTTTGTGATTTCGAAAATGAAAATGACATTTTAGAATCTATGTTTTTATTATCATTTTCTATACCGTACTCTTTCTAAGTTATCGATATGGTAATTTATATAACGGTTTCTCAAATGAAACTGAGACTTGATTTTTTTTTATGTAATGGCTTAATGGTTTGAATATGGGAAAATACATGAACTAATAGTGATACCTGACTAATAGTGATACACATATCCGCTACACAAAATTGGCTTGTGGGTTAAAAATAGTGTCCCACAGCTTACTATATTTTGGATACCCTCAAAGAAGAATGTCCGTGTTTGTCTGTGGAGCCAGTCGTGAACGACTTCAAAGATCTCTGCATAGCTAGGCAACCAGGGGCCTTTGAAAACCTTTTTCAGTGGGCCGAAGATGTGATAATCGCAGGGTGATGGATTGAGGCTACAGGGAATATGGTCGAGGACCTCCCGGCGGAAGTGCCACAGCAAATCTTATCCACGGCAGCAATCGATTCCATGGTGATGGTCAAGTTTGCTTAGGCAAGTCTCGGCATGTCACATGCTCACACGTCATTTGCAACTATCCTAAACCCTCTGAACACTGTACAAAGTGACAGACACTTATGCCTACACACATCTTTCATAAGACGATAAATTTTGGCTTCGTTAACACCTTTTGTCGTCAAAAATTGAATAACCGCTTGCTGGGCCTGTTTGGACGAACCTAAGTCACAACCGTAGTAACCTATAGACTGTAGACAAGCCAGGTAGCTAGGCTTTTAGCCCAACCCTGGGGTCATGGTAGTTTCCTTTAGTTTCATTCATGCTACCAGACGGCGCCCCATTTTTGGTTCTATTCTTTTTTATCGTCCTTAGGGTAGTGCCCAGGTACGAATTTCGGAGAGCTGTATCACGGAGGTTCCGCAAGATGAAACGCACCCAGCGACGAATGAGATCTTGATTTGTGTTACTGTTCTTGGGTTCCAGGATTACGACCCTTCCTTCTCAAAATTTTCCATACCCATTTCAAGCCGAGTCGTCTCTCGGTGTGTGTCGATGGTCGATACCGTTTGTCTCGTCTAGTACTCGTGTTTTTCTTTTTTGTTTGTGGCTTTTACAGCATTTTCCACTAAGTTCGCTTTGCAGAGGTGACACTTCGAGGTGCTTTGTCATTGCTTTAACACCAGGTTTGTTTTACCTCAGCTTTATTTTATCTTTTTAATTGCTTGTTTTGGTGTGAGTGTATCCTCTACCAGAGCAAGCTCAGGGCATCTCATCTCAATTTAATCTCCGTATGCTTTGCGACTTGCCGTGATGTGTCTTTGGCAGTGCGGGGTTGGTACCTGGCAACTTGCTTGGGCGAGTGCACGGAGTGGCTGCCTGCTGCTGTCTGTTCCCCACCGGAATGACTGTAACCCTGGTATAGCCATAGTCACTTCGTAAGATCCTGTCAGGTGCATTAGAATTCACAACCGTACTTAGTTACCTTGCTTAAAGACGTTGAAAAAGCACATTGACGCTTTCCACGACAGCAGCTTTGTTTCGTAACATACAACGTCATCTACTGGGGCAAAATCAAAACTGTAAGTATTTAACCATCGCCTCTAAAATAAAAGTCTCAGTTTCATTTTGGTCACCGTTATAGATTGCTCATGGACCGAAAATTCCCTTTGATGAAAATAGGATAAAATTAAACCGGTCAGAAATGTGTGTTAAAAGGTAAAATGACATGCAAACACAGATTCAACAAGCAATTGTTGAGTGGATGACTGTGTACAAATGTAAGAAATTATATGAAATACTCAAAACTAAGTGTACGCTAGATAATCATTGGGACACAGAAAGTTTTCAAAAATGCTTGAAAAAGTCAAATTTTCTGGTTAAAAGGACAGCTATCAGGTATAAGGATTAAGAGTCAATTTTCACCGCTTGTAGAAAGCATGTATTTTAAAATAAATGCATGGATAAACTTACTAATAAACTATAACCCGCGACTTTATAATATTCAGCATAAATACAAACACTAATACGATATTTTATTTTTATTCTGGGATCTCAAATTGAAGAAACAATGAAAAGTTATCATATCATTGCATATATTAGAACACGCGAAGGATTGCTTACCTCGTGCATTCATACAAGGATACACTGAATACATGGAAATAATGAAAAAAATATTTATAATTATTGAAGTAATATAGAGTAATATGGCTATTATGGAGAAATATGGCAGCATTTATGGAGTAATATGGCATTTGGAGTAATATGGCTCAAATTTTTTAACGTAAATTTAAAAATATTAAATTTTTCTACTCTAAACTAGGGATTATATTTTATCCTTTTAAAGTTTTACTTTTAAATCATAAGAATATTTTTTCGGAGGAAATAAAAAAAAATGAAGCCATCCAAAGGATTACAAGCCGAAGTCATCTGGGCAATAAATCCTACATACACTTTTTTTTAATTGAGTAACTATAAAAAATATACTTTTCAAAATCTAAGTCAGTGGATATGAATGCTTGAATTGTTCCATTAAAAAGAATAAAGCATTTTCATTGAAAATAAAAAAAAAGATAAATTTCATAAATATATTGTGAGATGTAATTGGATACGCACTCATAGATTGTTCATAACTACAAATCTGATGTGATTTGTAAAACATATAATAATCAACATAATACCTACTAATACTATTAACTAATAAAAGCAATAACCACATTATTCCCCAATTATTTTTTTTAATATTATATATATATATATTTTTTTTTCTTAGACAAAAATAAAGACGCACCAAGGAGTAATCGGAATGGGACGAAAATCGGTAGATGTGATGTACATGTACAGAAAAATAAATGATCAAAATTTGAGAAAAATCGGATGTTTTTAAAGAGAAAGAGATTCACAAAGTGAAAAAGTCAATAACGCGTTGCTCCACCTCTGGCCCTTATGCAAGCAGTTATTCGGCTTGGCATTGATTGATAGAGGTGGCGGATCTCCTCATGCGGGCTATCTCACCAAATTCTATCCAACTGGCGCGTTAGATCGTCAAAATCCAGAGCTGGTTAAAGGACCCTGCCCATAATGCTCCAAACGTGCTCAATGGGGGAAAGATCCGGTGACCTTTCTGGTCAAGGTAGCATTGGGCAAGCACGGAGACAAGCAGTATAAATTCTATCTGTGTGCGGCGGGCATTACCTTGCTGAAATGTATGACCAGTATGACTTGATATGAAGGGCAACACAACGGGGCGTAGAATATTGTCGACGTACCACTGTGCTGTAAGGGTGCCGCGGATGACAACCAAAGGGGTCCCGCTATGAAATGAAATGGCACCTCAGACCATCACTCCTGGTTGTCGGTAGGGTTTTTGACCCGGGTTTCCCCGAACCCGAAAACCCGGGTTTTTCAAAGATTTCACGAACCCGAATCCCAGGGAATTTTTAATGTAAATCCGGGGAATTAGTTATTTATCTAATACAGTAGAATATGAATTATATTCCTTAATTTCAAACCAAGACCGAATTTAACAAGGCGGACTCCGTACAGCTCTCAATCAAATGAATAAAAAATAGAATGAGGCGAAGTGAAATGGAGATATATTGGCGTCGTCGTACGCCATAGCTCTATTTCACTCAAGTTTGAGTTGGAGATTCCCATCAGCAAGTACGTTATGCCGTGTGAATTGCGCAATACTTCAGTTACACGACCATGCCTGCTTTATGTGGTTTGTGTTTGTGTGTATTTAGTCTAGTTATATCTCTCGTTGTGTTATGTTCTCGCTGCTTTCTATTGCGTAGCAAAACAATATTGTAATGGGTTAAGCATTTTCTGTAATGGGTCTCTTTGCTAATAAACTCAGAAGCCGACTCAATAATGATACATTGAGTGCAATGATGGTTGTAAGGCAGTTTTATAAAAAAAATTAGATATTTGTACCACTTTTATTTATGTTATACATAAATTTGTATGTTTATTAAAATTAAATTTATTTACTGTTATTTTTTTATATTTGAAATTCTGAAATAAATTAAATGCTACTAATTAACTATTTATTATTTTAGTTCTTTGCTATTGACCTCCTAGGACCAACCAAGTAAACCCGGGAAAACACGGGTTTTAAATAAAAAAAAACGTCAAACCCGAAACCCGGGTTTTAAAAAAATTGCTCAAAATCGAAAACTCTAGTTGTCGGCCCGTTTGGCGAAAGACAATTAAGTATGCCATCGCTGTCCGGGGCATCTCCAGACACGTATTAGCTGGTCTTAGGGGCTCAATTCGAAGCAGGACTGACCATTGAAGACAATTCTACTCCAGTCAGTGACATTCCAGGTCGAATGTGCCCGTCACAATTGCAAACAGGATTATCGGTGTGCAGAAGTCACTGATAGTCGGCGCAAGGGCCACTGTCAGCTCAGACCCCTTTCTCTGAGCCCCCTATGAATGGTCCTTGCGGTCACTGAAGCACCATTTGCATGTGCGGTCGATGATAATGATGAATCTTGGGCTGTGAGTGCCGCTTTGACGATTACTCGGTCCTCACGTTCTGTCGTTTCTCTAGGCCGGTCGCTTCCTTCTTGACGCTGTGTTCGACCATGGTTCCCCCATTCCTGCCAACATCTTGTAGTAGTGACATCGCTCCTATCCAGAATTCGAGTGATTCGCCGATTAGACTAACCGTCTTCTTTGAATATAACTACACGATGTCTCTTAAATGCTGACATCTGCACATATTGTTCGCGCACCTGTATGTAAGGCATAGTTACTGTCTACCTGAGTACACGGAATGAAATTATCAAAGAATTTATGACCTGGAATCAAAATTTCTCCTCTTTAATATCCTGCCAGTTGCGCAGTTAAGATGCGCTGCAGCGTCCCATGTTCATTTATTGAGCGCTAAACTTTCAAATTTTGCATTTTCCGTCGAAAACTGTACGAATTTGTGTTCAATTTGCATAACCCCTTCTTGGTGCGTCGTTTTTTTTGGTCTAAGACTGTGTATATATATATATATATATATATATATATATATATATATATATATATATATATATATATATATATATATATATATGGAGGGGGAGTATTTCACGTTTACAAGCACATTAATTTTGGAAATATGCATAATGAATACTAGATTTTCCTGTGAAAATCTTTCCTCCAGTAATGAAAAGCGTTAGTGTTAGAAACACGTTCAGTGGCATTTTTAAGAATCAATTGTACGGAGATAAACATTCACGGGGAAAAAAAACTCATGAGGTTATATCTATATTTCTCCAGAAGAATGCTGATATGCTCTTGTTGCACCTGATTCCAATAATGCGTTATAGAGAATTCTGTGCGGTGTTTTTGGATAAAAAAATAACTAACGGACAGAAATGAAATGCTCTGCATGTATAAGAATATTTTATTTACAAAAGGCGTTGAATTCATAAAAAAAGGTTATATCAAATAAATGCAAAGATCGGGCAGGAAAGAGGAAACGAGATTAAAGATTAGAATGTTTTTGGCCTGTCTCTCAGTTTATCGGTTATCTTTACGGGGTTTACGCAGCTCTCCCTCTCCGAATTCATGCATTTTACTGAAGTTTTTTCTTCTCTAAATGCACTGATTTCACAATACATTTTAATGTCATTTCACAGTCATAATATTTATATAGAAACTGGTATCCTAGCCATACATAGAATGCATTATTTAATTGTTAGAATCCTAAAGCTAAGCCTATGTATATATATATATATATATATATATATATATATATATATATATATATATATATATATACACTTCTAAATATGGGACTAAATTCCAGTGGTTTAATGAAGTCTAGATTAGCTGTAACACGGGACTTTTCAATTCATTACGGTCTTGGAATTTAGAATGAGATCGTTTGAATTTGAGTGTGTATGCTTACATTTTTTAACAGAACAATTATATTTAATTTTTTAAGATATAAATTATTGGATTACACTGTAAAAGTGAAGTGCTGTTTGGGGCACATTACAAAAATGGAAGTATAACTAGAGGGTTAAGAAAATATAAAGAAGACAGAAATGTGGGATACATAAAAAAGGCAACCCGCTACCCAGAAACATCACACTCTGAAACAAGTAGCTTTTTTAAATCTGAATCAACAGTTCGTTAATACGGCAATAGAAGATATATTAATAGATGTGATGGATTTAGTTTTGATTGAGTTGGCTGATAGCGCTACGGTCAACTTTGCCGATTTGTTATTGAAGTCTGCTGTGTACTAACTTTATTGAATTCGCTTCCCACAATATTCACCTATGGAGAAAATCTAAGGATTGCCGACTTGTATTTAAAGATTTTTTTTAAATTAACTCCCTAATAAAGAAATTTTACACATTGAAAATTTTTTCTTAAAAGAATGCAAATAATGTTTAAAAATTTAAATTATTCGGGGAAGAAATTCGGTATAGTGTGTTGTGATCGCTTATCAATTTATCGCTTACAAAATTTATAAAATGAATACTGTTGAAAGTGCAGAAAAGTTCAGGCTATCTGAAAATGCCATTTTCCCATTTTTATTGAATTGCCAGCATTTATGTAGCTGTAAATAGTATTTACACAAATTTTCTCCATACGTTAACATTGAGATGAGAAAACCCAGTAGGGTTTGTACTCAACAGCCTTAACGTTATTTAAATTATTGCTATTTTTGTTTATTTTCTGGTTAAAAGTACTCAACATGAACAAGAAATATGAGCATTTACTTATATTACTCATTTAGATAATTTAGCGAATTTTGGAGAATTTAGTTTAATATTAAATTGCACATTATTTGAAATTCATTATGCAACGGGTTATATGCGCATCGTGCCAATTATGCCCGCAGACGACTATATTATATATATACTACTAAATGCGGGATTAAATTCAAGTGATTAATTGAAATCTAGATAAGCTATAGCACAGAACTTCATTAACATCTTGGAATTTAGTATGCGATCTTCTTTTGTATTTGAGGGCGTATGCCATGCATTTTCTGAGAAAATTATTATTGAAGAGTACATTTATTGGAGTAGAAAATATTCATATATATATATATATATATATATATATATATATATATATATATATATATATATATATATATATATATATATATATATATATATATATAATGGTTTTAGTTAGTACCGAGTTCATTGAGAGTGTTAGAGGCAACATTTACTACACGATATTTAATTCCAACGGGACCAACAGAATAAAGTCGAGAAGATATGAACATCCATGCCAGCACGGGAACTCTAGCCCACTGGATTTAGGACAAAATACCAGCGCCCTAGTCATCAGCTCAGCCAGGCAGTGGTTTAGCTTGAAATTTATTTGATATAATTAATGATTATGCTCTCGTATTACAATTAATTCTTTGAAAGTTAAGATATAATACCAGAGTAAGGTGCAATTAAAGACCTTTTTCAAAGATGCTGATTAAAAACCCTTTTCACTCTCTCATTTCATTATTTCCAGATTACGCGCGTTCGAATAAGAAACCCCTTCATTCCTGAAACTAAAAAATGTTGAACTAAAGTCAAAATCATTTACAGCCTTAACTAAAAGAGACTAACAACTCTGTTAATATAACCCACTATTTTATTACTTACAAGTAATAAAAAAACTATGAGATATAAAAGTTAAAAGGGGGGGGGGAGCTGCATTGGACCACCCCTTCAACTTTCCCCTCTTACTTTGGGAGTCAAAACATATATATATATATATATATATATATATATATATATATATATATATATATATATATATATATATATATATATATATATATTTATATATATATATATATATATATAGCTGTGTTTGCTGTGCAAAATGTGTTAAGTCCGAAATGGGCAAAAATCAGTTATCAAACCAGGCATGTCTGAAAAATCAAGAGCTACTGCAGGGTAAAGAAACCTAAGTCGAATTCCACTCCTAAATATTTTTATTCATCAGTGAAAATTTGGGATATGTTAAAGAAAACACAAACATGTTAGTGTTAAAGGGGTTATGTTCCAATCAAGGACTTAGCTCTCTATACTCAAGAAATATAAAATTAGTAAAATTTAATTAAAAAAAGGAAATTAAAATTAAACTTAAAAATACTGACTTTACAAAAGCCGGTATTTTTTTCAACCCCATTTTTCTCAAAACTACAATTTGGGACTTGACACTCTTTACACTGAAAACACAGCATATACAGAGGCTGTTCGCACATTTTTTAGAAGATTTTGGTAAGCGGTAATAAAAAATCGTTTGCTGCAAAAGAAATAATTGCAATTGTACTATGTTTTTAAAAGTCAAAATTATCGTCTGTGGCTTGAAAGTTTTGTTTTTATTCAAAATGGCGTTTTTAGCAAAGCAGTGGTTCGAAGGCTACATTTATGCTCTTTCCGAAGAGAAATATGCATACTCCGTTATCCAAAAACGATGTGAGAGTCATGGTTTTGTGATATCTAAAGTGTCGATAGGTAATATCGTCAACAAGAAAGGAAAAAAACGTCAAATTGGAGCCTCAAGTGGGACAAAAATTCCAAACAAGTATCCAAGGAAAAAACGGACATCTTCGACTATTGCAAAGGTACGTTGTTTAATGTTAAAAGAAAATCCTCCTTGTCAAAGGACAGTTGCAAAATCATTAAAATGCTCGGTGTCCACTGTAAAAAAATGATAAACGTTGATATAAATCTTAAGAAAGCGAAAAAACGCAATGTGCATCGTCTTCTTCCAAATCATATCGCTGAACGCAGGACACGCTGCAGAATTCTATATGAGAAACACTTATCCAAAGAAAAATGGAAAACAATTGTCACAATAGATGAATCATGGGTGTATTTAAATGATTGCAACAAAAAAAGAGCCATTTATTATCATAAAAGGGGAGAAAAAAATTTAAGGACATGGTTCAAAGAATCGAAAGAAAGTTTTTCTAAGGGATTCATGATTGTTGCTGGTTTTTCTTATAATTGCAAGTTAAAAATAAAGAGAGTGGAAAGAAATTTCGAGATTAACTCCAAATACTATCAGGAACATATTTTATCGCCAATTTTTCTGAATGAAATACCATCGCTTTACCCACAGTGCCATCAATCTGTGAGACTCCATCAGGACAAAACTAGCAGTTACACATCAAAATCCACTGTAAATTTCCTAAAAGAAATGGAACAAAAAACTGGTATCAAGGCCATAACCTTCACTGATATCCTTGCTAAATCTCCTGATGTATCACCTGTGGATTTTGTGCTTTCGGACTTTTAAAATCTGCATTATCCAAACGTCGTCCCAAAACCCTTACAGGACTCTGGAAAGCTGTTCAGGAGGAATGGGATAGAATACCTCTTCTAACACTTCAAAAGGCATTATTATCATGGAAATTGCGGTGTCGAAAGATAGTTCAGAATAAGGGATGTCAAATAGAACATTTAAAACACAAGAATTTTATGTAATTTAGTTTTGTGAATACAATATACATCGTCTAAAAAATATGTGAACAGCCTTTGTATATATATATATATATATATATATATATATATATATATATATATATATATATATATATATATATATATATATATACACATATGTATAAGACAAGGGTTCAAGTGCCAGTCTTGACAAACTATTTTTCCAAGTTTTCGCTCTTAGAGAAAGAAAAGAACACTTTTGTTCTGTAACCCTCTTAGAATAATTTAGCTCAAGAAGTTTGAATGATAAGATTTAGTTTCATATTTCAGAATTGCCATTTTGAAAGAAAAATGTAGATTATAAAACAATTTTTAGGAATTATTGCATAGTTCTTAAGAACAAGTATTGAGACTTAGAGAAAAAAAAGTAATATATTTTGAGTTATGATAATAATAATTCTTGGCGGTTATAAATAAAAACTTCGTTCATAAGAAAGTAAGTGTACTGCATTCCGCTTTATGGAAAATTTCGAGACAATAAATTGAGATATTTTGATAAGATAGATAATCAACCGTATAAACATTCGCCTCCTGTTATTTTAATAAGTGATTAAAATGAACTTCAAACTCACTTACGCTACCTGATAATGTGGTCGTAATGATAGAAATTTCTGAAAAATAAAGTTTATTGTGGGAACCATTGAAAACATTAAAAGATCACTTTGAACTTAATTGCACTATAAATGTTCAAATAAGAAATATTGTTTATAAAGATTAAATTGCTACACATTTAACTAAATTCACTGGGTGAAAATTAAAAAAAAAGTTTAATGCCACTTAAAACAATCTTAAACACGAGTGTTAAGTAATGAACTCGCTTACACAAAAGGTTTGTTTCTTTTATGATTAATTAATTAAGAACTCGTGAAATGTTAACTGAAATAAGTGAGGGGCAAGAATAAAATAATTTTCGAAAAATATTTCAGGATCTGCTTGTATAAATATTATCATTAAAATTCTAATCGAATCAAGTACAGATGAGTGCAGCAGTCGTTTTCTTTTTTTCGGATATCAGGCAATTAAATAATTCATGGATGAAGAAGTATTATTACCTGCGAATTCTATTTGATACGAATATTTAGAATTTCCTAAAGATATTTTGTTTAAAGACGGGATGTAATTTACTCTCTGAAACAAGAAATATAATTTTTAATAATTCAGAAAGAAATCCAGGGGAATATTATGATGGTATTTGGAAAATATGCATTAATTACGAATATGGAAGATAAAAATCCATTTGCATATTTAATATTTGACACTGTTAAAGGATATTTTTCAACAGTTATCAAAAGAACTTATATTAGATACAGATATTTTAAATAACTTCAAAAGGTTTTGTGGGGAAAGATAGTTTTCTCTATGTGTGTAAATAATCAATAAATTATAAAAAGTTATCGACATAGTAAAATATTAAAATCAATAGCAAAAAGTTTCCCGGACACATATACCGAATCATTTCCTCTACAATAACTAATAGAATTTTCATTCACAAGCCATACGGCACTGTACTTAGGGGAAGACCAAGTCTTAGATGGTGTGAGAATGTAGACAATTATTCTAACGCCTTCTTTTTCGCTTCAGCCAAAATTATGGGGTGAGGTTTCGGTCTCTATTTCTCGTGCCCCTGATATTTCCGTGCTGGAGTGTTCAAAAGTGATGCACCAAAAAGATTAAAAACAATCCGTTTCATTTACCCTGAATTTTTTTTATTTCTGATTTTACATACCAGATGGCAGCACCAGATTATTTATATTGTGATTAGGGATGGTTTTTTTTTGAAAGATCAAGAAATAAACGGAATCCTCCGGAAAAAATAGTCACCCTTTTTGCTGTTTTCTTGAAAATTATGCTATCGTCATGGTGTTAAAGTTATTTGTACACACAACTGGAAAACCCTGGACCAACAGAAGGTTGCATGGAAGAATGTTATAAGAAAGGCCCTAGCCCATGCTGGGCTGGGCTGTAGTGCTCAGCATGGGCCAGGTGATAATGATGGGCCATGATAACTATGATAATGATGATGACGATGATGCCAGGAATTGACAATTATGGAGGAAAGCCGAGACTCAAGAATACTTGATTTATAGTCATCATGAGTTATTAAAGCCGTATTTCTAAAAACCAGTTTATATATATATATATATATATTCATACACGGCAATTTTTGTCACACTAGAGCTTATTTGGCAAGTACCTAAAGCTGATTACTAACAGCTATAAACATCTATAAAAAAGAAAGATTTGAACACTCGGGCTCCGATACTGACCGCCAGAACTCTAGACATTCAGCCACCTTTTGTGAAGTTTTTAGAAAGTAGAACACGCTTCAATAAATGAAATTTGGTGATTTATTTTTAACTTTTTTCTGAATTAAATCATAATTAAATCTCTTGAAAATATTAACTATACTTCATATAAGTATTTAAAGAAACATACTTAACGCATTAATCTTATTGTTTCAAATCCGAGCAATTGGCAATAAATCAGGTTGAATTCCTTTGCATCCTTCAATTTTTAACTAAAGTCGTAGTAAGAGGACAAAAAAAGCCAATGAGATGTTTTTACGCATAAATTTTTATAGGGTAGTCATCCTGGTAGAGGCTTCATCGGTGACATAAATAAAAAATAAAATAAATTGATTTTTTTCCCTATTTTTTAATATTGCTTCTAATTATTTAAAACAAAACCTATCCTCACTAAAACACTTTGAAGGTTCAGGCTGACAACATAACAATTCATATTTTATATTTTTTTAGATTAATTGCAGTAAAAAAGTAGATATTCTCTTAAATAAAGTAAATTTTATCCCTTTATATACTGCAGCAAAAATTTAATTGAGTTCTCTAATCTTGTTGCAGAAGCTACATTAAACTGCTTATATATCCATTCCAGTGACTCACATTCATACTGCTGTGAATTCTATGAATATGCCATGCATTCTGCTAAATGTATGGTAAGATTAAACTCAGCAAAGTGGAATGTGGAACCTGCCCGGCATAAATTTCAAAGCCGTAAAATGATAATGATAAATATGCAACCGTAAATAGCACACAAAAGTGAGACGCACGAAAACTTTTAAGTTGTTAAAAAGACAAATGCGGCGTTTTTGGTATTCACAATTTTAACACTAATTATTGAAATTAATGAAACGACTTCATTGAGGGTTATATTTTGGTTGAAGTTTTAAAACATTGTTAACAGGCTGTTTTATTTAAATATGTACGCAAGTTACCGACAAAACTTAAAATTTCGAATAAAGTACGGCATTTATATTTTCAAAAATTAGTTTTCTTTATATTGGGGGTATGAGAGTGTCAGTTAAAATGATAAAACATGAGGATATGCCTAACACTCATTCAGGTCGTAGTGAAGGTAGTTTTCAAGTAAAGTAATGTTCAGTTGATCAACAATTTCTCCAATACGACTTTCCTTTATCCTAGATTGTCTTCAACATTTGCGTGTAAAAATGCGAGTGTATTTGGTATCGGCTAACAATATGTAAAGATATTTATGTACTAAGAAAAATAAACAGCAAAGTAAAAGTGAATTAATTAAAGCATTAATTAATCGCCGAAAAGGAAGTTATTTTTAAATAAAATTTGAATAGAGAAGCTTAAATCAAAAACTTTATTTATGCCTTTTCTGAGTCTATTATGTTTATATTCTTACGAATTTTGTAAATATTCCATTTTGTTTCGTTAAAATGGCTTCTATGCGAGAGCTCCTATAGCTATTTATTTAACATGGGAGTCCATGGGAATCTCGCCAAATATGAGAGATATCGCCAAATTGGCGATTGATTTTGTGACTTATTTTGGTCGACATATTTGGAGATATTTCACCAACTTGCCGACTAAAACTTTCTGGAAGCTTCTAGAAATATCTAGCTGTGACTGACCTATAGAGGGCACATTAGAAATCTATAAATATACCTGACATTGGAACTCAGTTTAATTTCCCAGTTAGAATTTAATGTGTTGTAACTGCGTTAATTGGCGTGTTCTGTATTGAAAATTCTGGTATCCTGATTTGTTTTTAGAATTTTGTGCTGCATACAAGACAGTTGCTACGTCTTATAAGTTTGAATTTGTGTATACGCCTGAATAATTTACAAAATAATAAATTTATTTTGTGTGAACTTTCTGAAGAGATTCTTATTCAATCCTAACGAATCCAGGAAAACGGAATACTATATATGTGTTTTTGAGTGAATGCACTTGAAATCATACATAGCTACATATCACTTCTTTACATGTGTTTATATTAGGTTTCAATACCCTTTAAGGTAGTTAGAGGCGAGGAATTACAAAATTTGCTAGAGGTGAGGATACATAAAATTTGGTCATTTTTATCCATTAATTAAAAACTTTCATTTTAGATATGAATTATCATTTTTAACCAGTTATAAAGATTTAAAATAACCAGTTATTTCATTTGACTTGCTTTAGAACTGACTGTTATTTTCCTTCGGAGGTTTGTTTAACGTCCGTCTAGAGACTAATATAACTTGAAAATAGTGTCACGTTCTGTTAATTATGTTACCATACTTAAATCTATTGCCCAACCATAACTTTTATAAAATTCAACTTATACGTTGCAATATGTTTGAGACTTTATTTTGAATATCCATATTTAAACATTTATTTTTTTTTCTGGAGAAAATACATTGATTTTTTTTTTGCTTGAAATCACAGAAAAAGGCCGATTCTTTTGGAAGAGTTAAACAAACAATATTTTACTGGAATATATAATGTGTCATTTCAGATTTTAAATTTCATTTGGATAATTGGAAAATTGTGGCTCTTCACATGAGAAATTATTTACAACCATACATAACAGAAGTTACTAAATGTCACTGGTTTAGCTTGAGAAAATATACAACCGAATATCAAGATATTCAACTAAAATGGAATGATTAAATATTGCAAATATCTTAAACTATTAACACAGAAACTGTTTTGGACTATAGTTCCATTGTGTGAAAAACATAAAGTACTGATGTTATCATGACATCCTGAACTAATTTGAACCCCCAGAATTCTGTTTGCTAGTGTAATAAGTATTTCGAAGTTTCTCACATTCTAGGAACCTTACTACACTGGTGAAATAAATTTAGAGAATTTGCATATTTTATCGAATTTCATGAAAAGTACTGAACTGAATGTAAAACCACAGCTTCTAGACAAAAATGCAAATCTTGTACGTTAAATGCGTAAGCGTACACGTGTGTGTAGACGGAGCCAGTAGAGAAACAGGCTTTATAAGCGCGCGTAAGTTAACACGCATTTCGTTCCCTAGCACACCTCGGCGAATTTCTTGGTGTTATTTTGAAGCAATCGGTTAATTTCAAATTGTAACAGTGAAAGTGAGTAACCACCAACGTTTAGATGATGGAATGAGGTGTCGAATTGTGGGTAGGCTAGAAGCAGGCCAATCTCAAGTCCAAATTTGTAGAGAGTTCAATTTAACACGCACCGTCGTGTGTAACTTATGGAAACAGTTCCAGGATACCGGATCCATCGAGAGAAAGTCTGGGCAAGGTCGTCCAAGAGCCACGATGGCCAGAGAAGATCGCCATTTGTCGATTATAGCGAGGCGTAACAGGAATGCTACAGCTTCTTACCTCTCTCGTGACTTGTATGCAGCCACAAGAACCCGTGTATCAAGGGTGACTGTTTCCAAAAGACTTCATGAGAGAGGGTTGTTTGCAAGAAGACCTGCTGTTTGCGTCCCGCTCACTTCTACGAACAGGAGAATCCGTTTATCATGGTGCAGAGAGCATAGAGATTGGAGTATGGATCAATGGGCGACCGTTCTCTTCACTGATGAGTCCCGGTTCAGCCTAAACACCGATTCTCGCCGTACGTTCATATGGAGAGAACCAGGGACCCTATACCTACCCTCCAATGTCCGCGAAATCGACCATTATGGCGGAGAAGGTTTAATGGTCTGGGCAGGCATCATGTTGGATGACCGCACACCTCTCCATGTCTTTGAAAGATGCACTGTGACTGGTGTGAGGTATAGGGATGAGGTCTTCGAGCCCTACGTTAGCCTTTTCAGGGGTGCAGTTGGCCCTGAGTTCATTTTAATGGACGATAACGCGAGGCCACATAGATCTCTTCTGGTCGACGATTTTCTAAAGAGTGAGGATATTCGCCGGATGGATTGGCCAGCCAGATCTCCAGACCTTAACCCTGTAGACCATGTCTGGGACTTTCCGGGGAGGGCAATTGCAACTCGCAAACCCCCTCCGAGAACTATCCAGGGAATGAAAACAGCGTTGCTGAACGAGTGAGACCAATTGCCACAGGAAAGGATAAACTGCCTTATGTTAAGTATGAAATCACGCTGCGAGACCTGTATATATGTAAGAGGGGACCATACCCCTTATTAACCCCTCTATTAACCCCTTTTTTTTGTTTATTCTGCAACCGCAGTTTCATACCTTCCGACTTCAGCGAGTGTTACGCACGATCATGCGTGTGTATTACAATTATTGAATGGTTATTTGTTTTGTATTGTATCAATGTATGTATATAACAAATTTCATTAAAATCGGTACAGTAGTTCTACAGATAATCGACCAAGTCTGTAAATTCTCTTAATTTCTTACACCAGTGTAACTACAAGAAGCTTGAGAAAGAACACATAAATGAAATCCTTTTAAAATACTCATTAATGCTAATATTGGCTAATAGTTTCAGAAAAGTTATGTAATTCTTGAGGTAAACGAGATTTAACTCCCATTATCTCTAAGATATTTTTGATTCGACCTTAGATATCACCGCAAGGCAGCACGAAATAAGAGAACTTTTCAGTGTTTTCTTTCCTTTTTTTTTGGGGGGGGAGGGGGGTAAAGAAGCTTATATATATATATATATATATATATATATATATATATATATATACATATTTATATATAGTATAATATATATTACTAAATGTGTTACAATAATGGTACAGGAAACTAGCTTAAATGTTATTATTCTTCATTTCTAAGAATAATAAGGCATTAAAACGTTAAAATAACAACATTTCCATGCATTCTTTTACCTTTATTTACAAGTATCCGGCTAAGAAATGGAATTGCAAATCTCGCCTGAGTTTTGGACAAGTATTTTATATCATTACATTACCAAGCAAGCAATAAACAGAAACATATCTCACAAAGTTTTGATTGACAGTTTTAAACTCATAACAATGCTTTTGATTTCTTCAGTAGGAAGAAAAAATCACCACAAAAATATCCTGTTAACTACCTAAACCCGGTTTAAATACAGGCCTTACATTTGGTGATCTTTTAGGCTTGTCCATGTAATTCATTAGAAATGTTTGCCTGTGTACATAATTTAAAATTTTTCGGTTACCTCTAGAAAGAACTTAAGAGGATATTAAAGATAAATGCCGAACAATTCTTTTTATGAGCAGAGTTTAATCGAAAATGTGCCCTATTAACTAAATTATTATTACAATGTTAAGTCTAGGAAACCTTACATTCGTTAATTAAAAATGACGTGCGAATTATCTGACAAATTAATTTGCTATTTCTTGTAGTTTAATTTTTTTTTAATTTTGAACTTTTTAATACTTCAGTTCATATAAATTTATGATACTATTATGAATTAAAAAAAAACTTTTTAACCAAACTCAATTTTACAAAAATAAATACCATGAAAACTAAAACCAAAACCTTACTGATACATAAAGAAAGAATTCCTCAAGAAATATTGGTGGCTTTCTATTACATTTAAAATAAGGGATAAAAATCACAATCTAAATTTTGCATATTCGATTAAAATTCTCGCTTTCCTCTTTCTCATGTTGGAATTTTCTACACCTTTGCTAATGATCATTCATCCCCTAAGGTTTATCTGTCTGAAAGATCTTTCAGTTGAGATAATTAAAACTAAAATAACAGCCCTTTCTTACATTTTAGGAATACTTCGTTCCGAGAAAGCAAAAATATAAAAAACACTCATCTTTTATACTTATTTACATTTGTAGCAAAATAAACTTATAATAAATTCTCTTTATTTTACGAAATATGTATCCTAAAACATGTAGATATATTCAACGTTAGTTTGAAGTTCATGTAAAATAGATTGTAAACATTCCAACAGAATCCGCCCCAGAGAATTTTGACACGTCTTAATTCGTATTGATCTCTATTACAATTATTATCGAAATTAAATTTTAAACAGTCATTTAGTCATATCTGTAGGAAACTAAAAAAAAAAGTTCAAAACCATTAATTCTATTCCTAAACTTTTTTATCATTTCTTCCACATTCTCTTACTCCGAACATAAATCACGTGATATCAAAGATTTCCTGAGTACTGTGCAATCTTCATTACGTCAGGCTGTATTGAAACAGTTTTGAAATCTTTCCAGTTTGCTCTCTCTACTCCTAAGAATGCCAGTAATTTATTATTTGCTTTCCAAAGCACATTCATTAATCTGGAATGATGAAGTTAAAGCTTTCAGAGACAAAGACATGAGGAAGCATTAAAGTTAATCCGACAGCTATTTCAAAATAATGATAAATGTTCGATAAGGAACCTTACTCAGTTTTCTGGAAGTTGCAGCAGATGGATAAATTTTGAATGGAGTGCATTGTTCCTGAGATATCTGTCGATAACTGTGCATAAATATATCATATCTTAAGTCAGATGTTATGAGAGGTTTAAATTATAAGTACTCATGCATGACAGATGATTAGTTTCCTGTTAATACAGTTGAGGTAGGTGACTGATTGATTATATTTTACAAGCATTTTCAAACAACTGTCGTTCAAATGCCAATTTTATTTGAAATAGCAAGGAATTAGGTACGTTACGTGAAAAGTAAACATAAAACTACCATCTATATTTTGTACAAACGTAAGGTCAATTTCTATAGTCCATTTTAGGTTTTCCTCATCTAAACTCATCGGAACCTTAGCGTAATCGTAGAGTTACCGCAGCGATACGGAACCGTAGCGTTACGACAGCGATATGGAACCGTAGCAAACATTCAGTAGTATGACATTCATTATAAGAAGCTGAGATAAAGACGATCAGGAGAAGTAAATGGTAGATAGATGAAAGAGTATACATCATTTTCCATCGATATACCTTGTTTCAACTGTATTCAAAATTGTATTAACCATGATTAGGTGACTATTACAGCAGTTCTATGACCTAAACTAATATAATGGCTGAGTATTATGACAGGAAGAACTAAAAATATGTGATTTCTTAGATCAAATAAATGAATTAATAAGTTTCAAGACTATTACTTAAAGAGATTTCGTTATTTAATCATTAACAGTGGTTTTCGATTTCTATGGTTCTGGAATTACAAACATACAGCAGCCCTACTTGAAGATTATATCTTTATTTCAAACTAGTTGTTTGTTTTTAACATAAGAAAATAAATGATTGTTTATAAGTATTAAACCCCAGTTCGATCTTCCATTTCCAACTATATGTCAGATCCCATGGGAATACACAGCATTAAAATAATTTCTTGACCAATTCTATTTGACATCATCTCCTGAATAACGCTACAGTTTGTATAAGTAAGACTTTATTAATCCTAAATGGGTTTGTTTCATTAAGTACTATCACAATACTTTATCAGACCGTTAATTAATCATATTTTACTACCAGATGATTAGAATCTGTCTCCGTGATAATTCAGTGATTCAAACACATACATATAAATTTATTGAATCATATATATACATTTATTGAAATCCTACAAGGAGTACATTTTTGATCATTAAAAGCTTCATTGTGTCGAAATATGCATATCTTTATTTCAAATCATAATATTCTGAAATAGATAATACCTCTTTCTAAGTTTTCAAAGCTTCTCTCTTAATTTTGATTTCATTCATAAATCTTTTATTTTTATTTTTTGCTATACCGTTAAAAATAAACGCTTCTTTTGGTCCTGAACATAGTTTGTCCATTGATATTGTGTTTGTGAATGCAGTTGGAACATTTTTTAGTGTTTCGGAGAATAAACTTCTGTTAAGAGTATGTTTAATAAAATAGACATTATTTGATTACATTTATCCCAAATATTTCAAGAATTTGACTAAAATAGCATTTTCTATCTCATACTGCAGCCTAAAGTCCAGAAGCACATTTATAAACCTAGAAGTTCTAGTTAATTTTACAATATGTGATAAAATTTGGCATCATATATATAATTTCAAAGCTGTATTACGTATATGCTTCAGCAGTTTTATCATTAAAACATTTAAAAGAAGAAATCACATTATGATAGGTGATTTCTTCTTTTAAATGAAGAAATCTCAGCACAGTTGGTAATTCATGTGACCCAACGAATACATGTAAATATTATTAATCTAATTTTTTCTATACTAATATCTGTAAAAAAAATTCGTGTTCTTTTCGGTGGTTGTATTTTATTTATTTATTTATTTATTTATTTATATATATATATATATATATATTTTATTTTTTTTTTTTTTGGGGGGGGGGGGTCTACAACGTTCCTTTTCGATTGACTTGGTAGAACGTATACTCACACGTGCATTTTAAGGACGTGTTTGAATGATTATAAATAACAATAAGATTAACAAAGAGTCAACAATAGGATTAATAAATTGTGGTACCGAAGGTGTGAGTCCTAATCTTTCGGCGACTATCAAACCATCATATCAACAGGATTCGGTCTCACGGAACGAACGGATTAGTAAAAGCTAAAAATGTGATGCTTTGACTGATTCAAAAGAAATGTGTCCACCTCTTACCAGTTTAATTTACTTCAAATTTCAGTCAAGATGACTCGCTTCCACGGAATGAACGGATTAGTAAACGTTAAAAAAGTAAGACTTTGACTGATTGAGAAGAAATATTTGGCCACTTCCTCCCAGTTAAATTTACTTCAAACTTCAGTTAACAGGACTTGCTCTTACTAAACGAACGAATTAGTAAACGTCAAAATTAAGATATTGACTGATTGAAGATAAATATGTGGCCACGCCTTCCAAGATGAATTTACTTCAAACTTCAGTCAATAGAAATCTCACCTACGTAACGAACGGATTAGTAAAAGTCAGAAAAACAAGGCTTTGACAGATTCAAAAGAAATATGCACCCACTTCATCCAAGTTTAATTTGCTTCAAACTTATCGATTGAATAATCTAAATGATGGGTAAACACGCAAGCTGGTAGATATCTTACGTAATTTATGCATATTTCAGGTGATGATTAATTCATTTACTGCCGGAAGGTGAATAGTTATAAATCTCGCTACTTTCAGGAAATAGTTTACGAGATTGGTGTAAAATCTGAACGCTGATTTTTAGAGAATTCATTTTAAACAGATTCACAATTCATCTTCTCCAGTTTGATAAATGCTTAAAATATTGAATGAATTATAAAAGTTTTTAAGACATTTGCTGTTCATGCAATCTGAACAAGTAAAGAAAAATCGACGCATATTACAATTTATCTTACCTAGTTTCACGAATGTATTAGGAATACTCGATAAATTATAAAGCTTTCTACGTAAAGATTACTCTTCATATATATTTGTGTAAAAAGCGAAATAGGCATAAATTAACTTTACGAACCGACGGAAACAAACAAGCAACTGAATTGATAGTTTTTCGGACGCATAAATAGATCATGTTTTTTTTTTTTTTTACCGCTTTAAATTACCAGTACTTAAGTGCCTCCGCATTGGAAAAAAAAAGTGTGTGTGTGCGTACGTGTTTAAGAGTCTCTCCTAATGATCATAACAGTCTGGAGTCGGCATACATACAAGAAGGGAAATAGGCCATTAGCGATTCTCACCGTGTATGATTGAGGACTTCAGAGTGCGTTGATAAAAGACTGTCGAAAGCTTCTCAAAGTCAATCTCTTTTATTTGAATAAAACGACGGGGATTAGAATGAACTGCTGGAGCAAAAAATGTGTCAGTTCGTGTCAAATTAGCGCTAATGCGTCTAGCCAGAGTTGTCTCAGAAGGGTCAAGAAACTTGACGTCTTCGTTTTCTAACGGAGAGAGTTAGATTAATTGACACTGTTTGAAACGGAATATTAATTTTTTTTTCTGTATAAAAAATGAAATTATCCCAGTCTTCTTATCGATTACGTTTAAAACCCTTCACGTGGGACTACTTTAATCGATTTTGGCAACAAAGCGACTCTAAAAATATTTATTGATTTTTTCTTTTCCTTTATTGAGCAAATATCATTAAAAAAATATAACTACTTCCATGGAGATTTCATTATTCCATTAACGAGTCACTGCACGCAATTTCAGAAAGCGTAATTATATTTAAAATTTATTAATTGACCATGTATGAATTAATCGAAGTAGGCGAATTACACTGAAAGCATCATTTTAAATGTTATCATAATGTATATCAAATTTGAAACAAGTACGGAATTCCTGGAAATAAAAAAAAAATCTATTCTAGCAACATAAGTCCTAGCAACATAAGTTTTCTTACAAAGAATTAAACTTAAAATGCTAATGAAGAAGTTAGAAATTCTGTTATAAATTTTGTTAATTTCTTCCTGTGTTTATTACTAGAGAGTTTTTGTGTCTAAAACATGAATCAATGTAATTTTAAAAAAAATATGAAGAAAAATGCAGTAAATTTGAGTAAATCCCACTACAGAAGGTCGTTCGCACTTTATGGAAACGATTTTGATAGTTAAGTTTTATGTATAAATGCCGTATTTTATGCGATGATTTGCTTCTGTCCGATAGCCATGGTCATTGAGAATAGCTCTAGATCGAATTTTCCATGAAAGTAAAATTTTGCTTAGCACTGTCATATCAGTTTTACCTCATTCCTCTTGGACCGTTTTTCAAAGCCCGTTCATTGTTCTTAGATGCCAATTTCCTAAGGCTCGTATTAAAAAACCGAAATCGCAAAAGTTCATTAGAGAAGAGTCAGGTAATTTAACAGGTATTTCATTAGATGGGATACATTTTATTCCTGTTTCTGATTCTTTCTTTGCTAAATAAGCGGCAGTTGATTTAGACGTGTGAGAGGCTTTGTCCATAAGAAGCTTAACTTTATCAATGTCTTTTCCATATAAGGCTGGAATTTCTTCTTCAAAAATTGGTTCTAAAATATTCTGCTGATAGTAGAGGGAATTAATTTTGGCTTTACTTGAGACCTTTCTTATTTTTAATTTGTAGTTGTAACAAAATCCTGCTACTATCATGAAGAACTTTGAGAACTTTTCTGTACACCGATGTAGCCATTTCGTGTTGAGCAATAGAAAATTGATCTTTTTTTACTACAGTCATTTAAATACACCCATGTCCCATCGAGTGTTACCACAAATTTTCCTTTTTCAGCAGCTGAGTGTTTTTCTATAATTTTCTAGAATTTGTTTTTCTTTCAGCAATATGCTTTGGCAAAAGCAGATGAACTTTAGGTTTAAACATCTTTTTTAACTTCAAATCTTTATGAATGATTTTACTTACAGTGCCAGAAGACATTCCTAGTTTCAATGCAATGGATCTTTGAGTCGGCGTATTTTCTTTTAGGATCATAGACTCCACTTTCTTGATATTTACCTGCGTTCGTACAGTCTTAGGATGAGGTTTAGTAATCATTTTTTTCATTTTTACTTTTAGTTAGACGTTTTTTCCCTTTCAAATTTAATATATTATAAATACCTATTTTTGAAATGCCATAACCGAAATTTTTACACCACTTTATAATTTGCTGATACGAATATTTCTCCCCGGAAATTGCCGTTACTTAACCTTCAAGCAATCTATCAATTTTAGGAGCCATTTTCAAAATAAATCTTTTATTTTACATTCCAATCAAAGTAAAACAATAGCAGATGATTATTATGAAATTGCCAAATATTTATCTCAAAATGCTAACGCCAAACACAAATTACAAAATCGTTTCCATAAAGTGCGAACGACCTTCTGTATTTCAGTTCCGGATTGGAATATGCTTATTTTCAAGAATAGGCTATTAATGATGTTCTTGAACAAAATAGTCATTTTTTATTAAATGAAAAAGTTATAATGGATGAATGAACACTGAAAGGATTAACGTTTTGAAATACAAGCAAGGATTTTAATTTTTTTTTTTAAATTAAAAACGACAACACAATCTTCAAGATTTAAAAGTTATAGAGCAGATGAAAATATAGCATACAATAAAATTATTCATTTAATTTGTCAACGGCTGATTAAAAAATAAATGTTTAGTCTAGATACAGCTCCCAAATTACAGGAGAATTTGCAAGTACGAAGATTTCGAAATCTACTGATCGAGTTCACATTTGGGAAGTGGGCTTTAGTTCCATCTACCCCGTCAGTCTCTTCGCAAGGACCATGTAAATGCTGTTCGTAAATTGGAATGTATAATGATCATGTCTCCTGAACATCAGAGCAACGTAAGTGGGTTTTGTTGCCTGATGAATCCAGATTCATTATGGACTACACAAATGGCAGTATGTCGGTATTGAAACTGCCAATGTGCAAGGAAACTGCATTTAACGTAGTTTACATTTCAAAATCTCGAGTTTCAAAGTTCGGCGATTTTGTGAGTCATTGGCTTATAGTAGAAAGATGTGTTATGAAGGAAGTCTGTTCTTGCATCTTGGCAGTATTGCACAATTGGGCAATTCTTCGAAGATGATTCTTGTTGGTACAAGGCAGAACTAATGCAGATATAAAGAAGAATGCAAAATAATGCAGAATATTGCATACTAATACCTACAAATGAGGATTTCTTACGCAAAAAGTTTGAACTTAATAAAGTATAGTGTTTTTCTGCTTGTGATCTCAATTCTGTGAAACACCTATCGTATAAATAAAAGCACAGAATACAAATTTTGGAACAGTAAGTCTGCTACAAAGCAATAGCGGGTGGCGGAATTCATGGCATAGTGGAATATTATTCCTCTCGCTAATTTAACAAATCTTGTTCAAATCATACCTTGATGGTCCAATGCATGTTTTACAGCAAAAGTCACGGCAACGTGATCAATTTTTTTATCGCAAAAGTACAATATTTGTTTTATTTTTTCTCTGGCTATCCAGTGAATTTACGTATAAATTAATATGTGCGGCTAATACCCTGAGTCTTTTGTGTAAAAATTCAGTGTCTTGGGAATTGAAAGCATGAGATGAGGTAGAATGTAGGGTAAGATATTCATAAAATACGATTAACTTTGCATATCTTATACAGTGTAGTAATTAGGACTCTTACTTCAAAATTTAGAGGTCAAGGGTTTAAACCTTAGTGGTCGTTTGATTTTACCATAGAAATTTTGGCCTTAGAAATGTTGTTGTAAATTTTGTTCAATGATTTATTGATGTGATAATTGCTAGGGAGTTTTTCTGTCCAAAATATGAAAAAAAGAAAAATAAAATAAATAGTGAAAAAAACTTCAAGTAAATACAATATTTCAGATAGGAAAAAAATCTACAAAACTGAGTTCACACTGTTCTATCTCAAATCAAGTTAGAGGTATATTAAAAGAAATTTTGTTCTTGTAAATATTATACGTATAGACTGGGATTTTGCTAAATTAATGTCTTTTTACTGAGAAATGTACTGGAAAAATTTTGTATACCTAATATTACAACCTTGGAAGTGTACATGGACAGATATTAAAATTGTCAATATCACGGAATTCACACATATACAACTAATTCATCGTTGTAAGTTGCTCTAGTTGTCGAGAAGATCCCAAGTATACTGGCCTAAGTAATCATAAGTATACTACCCCAAGTAATAGAGCAAATGTACCATTTGAAACTTTTTCAATAAAATTGCATCAACTTTTGACAAATCCCTCTACAGTATTTATATTGCATTTACTTAGGAACAGTAATATAGCACAATATGAAGAATTGCTACTGCATGCATTGTTAGTAGTTCTTCTTTGTTCATTTTTATTACTGATTTTACAGTATTAAACCTAGTGATATATCAATAATTCTATAAGCAAACAATCATAGGTTGTTCTGTTGAGTATCAGTTTTGTAAACGTAAGGCTTTGAAATATATACAGCTATTTATAGGAAATATATCTCAAATGACATATCTGTGAATAATATTATCATACACAAAACTTTCCTTACTATATCCCTTCCTATTTTCCCTCCTTTCATTGTTCTCTTTGTGAAAGGGGGGAAGGGGCATTTTAAGAACATGTATATATATAGAAATAATTCGAACTATTCTTTCTAAGTTGCAAACTACATGTAATGTACAACTTTAAAAGTTTAACGGCGAACTTAGTTATTTATTATTTCCAAATAATGACAAAATAAAGCTCTATCGAATTTCCCCCTTTCTAAACACGAACGATGCTCATTTGAATCTCATGCAATCAAATGGCAATTAAAAGCAACACCAGAAACGTACAACAGCATAAAATGTAATGTCACACTTATCTGACACATGTCCCTTACTTCAGCTCCAAGATGAAAGCAGCCCAATTATGATACTCAGAGAGGCTGTTGGAGAATAATGTGTGTCACTCACGTAACTGTGTCATCATTTTCGAAAGTTAATATCTCGCTCCTCTCGGAGTACGTCAATTGAACGTGCTTTCTGCATTCTGATGTATACGGATTGCTCTTGGAGGATTTTGAATGTTGTAATGGCCTTGCATCTGTTTCGTCAGAATACCCTGCGAGTACGATATGGGATGAATAGAAGATGCTCTTCAATAGTAATAGTATTTTGGAGGTAATAAATGCGACAGAGAACTAATTAGAGCATAGAGCAAGCCATGAATTTGCGATAGGGTGCAACGATGGGGAGTTGAGTGATGTTTTGATGTGGCAACATGTTTAAAATTAATAGACTAAAATGTCCGATTTCTGAGGAATTTATTGTAATATAATACTTTGACCCGATTTCCTATGCAATAAGCTCTTTTAATTGTGAATTTAGAGCATCATCGTTTTGCATAATATAACAAATTTGGTTTTGTTTCTTTTTAGACTGATTGAATTGATGATTGTCATGAGTCAATAAAATTTTCAAAAATAAAAATTGTATCTAGTATTTGAAAAAGTGTTTTTTTGAAGTGTGTATGAACATAAATATAGTTTTTGTAAATAAATTTTTTGTTTAAATTTATGAAAAATAATTTGTTAAATTCCTACAAGCATAGAAAAACACCGATTATGTGTCCCAATAATTTTATAACACGATTCCATCGCATATAAAGTAAATTAAAGGAAACTCGATAAAAGTATCTCAATCTATCATGTGACATAAAAATATGCAACTCGTTCAAAGTAATTTTTCCTTATTATGTAAGATCAAAAGATAAATTTAACTGACAGATTATACTCTTCTTAAAACGTACGAGGTTAATTGATTACTTCTTGTCTACGTTGCTGTTTTTTTAAATTTACCAGGGGAAGGCGATAAGAGTAAAGCCAAGATAAATTGAATATTTTTAGGCAGTACTTCTTAAGGAAAAAACCCATTTTTCTAATCATAAAACTTAAATTAAAAATCGAATTTTGGTAACTAACACATCAGGAATACTGATTTAAAATGTACTGAAATTCTCCCGAGCTATCGCTATACTTTCTGTCAGCTTTTTCAATTCCCTGGTGCATGACACATTGTCTTCAAGTAAAGATTTTTTACTTCATATGCAGAAGGATTCGCTTTCACTCCATATAACATCCCATATATGCGTTTGTTGCTTTATACAAATCAGTTCGCAATACTGCTGACATTATACTAGTCGTAGCGACAGGAAATAATAAAAAAATGAATACCATTTAAAATATTAGATTAAAATTCCCAAAAAAGTGATGCTGTAACATTTTTACAGAAAATAAATTTATGTTTATGTCATAATCCTAATTTTTCAACAATTATTGCCCGCTTCTTTGAGGTTAAAACAATTATAAATCCTACATTTAAATTAAAAAGCACTGATAATCACTAATTACAAATTTTTAATAGATGAAACTCTTTAAGAATTCCACACTACGATCCCCATTAAACCAGTGATATGAGTAAAATATTTCTGTTTTTCAACATTGTTAAAAATAAAATACTCAACAGAACAATCATATCTATAAAATAAAATCTATTATGCTTTCCAGTTAGTTGAATATAATTTTAACAACTTTTAAACGTACTATTTTAGAAATAAACGTACGTTAGAATACTGGTAACAATTTCGGTTTGTATATTTTGTTTAGGTAAATAGCAAATTGAAAGTAACTTGTTCAACTTTCTAAATGTTTTCATTCGTAAAATGGTTATTAGACGGTGCTAGATATTAAGTAAACTTTCTCTACAGGTTAAAATCAACAGAAAATTTTTTGTATATCTCATGGTAAGGCAGTTTAAATTGTTAAAAAGTATAAAAGCATGTAAATAACCTCATGTGTGTGTGTTGACGATTATTACATTAAAAGTATCCCAAGATAAGGCATTTTTATTCTTCCTAATGATCATATTTTTCTTTTAGAATGTGTTCATTCTCCTTTTTCACAAGCTTTGACAGTGAAAAGGTTTGCCGCAAGTATCAATTTGTAAAAAGGAGGAATACATAGCTAAGGGAAAAAAAATATTCAGTACATTTAATGAAGGAAAGTCCTTTGTACATCATATTTAAAACTATGAAGTATTTTCACTGTCTTAATATCCCACATTTATTCAAATGATGTCATTTTAGCAGATTTTTTTTTCAATTTACATATGTGCTCATCCATTCCAATTCTCTAAAAAATTTTATCTGAGATCATATTCGTACAACAAGCTCGATGTTTTGTTGTACGAATTAAAAAGCACTGATAATCACTAATTACAAATTTTTAATAGATGAAACTCTTTAAGAATTCCACACTACGATCCCCATTAAACCAGTGATATGAGTAAAATATTTCTGTTTTTCAACATTGTTAAAAATAAAATACTCAACAGAACAATCATATCTATAAAATAAAATCTATTATGCTTTCCAGTTAGTTGAATATAATTTTAACAACTTTTAAACGTACTATTTTAGAAATAAACGTACGTTAGAATACTGGTAACAATTTCGGTTTGTATATTTTGTTTAGGTAAATAGCAAATTGAAAGTAACTTGTTCAACTTTCTAAATGTTTTCATTCGTAAAATGGTTATTAGACGGTGCTAGATATTAAGTAAACTTTCTCTACAGGTTAAAATCAACAGAAAATTTTTTGTATATCTCATGGTAAGGCAGTTTAAATTGTTAAAAAGTATAAAAGCATGTAAATAACCTCATGTGTGTGTGTTGACGATTATTACATTAAAAGTATCCCAAGATAAGACATTTTTATTCTTCCTAATGATCATATTTTTCTTTTAGAATGTGTTCATTCTCCTTTTTCACAAGCTTTGACAGTGAAAAGGTTTGCCGCAAGTATCAATTTGTAAAAAGGAGGAATACATAGCTAAGGAAAAAAAAAATATTCAGTACATTTAATGAAGGAAAGTCCTTTGTACATCATATTTAAAACTATGAAGTATTTTCACTGTCTTAATATCCCACATTTATTCAAATGATGTCATTTTAGCAGATTTTTTTTTCAATTTACATATGTGCTCATCCATTCCAATTCTCTAAAAAATTTTATCTGAGATCATATTCGTACAACAAGCTCGATGTTTTAATAAAAATCCTAAGTACACAATGAAAATATATGTCTCTTGACGTTTAGCAGTGAATAGTTAATGTTAATAGTTAAAAGAGACCATTAATAAAATATCTCTTGTCACAAAGAGGTTGCGGACTAAACCTCTCTAGTTTCGGCCCTTTGTACATACAAAGGATTTTTATATGACGTGCAATCATATAAAATGTTAGACTTCTTTGTTCAGGAACTTATGTCTGGCTATTCAAATATTGATATCCAAATATACAGCACATTACAAACATTAATAACTGCAAAAGGAATATATATGTTTATAAAAATTCTTTGAATAATATCTGTCCTACCGTTAAAAGAGTTTTAGAATATCTATTTGAGAGGGTTTAAATATTTTAATATAAAAGAATCTCTGTATGTGAAATGTATGCAGTTAATCATTTTATGCTAGCTATAAACATGAGCACTAACGACATACTTGAATAACAAAGCGAGATTACAAATCAAGTACTGATACGGGATCTAAATCATGATAAAATGTTTTTCAAAGAAGGTTGAATAATTCTTCCTGACTTGGAGCAAAGTTTACAGGGGTATAATGTGACAAATATCATCATCCCCTTCTATAGTGGCAGTAGCAATCATACTTAAATATCTGAAGGAATAACTTATTTTCCATTGCATGAATTTTCAGTTATATTTGTTCTCGGTGCTTACAGACAAACACATAGTTGAATGGCTGATTATTTTACTTGGTATATATACCTTGGATTCAGTATCATGAAAGGCTCGATTTAAATAACCTTTTACAGATAATCTGCAAAATAACAAAACACCTTTCACCTAAATATTTTTTCCTCTTCGCCTAAATTTAACGCCAGACCTAAACAAAAATATTTTTTATTTTATATCATCCAGTAAACTATTAAAGTAGCATTCAGTTATTAAGTTTATTTAATAACATGTAAAATTTAAAAATACATAACCATAATGTCTAACATACAAAAATAAAATCAGCCGAAAATAGAAATTTTATTATGGAAAAATATAAATTTAATTCTTAATAATATATTAGTTTATGGACTAAACATTATATTATAAATCACTTAATTAATATTTAGGTGTCGAATGCACATTTATCAAATTTTTAGATCGACATATTGAAGACTTTCTTATGCGATGTTAATTCCACAAATTTAAAGATTAAAATAAAAGTAAATGGTATCTTTTATATAGTTTAATATACAAAACTTAAATAAAATTTATAAAAGTTAATTAAATGTGTGTTTGAAAAGTTTTATTTCTCCCAATTAATGAATTAAAATTATATGATGTATTTCAAAAAGATTGTAATATTCCTTGCGTTATAGATTTTGAAATATTACCTCGTGGCATGAATTGCCTCCAAAAATAAAGATGTCTCAGTTAAAAATAATCAGTATGGAAAATATTAATACAGCTGAAGCATATTCCACTTTAGGATGAAGCAAATTACAAAATGCCTTTATCAATGTATATAATGAATTGCATTATATATCTTAAATTCTCTGAAGCGGTTTACATTTGTAATTATTTTGATTCATCCCTGATGTTATAGTGCTCTGAAATAAAGTGCAAGCAAACTGTAAATGCAAATCCGTCGATGCGAACATTTGCTACTCATCATGCAGATGAATCTATAGAGTAATTAACGTAGGCAAGTCAGTCTTATGACGTAACACTTTGTACACAACAATACTGTCATTACATCATAGAAAATTAATGGTTTCTAGCCTATAGTCAATCTTATGAAGGGATCTGCCTTACAATGTATGTTTTGCCTGAAGTACTTTAGCGAGATTTTCAGTACTATAATGGCAACGTATATGTTTGAACGTTTCATGCAGATGTTCTGTAACTCTTCAGTAAAAGTTTAAGTGAAAGACAGTAGAAATTATGTATAGAAATTTTAAGAAAATGTATGGTATAAATATCCAGGTTTAGTACAAATGGGTTTATAAAGGAGGGAAATTTAAACTATTAGAATTAATGATGGAAAGGGTTTTTTCTTAATTTCCTGTAACATGAATATCCTTGATTTTAACTTTCGGTCGGTCACAGTGTTGGAAATCATAAGCGGGTGCAATGAGCCCTATAGGAACTTTTTATAAATAAGCTTTTTGTAAGTATAAAAATCCCCTTTTTTTAATTAAATTACCGGGAAACAATATTTTAAAGTTTTTTGAAACAAATAAAATGTATAGTTCCTTAAAACAATAATATTTTATTCAATTCACAAAAGCATTATGCCGAAGCTATATCATATTTTGAAAAATAATTCTCTTACATTATTAAGTTATGAAATATTTAAGTTATGAAGCATATTATTACAGTATTAAGTTATGAAATGAGTTAGAAAATTTATTTTGATGAATATATTTTTAAAATGTTTACCTTATGAAGTGTTGCGAGAGCAGGTGCAATATGTCTGGCAGATCGCTTTGGTCACTGTAGCCACTTTGGATGATTTTGAGTAAATTGACTTATACGCAATCAAACATCATTACATAAGCAACAGCTATACTATGGCGCAAGTGGCTCTGCCGTCTAAGAAGGAAGAGAAGGAAAAGATTGGGAGACATGTGCCTATTAGATCGGTTGCGCCCGACCGAAGGTTTAATATCCACAATAAAAAGTAAGACATCTGGAATAAATAATCATGAACGCATTTGGGAATAATCCAGACAGACAACCACATCTTATACTTCTTGGAATGATGACAAACTATATAAATTAGTTCGAAACTGGTTGCCAGTATTATTTTTTATTGTGAATAGAAAAAAGCTGTTTATTTCCTACAAGTTTCATGTAAATAATACTCAATAGTTAATTATTTCTATGAATGGAAAAATAGGTTATAATAAAAATAAATTATCTAATTCTCCATATAACTTTTACATCTGATAATCATAATATAGTAAATAGAAAGAATATTATTTTGGAAAACAATACCTTATTTTATAAGATATAACTTTATATAGCTTCAAAAAGCGAATATAAAAATCCATGTAGCTTTTCATCCCATAGTAGTGAGTGAATTAAAAATCTTTTTTCAATCAAATACGGCTAGAAATTAAATTTTTTATAGTATTTCTTCGATTCATGTTGTTATGGAAACTTAAAAGATGGATATTTTATAATTTTTAAATTTTTATCAGTTTTTATCAAAATAAGGTGTGATACATTTGAAAGACAAATCTTTTGTTTGCTCTGAACAAAAAGTTTTAAAAATTTTATCATAACCAAAAAAAATTACAGCTGTTCTTTTTAGTTATACTTTTCAGGTGTCGAACAAAGAGACACCTGAATTTATGCAAATGACTATAATTGTCATGTTTTAAATACATTAATGCTTTTGCTAATTAATCTAAATAAGATAAAATAGATATCAATGAAATTCCGTTAAATCCGATGAATCGAATTCCTCTACCTAATAGGTAAATCGAGTGAACCGACCCAAAGCATACTTCATTCTAACTTTGAGTGCAATCTGAGGATGTCTCGTTTATTTTTCTATACTGATATAGCCTTAAAATGAAATCAAAACTAATATGAATCTACGCCAGGGTTATAATATGTAAGTACAAAGAACAATTAGAAACCATGCATGAATTCAAATGTCAAAATCAGGTGTAACTTGCTTGTAACTGAGCCTCGCGACAAAGCCGTGTAATTACTAATTTGACAAGCTGGCTGAGCACATTTAATGTGTGTTCCTCAACTTTGACATCATTCATCGAGTGTTAACATTTCATTTCCTCCCACTAAGCCTGTCAAGTGAATGAATGTTCATTCGATAGTTTGTCCCGTGTGCATGCAACTTGTCCTATCACGGATAAGATTAAAGTCATGCATTTGTTTCAGTTGTTAATTTTGTCCCCTTTCAAAATGAGTTTAATCGACTAGTGTGCTCAAAATAAACTCCTTATTGGATATGAAAGGAGTTAATATATGAGACAACGAAGGGCAAAATCCCTAATTTTTCAATGGAGAAGCATGGACTAAAAAATGTGTAATACTTTTTCCACTACAAATTTGCCTAACTTGCAATTGTGTTTTTTTTAAAATATGGTAAGCATTTATCTCATAAGCTTTGGGAAATGCCCCCGACATAGCTTTAGGGCTATATCTGAGTACAATTGTATGCGCTATTTTGTCATCCACTGTGTAATTCGCTATCATTAGCGTAATTCCAGTTCGCTTTTGTCTACATCTTTTAATAGTAAGCAGCAACATCATAATGAATATAAGAATGACTGGCAAGATATGAGGAGGAGTTAGATACTCGCAGAGTGAATATTCTAGCATGCTGCATTACTTAAAAGTAGCCTCTGAGTTGAAGGAGCTTAATTAATTCACACGCTGAAAGGGTAAGTTAGCCCTGTGGTGGTTAGGCATTGCTATCGGTTAAAAAACCAGTGTAAGTAAACAGTTGTCGGTAAAATAAAATTTTGTCTCTGCTATCTACTAATGCTCGAATAGATTTGAATAATCCTGAATGTAATGAATTGAACTTAAAGAATAAAGATCCTTTTTAAGGGGACAGTGGACTTTCAAAATTGTTAAATTTGTCCAAAAATTCGATTTTTTTATTTTATTGAATTGTAAAACTACGGACACGTAGGAATGTGTTGCAAAAATTATTTTTAATTTCTGTGATTACTTTCCTAGTTATAGGCATTTGTATTTAATTTAGATATTATGTGGTTACTAATAGCAATAACTTTAAATGTGTTTTTCTCAAAATACAAATTTTTATGTCATGCGAATATTCAAACTGCTCCAGGCGCATTTCTAATTATCGTATTTCTTTGAAATTTAAGTTTTATATACTGTAGAGTATTGCATTTCAACCTCTCCGTTAACAAAAGAAATTCTTCTATCTCGGCCTGAGACCCATCAAAAGATTTCCGACGACTTAGATGGCAATATGCTGACGGCAATTTTCCTTTTGTTCATCCGATAGACTTGTTCCACAGAACCTTAGGGGACATGGTCATTTTTCTTGATTTAGTCATCGCCACCGGGTGGCACCGCTGATATTAGTTATAAATGACAGGAGACCCCCAGGTGCTTTCATTCATGAACTATCAATTGTTAAGCAGCATCCTGGAGGCGTTGCGTGCCTAAACAAAAGGACTCGTGCCTTTCGCATTTTACCGAAGCGGCCCTTTGAGACTCTTTGAAGTGGCTTGGAGGACAAACTAAAAAGGCGGCCGCTTTAGACCCGGGGAAAATATTTCATTATCGCCCCAGGAAACCCATTTCCGTTGCTCACTTGTTCTAGATCGTTCGACTTTCTGGAGAGTGATGCAATATCCGGTGGAGGTCTTCTATAAAAAGAGAATGGACCCCTCAGTCGTGGCTTGCGTCTTTTTAGTTCCTGACACGTAGCGGATCCAGTTTAAGAGCAGCCGGGTTTGCCGCCCTTAGAGGTTCAAGAGTCCCTTGTGACTGTTTGCAGCGACGATCTAGTTCCTGCAGGAGTAAACATACTCCACTAATTTGTCGGAGACCAGTCTTCGTGGAAGGAGCCTTTGCTACCTTATTTCCCAGTAAGGAGTCCTTTCTCCTTAATTTAATATTTTCATCGCTACCGGGTGTGTGCAGTGGTCACCGCCGTTGATATTATTGGGGAGCCCTTTCCCGTCAGGAGAAGTGCCGTTTTTTCATCATTGAAGCAGAGCCAGTTCTGCTAGCTTAGCGGACTTCTGTGTTCTTACTCCGCCCCACGCCGATTAAATCGAGTGTGATCACTTAAGTTACGAAGTTCATCTTACATCTGTGCAGTGTACATATCTCATCATCATCAACTTCATTAATAAATTGCATTTGTTTTGTTTATGTAATGAGTGATGTATACCTGGTGTGTTTAAATCATCTTCCGGTTGACACTACGAACCTCAGTTCGCTACAGAAGGTATATATTCATTCATAATTTTGGTGGCAGCGTTTCGACGAAAAAAAAAAGCGACAGTAAGAACATTTTGTTTTTTATAGTGACAGTCGCGTGTGTTCAGAACTGTGACTGTGCGAAAGTGCTATTGCTGGTGTGTATCCTGTGAAGTAGTGTAGAGCAGCTGACGTTCTTGTGAAATCTGCTAAACTGCTGCAGTGTTATTTTCCTTAGTGACATTCGCGCGTGTTTCAGAACTGAGACTGTGTGAAAGTGCTATCGCGGGTGTGTGTATCCTGTGAATTAGAGTAGAACGTTTGACGTTCTTGTGCCATCTGATAAACTTGCTGCAGTGCCAACTAGATGCCAGTCTTCACATCAAATTGTGAGTACCATTCTGTTTCTCTTTTGTGCTGGTATCCAACAGTAGTTTAGTAAATAATATTTTGGTTGTTTTCTCAGAAGTAGGAGAATTAAATTGTTGAATTTAATAACCGTAATTAATAGCTTGATCTGAACTTAAAAGGTGTTAAAAATTTTTTTAATTTGAGGTAAAATAAGAACTAGTGTTATTGTGTAAAGTAGAATTGTTATTGAAATAGTAGTGTGTTAAATTAGTTCTCAGAAATTAAGGAATGTAACTGTGCTCAAAAAGAAATAGTGTAACTACATTGTGTTTAACTATTTTGCATTGTGTATTTTGTGATATGTTAAAAGCAAAGTGATTTATCTTTTATGAACCTTAAAATAGTAACATCGCAAGCGGAATTTTAAAAGTAATTTAGTTCATTTTTGTTAATGCATTGCATGTGTACGTTAATTGATTGTGTTGTGTAGTTGCATTTTGTGTTCAGGTTTTAATGTAATTACTACCTCAGGGTTTATAATAGTGTGTATTATTCTGTGTAGTATTGAAATAGCTTTGTATTCTGTCAAACATGGGTTCTCTTGTTCGTGCAAAGAAAGAGGACTTAGTTAACCTCGCTATAGAAATGAGTTGTGAGGTAGATTTGGGAATGCTGAAGCTTGAGATGATCAAAAAAATTGAAAGTTCAGCAGATTACAATGTAAAATTGGCTGAAGGGTTGTTAGCTGAAATTATGGAGACCCGTATAGAAAACGAGCAACGAGAGCGGGAAGAACGGTTAGCCCGGCAAAAACGGGAAGATGAATTAGCTCAACAAGAACGGGAGGATAGGTTAGCTCAACAAGAGCGAGAGTTTGAGCTAGCCAAATTAAGACTGAGTAGGGAAGCCCCCCAAGAAAGCCCGTCTGTTAGTCCTCCGAGACCTGCGGGACACTCATTAAGGCACATAATGCAAAAATTCGACCCGGAAGAAACTGATATAAGCCTATACCTTTGCCTTTTTGAACGGCAGGAACAGCATTTAAAAATACCGGAAGCTGAATGGTCAGGCAGTTTAATTAGCCTGTTACCATTATCAGTAGCGGCCATTGTGTTACGGGAAAAAGGCGAGGACACACAAAAATATTCCCATGTTAAGAGCGTGCTTCTCGAGCGATTCAGGCTCAGTCCTGAAGCTTTTCGTCAGAAGTTTGTTAGACACCAGCGTAAGCCAGGAACCCTATGGAAAGATTATCTTTTCGAAATAAAGACGTATTTCGAAGGTTGGATAGAGGGTCTCGGTGTTACAACTTTTGAATCGTTAAAAGATCTCTTTCTGGTCGACCAATTAAAACGGAAAATGGGAAGTGAAATCCGGGAGCAAAATATAAGGGATTGGGAGAATTACACGTCCCCTGAAACATTGGTCAAAGACGCGGATCAGTTTGAGCTTATCAGAAAAACAGGTAAGCCCCCCAACCAGCCGAAGAAATTCGAGGGACGCGCGCCCAACCAACGGAAAATGTTTGGGGCTGTAAAAACGGGAGAGAAAGTTGAAAAACCCCCCGAACAACACGAACCCGAACGAAATTTAGATAAGGTGAGCTCCCCTCGCCCAAAAGAAAACCGCCGTAAAGAATGGAACCATAAAGAGTTCGACAAAAGGCGTGTGACAGACATTAAGTGCTATTTTTGCCACGAGGTCGGTCATATTAGGCCCCAGTGTCCGTTATTAACAAAAAAAGAAGAGGTTAACTCCATAGGTGCCGATTTGGAAATCACAGATCCCTTAAAACCATATGTGAGTATAGGGACTGTGAACGGCCAGGTATGTGAGATACTTAGAGATACGGGTAGTACGATTGATCTGGTTTGTAAAAGATTTATTTCGCCCGACGACTACCTCGGCGAAACAGTCTGGCTCACTCAGCCGTTAGACACTCGTGCCATTAACGTGCCCCTAGCGTGCGTAACTCTGAACTCCCAGTATGGAAATATAACAACAAAGGCCTGTGTCATTAGCGACAGGTCAAATCAACAAAGATACATACTGGGAAATCAAACGGCAGCTCTTCTAAGACAGGGTCAACAAAACTCTAAGAGCATGCAAATCAATGCAATAACGCGCTCGCGTTCCAAATGTCAAGAGAGCTGTACACAGACGCTTGAGTCAAACGATTTTCTTCGGGAGCGTTCGGACAATAGTCCCTCAGATGGGGAGTCAATCGTTTTGACACAACTGGAAAGGGGGGAACAGGCGAAATTGTTTGTTTTACCCCCCCTCGACCGCGAAGACCCAGCGTTGAGTCTATTAAATGTTTCCCCAGAGAAATTCGCAGACGCACAGCGGGAATGTGTAGAATTGGCCGCATTGTTAAAAAAGGTCGAAAGTCCAAGTCAAACCGGCGAGAAGGGTTATGTGGTCATAAACGGGTTGCTGTGTAAACAACAGAGGGACCACTTTGGGGATACACGAAGTATTTTAGTTGTCCCACAGGTATTCAGAAAAAAACTATTGGCAGTATGCCATGAGTCAACAAATGCTCATTTAGGTGCGACGAAATCGAAACAGAGGCTAGCCAAATCGTTTTTTTGGCCCCGATGTTACCAAGAAATGGAGGAATACGTGAGGTCGTGCGACGCATGTCAGCGCATAGGGAATGCTCAAGATACTAAGAGATTCCCCATGCGATTAACGCCTATAATTAGCGAACCATTCGTCAAAATAAACATCGATGCTTGCGGACCTCTGCCCGAATCTGAGAATGGAAATAAGTACCTAATCACCGCTATATGTTTAGCTTCAAAGTTCCCGGAAGCAATTCCCGTGAAAAACCTAAGGTCATTATCTGTCACGGATGCTTTGTTGCAGGTATTCAGTAGAACCGGGTTCCCGAAAGAGGTGCAATGCGACAATGGCACGTCGTTTACGAGCGAGTTAACGTGCGAATTTTTTGAGAAATTCGGCATCAAAGTGACGCATAGTTCAGTGGGGCATCCACAAAGCAACCCTGTAGAGAGATTCCACCGAACACTTAAGGGGACAGTTCACTCAAAATGGATCGAAAAATCAAAATTTCAATTTTTACTTATTATTATAGCTTGTTTAATTCTGAACGATTTGATACCAAATCCGTTTCTGTCCGCCAATTTTTTCGCGAGATATTAAGGAATGATGTACGCAACCTATAAAAAGTTTCCATTTAAATGCCTCGCAGTTGCCCTTTAAAATCAATGTTTACACAGCTTTATGGCTAGCGTTTATTCGCAACGCGTTTCATTTATTAGTCACAACATTCATGATATCCATATCACTAGCTACCACTTATTTTCTTATTTTTGGGTTTTTTTTTTCTCCCAGCAGAAGGAAGAGTGGAACTAAATCAGTTTCGTGCTACATTGTTTACATTTCGTTCGCAATTGTGCTGGTGTTTCTTATCGCTGCATTCCGTACTATTTTCTTTCTTCGTTTGCTTCAAATTATTTATGATATTTAAAGTTCTAAATTTATTAGAAATTTTACAAGTTATGTCGAGTGAACGTAAAAGTGCTTCCCGACAACGCCAAAAAAACCCCGAAAGTTTCCACACGTAAGTAACACGTGTAAAGGATTCTCATGTGACTGCAGACATTGCATCTCCCAAAGCTACATCAAAAATTTTGAAAACACTTCTTTCGCAGATATTACTGTTGATAATGGTTTCTTGGGTTATCGCTAAATCGATATTAGTATGTTTTGCAGAAATATTTCTTAACAATTATGCTGCAAAATATGTGGACAAAATATTGATATACTTGAGAAAAAAGTGCAAGGATTGTCATAATTTTTTTTCCATAAAATGTGTCCAAAAATATGTAAAATACCTGAATCTTTTAAATAATGTTTATGTATGTTTAATACTTAAGTAGAATATTTGAAAACTGGCCCTACAAGTGATATTTAGTATGTGATACAATAACTGTGTCATTTGTTTCAATTGTTGATATTCCTAACAATGTGCCATTTTTGTGAACATATTTCAAAATTTTTATTAAATAATACTAAATTCTCATCGTCTTCACGTCTAACAGGTATAAGTTAAGTATTTAAATACGATTGAGTACATTTAGATAAAAATTTTAAAGAAAAAAAACAAAATTTCAACTTTAAATGCAAATATCTCAAAATGTGGTTTTTTGACATTGCGCGCATGATATCTTGAGAACCCTTTCATGAAACGCCTTGAAATTTTCAGACATCATAAAAGACATGGTTTTCTGTAAAATGACGAAAAATTATGTTGGTATAATGAAAATTAAGGATTTTACCCATAAAATTATTTTGAAATTTAGAAGAATTTTTTTTATACTAATTAAAATTTTAATATTAATTTTAAATATACAGTTAGACAAAATATTTTTCATCAAATTAAAATATAGACTATTTCCTTTAATTTAAGATATTATTTTCTTAAAATAAATTAAATATACTGAAGATATCCTGCGCGCAATGATACAACAAAATTCCATAATAAAGAAAACATGATATTATATTTTAAATTTTAAAAATAATTTTAAAACTATTTAACTTAATGTAATATTTTTATATAACAAAACAATATTTAAAGTAGCAGACTTCAAAATTTTGAGTTAATAGCTTCAATAGTTAGTTCATAAAAAAATTCTAAAAATACACTAATTTTTTACATTTTACAGCCACTCAGAGGTGAACTGTCCCCTTAAGAGACTGTTAAAAGTCCTGTGTTTGGAAAACGGGGAGAGCTGGGAACGTCATTTACCAGCCTCGCTCCTCGCGATTCTGACTATAACGCATAATAGTACGGGATTCTCACCGGCCGAACTGTTGTATGGAAAAAACCTACGAACACCCGAAGTTTTATTGTACGAAGGTTGGATGGGAGGTTGTGAGGAAGAGAGACCCGTGACAGAGCACGTCCTTACCCTAGTGAATAGATTAAAAAGAGCGCGAGAATTAGCTGCTCAGAAAATGGGTGAAGAACAATCTAAGCGTAAGGAAGCGTATGATAAGAGCGCAGTTAAAAGGCATTTCGAGGTTGGAGATTTAGTTCTGATTTTCTCTTTATCTCGACCTAGCAAAATGGCGCCGAAGTGGATAGGCCCAGCGAAAATTGAAGCTCGCATATCCGAGACGAATTATCGAGTGTAAACTCCCGGACCTAGACAGAAATCCAGCATTTACCATATTAATATGCTGAAGCCCTATATCAGGCGTCCCGAAACTATAAATTGGGTTTATGAAGGTAAAGTCGAAATTGGTACTGAGGATGATTTCGCGATCCACGTTTTTGAAACCGGTGCTACCGATTTCGATTACGAGGAGATTGTGCGCGAGAGCGAACTTGACGCTCGTCTAAATCTCACTCAAAAAAGGGAATTAAAGAAATTATTGTGTAGCCATGCAAATATTTTTTCTAATAACCCAGGAAAAACCGAGAAAGTTACGCATGACATAGAGCTGATCTCGGATAAGGTCGTTAGGTCTAGACCATACAAAACGTCACACCGACAGAACGAAATCTTGAAGTTGGAGATTGACAAAATGTTAAAATTAGGAGTGATAGAAGTAGATGAGTCTGATTATACCTCGCCTATCATTTTGGTAGAAACCGATGGTCGTGAGCCGAGACCCTGTATTGATTATCGTAGGTTGAACGAAATAATTCGCACCGAATATTACCCCCTCCCCAACATAGAGGAAAGGGTTGAACAGGTTGCAGGATCTGATTTCATAACAATACTCGATCTTGCAAAGGGGTATTGGCAAATCCCCTTGACAGAAAGGGCCCAACGCATTGCGTCTTTTGTCACCTCATTCGGGACATTCAGGCCTTTGCGGATGCCTTTCGGGCTTAAAAACGCACCTTTCTTTTTCAGTAAGCTCATGGCTGACGTCCTAAATGGGTGTAAGGAGTATGCCGTTCCATATATCGACGACATCGCGATATTTTCTAAGACCTGGGACGAGCATCTGAAGCATTTAGATATCGTGTTAAGTCGTGTAGCGCAAGCGCAGCTCACAATCAAATCATCGAAATGTCGGTTCGCCCAAAACCATGTAAAATACTTGGGGCACATGGTCGGCGGAGGTTATCGAAATCCCGCCGAATTAAAGGTAAAATGCATTAGGGAATTTCCCCGGCCAGAGACAAAGACGAGTATCCGGGCATTTCTGGGTCTCACTGGGTATTACGCGCACTATATTCCAAATTATTCTATGATAGCGGCCCCCTTAACCGATGCGTTAAAAGGACGGGAGAAACGCGCGGCGGTTGTGTGGGACGAAGCTTGCGAGGCAGCGTTCACCACTTTGAAAGACGCTCTTATAAAAACACCTGTGCTACGAGCTCCTGATTTTTCTGTTCCATTTATTGTCCAAACGGACGCATCCGATCTGGGAGCCGGGGTAGTGTTGGCCCAACAAATAGGTGATAAGGAACATCCTATCCTGTACCTGAGTAGGAAGTTCTCTGAGCCCGAAAGGAAATACAGCACCACAGAAAAAGAGTGCTTGGCGATCATATTCGCGTTAAAAAAACTTCACTACTATCTGGACGGAAGCGAATTCAAAATCGTGACCGACCATAATCCATTGGTATGGCTCAAGAAGAATGCCAGTTCAAATGGCCGTCTTTTTCGGTGGCAACTTATGTTGCAGCAATTTTGTTTTCGGGTAGAACACAAGCCGGGAAGACAGAATACAAACGCTGACGCTTTAAGCAGATACATTCCTTAAACGTCCGCGAATTACCTAGATTTGTAAATGTAGTAACCTAGAGAATTAATTGTTAGTACCATGAATTTATTTGTGTTTGTATTTAGTAATCCAGTTAGTGCATGTGTACGTACTTGTTAGAATTGTGTATTTTTTTTTGTGTAGTAGAAAAAAAAACTGTTGGAACTGGTACATTAGATAGTAGAATTGGGAACCACCCACACGAAACGTTGGTTTTCAATATGCAACCACATTGAAAACTTTAACGGCAGGGGGGTTATGTAGAGTATTGCATTTCAACCTCTCCGTTAACAAAAGAAATTCTTCTATCTCGGCCTGAGACCCATCAAAAGATTTCCGACGACTTAGATGGCAATATGCTGACGGCAATTTTCCTTTTGTTCATCCGATAGACTTGTTCCACAGAACCTTAGGGGACATGGTCATTTTTCTTGATTTAGTCATCGCCACCGGGTGACACCGCTGATATTAGTTATAAATGACAGGAGACCCCCAGGTGCTTTCATTCATGAACTATCAATTGTTAAGCAGCATCCTGGAGGCGTCGCGTGCCTAAACAAAAGGACTCGTGCCTTTCGCATTTTACCGAAGCGGCCCTTTGAGACTCTTTGAAGTGGCTTGGAGGACAAACTAAAAAGGCGGCCGCTTTAGACCCGGGGAAAATATTTCATTATCGCCCCAGGAAACCCATTTCCGTTGCTCACTTGTTCTAGATCGTTCGACTTTCTGGAGAGTGATGCAATATCCGGTGGAGGTCTTCTATAAAAAGAGAATGGACCCCTCAGTCGTGGCTTGCGTCTTTTTAGTTCCTGACACGTAGCGGATCCAGTTTAAGAGCAGCCGGGTTTGCCGCCCTTAGAGGTTCAAGAGTCCCTTGTGACTGTTTGCAGCGACGATCTAGTTCCTGCAGGAGTAAACATACTCCACTAATTTGTCGGAGACCAGTCTTCGTGGAAGGAGCCTTTGCTACCTTATTTCCCAGTAAGGAGTCCTTTCTCCTTAATTTAATATTTTCATCGCTACCGGGTGTGTGCAGTGGTCACCGCCGTTGATATTATTGGGGAGCCCTTTCCCGTCAGGAGAAGTGCCGTTTTTTCATCATTGAAGCAGAGCCAGTTCTGCTAGCTTAGCGGACTTCTGTGTTCTTACTCCGCCCCACGCCGATTAAATCGAGTGTGATCACTTAAGTTACGAAGTTCATCTTACATCTGTGCAGTGTACATATCTCATCATCATCAACTTTATTAATAAATTGCATTTGTTTTGTTTATGTAATGAGTGATGTATACCTGGTGTGTTTAAATCATCTTCTGGTTGACACTACGAACCTCAGTTCGCTACAATACTTAACTGTATATCAAATGAATCTTATTGAAAATAATTATGCTTCGTAGCTCAAAATATCTAAATTTTGAACTTGAAAAGATGATTTATAGGTATTTTGCGTAATAAAAAGGGTGTTTTCACTATTATTATTTTATTCTCTTTATATTTTTTAATGAATGCTTAAAATAAGCAATAAGTTTCATTGTTAGTTCTATAAGGTATCCTGTAAATAAAAAATACCATATTGTATGCAAAAGAAATGCGCATGGGACATTTTTAATTAAGCCAATTTTTGATATAATTAATAATTAATAATTCATAAATTATTAATACTTCATCATTAAATTTTAACTACTTTTACATATCTATGGTACTAATCACATATTCAAATTTCAAGCAAATCCATTCAAACAGAAAAAGTTAGGTTCGAAGGTCCACTGCCCCCTTAATTTAAGTTTCAGTGCTACTCGTTCTTACCACGGAAGCATCAACGGGTTAGTGGACGTTTGGGGGTTTTAGTCAGGAAGAGGTAAACTTGAAGTTCCTAGCTGATCTTTGAATGTATTAAAACTCATAATAAACGCCAAAATTCAAATTCTTTCTTATTTAGAATTATTTTGATACCAAAATGATAAACTTGATCCACAATCGTTTAGACTATTAAAACTACTTGCTAGTGGTAAAATATCCGCGTAGTGTTACTAAGCAAAGAAAACTTTCTTAAAATTGTTAGTGTATTCAGATATTGTTAAAACTTCTTTACTTGAACGAAAAATGAAAGGAAATTTCCCATATAGAATTATGAGGGATAAAACAAGTTTTTAGTATACATTTTATATATTTTGTATATATTTTATATTTCCAATCCCTGAATTTTAAATCAAATTTTTAAGAGATTTTTCAAACTTCTATTTTGATATAACAATAGCAGCCATTTTTAAAATAAATATTAATTCGTTTGCTTATAAATTTCGTTCGTTTCACGGGGATTTTCTAATTTTCTGGTACACTCTGTACATAATTGTATCTGTTGGGGAAAACCACGTAATATAATCATTCAGTCGCCTTGAGACGAATGATGGAAAGATACACCAAAAGAAGTTTCATAAATTCTACTGAAAGTAACTACAAATAATACTAAAGAAATATTGTGGGAAATAAACAAACAGACAAACATACCGCTTCTTCATAATGGCAACGATCAGGGAATAACAACCTTCTCCATATCATTGCTCGCACATGTTCTTCAAAAGGATTATGAAAATGTGAAATTTTCGTAATTATATCTACTGTAAAATAAGTACACATCACTGCAAGTTTTATAAAAATGTGTCAATGTTTGAAATCATATGTTTGTTTTCTAAATTTTTTCTGTTTTAAAAGGCAATAAAGATAAACATATGTAAATTTTTCCTCCATTAAGTTCTGATTTTGAGCGTAACAGAGAAATTGGAGGATCTTTGCTACTTTAGTTATAACGGCAGTAGGTTTTATATAAAAATGAGTGCTCGAGGTTGCCTTGTGTTAGCGCGCTGGCTTCCGGTGGTGAGGATGCTCGTATCGAATCCCGGCACGTGCCATTATACACCCCATGTCTAGGCCGGATATGGGCACGTTAAATCTAAAGACCAGAAAATCAATCTACGAGATCAGAGAGGGTGAGAGAGGGTACGATCCCCCCAGATGTCACCCCTGAGGGTGCTCTGTCAAAATTGAGGTGGCAACTAGCTAAGGCGGATTCCGACCCATGCTGTGCTATATAAACTGGAGCCTCACACTTCAGCTCAAAGCCTATATGGACCTGCTTTCGAACTTCTATCCAGGGAGCATTAGAAAAAACAAGCAATAACATAATAATTGAATTTATACGCACCTATTTATTAAATTCTTCCTGTTATATCAGATATCAATAAAAGAGTTTTGTTATTCGCAGAAACCACGGGCAATGGTGTTTTAATCTTTTATCGGTATTTAATCAATTCAAGTAACTTCTCTTTTAAATTACATCCCCTTAAGAGAATTTTCAGTTAGACGCTTCAATTTTATTATATTGTTATGCACTGTGCTAGATAAACAAATGAGGCGTGATCGAAATTTGACCTAATTCCTACCCTATTCTTATGCCAGTGTATGACAATAAAGAATTCCAAGAATATGAAAAAAGTACATTATGAACAAGTGAAATATTATTACAGTACTTTTGTCCGAAAATATTTATAGCGGATATTTTGCTTCTTGTTATCGTCCAAACATACATGAAATATTACGGATCTGTCACGTTGAAACTATCTGGAGAAAATAATGGGATAGCTCCGGCATATTAATGAAGAGAAAAACTAAATTGAATTAAAATTAATTATTAACAACACAATTATCTCATATATAATTAATTTAGGCAACGGTTAGGAATAAACAGGCCATTTGTGGACCACCAGTCTTCTTAATAGGTTATGGTTTGAATTACAAATGAGGCATGAATATTTCATTAACTTATGCTGCAAGACCACGAGGGACCAACATCTTCCATCTTCGACGAAAATAAGTTAGTTTATATAGTAACTTAAGACACCATTTTCCCCCTATCTTCTTTCTCACCAATTCAAGATATTTGAAATTAACAGAGTCGATTTACAAATGAAATTTATAGAAACCGTATTATATTTAGGTGGTATATGTGTTCGAGTTTTTTCGCATTTCGGATAGTTCAGCATCATTTCATTGTTCGCCTGATTCTAGAATCTATAATAGATAAAGGAACTGGTACTTTTATTGTAGAGGGCCCCTGTAGTAATGCAACGATTTATCAATGTCATAATCTGTTTTGAGAAGGCCAAAAGTTTTACGTTAAAGAATGTATGTATTTTTAATAAATCAGAATATTTCTTCTGAAAAAATAATCTAAACGCATGAAATATTATGTATGCGTCTCAATAATGTATCAGTGTCGGAGGTTTTATACTGAAGTATAATCTTCAATTTTCTACAGATGTTGTGATACATTTCTGTTCTAATAAATTTATATAATATAAAACATAAAATTATTGGCCGAAAAATTTTAACGGTTCTAGCATATTTCATGATTACTAAAATGAAATTCATGTACAGTTGTATAATATTCTAAAATGCATTATTCAGTTGACTTTTTAGAAGTTTACTGATTATTCTTCACTCGATACCATTACAAAAACAGCAGGGTAAATTTGAAAAGTTGATATACAAAGAAAAAAAAATATGTGGTAATTCCAACGACTACTGCGTAGTTCAAGCATATAAGATACGTCTATTCGTTATTGGTTTAGCTTAACACTAGAAAGATGGCTGCCGTCATTTTGATGGTTTCGCCCACATTATTGAGCGCTATGTCTGTATTTATGGCCTCAGGCTTCGTAAATTTTATGACTTTTGCTAATTTTACGCGAAATATGCCCACACATTTACAAAATTATATTCGATAGTAAAGAGGGGGAGGAAATGTGTTGCATACCTGCAAAGACTGAAAGCCGTCATTTTGACGGCAATATAGAAAACAGGCAGAAATCATTAAAGTAATACCGGAAAAATGTTAGTGACTTTTCGTCTCTTCCCTCTTTTGCAAAAAACAGAAATATTGGATCTTTGGAAATACTGGCGTTGAAAACTAAGGACTGCACAAACCATGCATATACTTTTACGGATAAACCATACCAGGTTGCCAGGTCGCCATAACTGCATAAAACTATATCTAAATATGTATATGCTAATTTATTATATATTGGTATGAAATAGTTTAAAATTTAAAGTATTTAACCTTTTAAAAAACATTAAATATTTTAAATTCCTGTTTTTATTTGTAACCGTCAAAATCACGGCATTGAGTCTTTTTAGTAAGAAAAAAAATTCCCGTCTTTCTAGAGTTGTCCACTGCCAAACATCTTTAATTAATGCTCCTTTTTCAATTTTTGATTTATTTTCATTGTCTGAAGGAATGAAACTTGCTTTATTTATTGAAACGTAATGCATTTAAACATACCCCTTCCAACAAAAAAAAGGATATGTGTGGTTAGAATAATTAAAATGAGAAATAGAAGTAAATAATAACTTTCTACCCGAAAACACATGAGTCTGTAAACTAGAATGATAGAGCTGAGCAGATTTTAATCTTTAAGTTTGCCAGTAACAACTTGAGATGCCTCAAATTTGATCGACAAAACAAAAATTTCCCCACTTCTAAAAAGTGTAATATGGAGCAGGCCACTCCTGGCCACATCCTAACTGGGTTAAATTTATCTAGGGAGGACTTTATTACCGATCCTCGCCTGTTCCCTTTGAGGGGCGCTGTTTGCACAGTGCAAACGCCTAAATCTAGTCTTTTTTCACTTGCATTCAACGTACTCCAGTTAAATGAACAGAAAAATGGTTAGTACTGCCATCTATTACCAATTTAAAGAAGTAAAAACATTTTGCAACCTTTATTTGAACATTTTTCAAGATTCTTTAGGTAAAAAAATCAGGTAAAAATCTACACCATGCAAATGGTGGACGTTGTTGCTCCTGAAAGGGTTAATGGATCTATTGAAGATTTATGGGCTCACGAACCTGGCCTAGATCAGCTAGACAGGAGGGATTAGAAACAACAACAACTGTAAACTGAAAGCAAGATTGCGAAATACCAGCAATGTTGAATTACGTTGTCATTCTGCGCTCGCTTTTGGTCGGCTGATCGGAGCCATTTGGAGCAACCTATCCAATTTTTTGATATTATACCGGGAGAATAGCGCTTGGACCACTACTTTTCGCCCAAATTCAGCACAAGGGACTCGTTTGAAAAGGTGTCCGTGCATGAGTGTAACGCAAACTCGCCTGTGCGATATAGGGTTATAGGGGTACTCTGCTATGCAGACTCACACCTGACGATAAGTTTAAGGCTGCCTTACAGATATGGATTCTGGAGCAATAAAAGAATTTATTTTGCAAAGAATGATGATTCCAATGAAACGAGACAAAAGAAGTTCAACGATTTTCGACTTATAAAAAATTGATATAAATATTTCTTACTTGTTCTCAGTTACCGATTTCCAAGGGTTTATGACGTTTCTATTTTTCCGAAATTCTAGGTGCATTTGTAAACATTTATAATCCTATACCCTTAAAAAATTACTTTTATAACTATCTTTGGTACAGTGGAGATGTTACACTAAAATAAAGCTCGCACTGGTATAATGATAAGAAGTTGCTTATTACTGTAATTTTTTAATGATTTTCTACGGGAAAAGCTGAAAAAATATTTATTTAATTTTTTTTGTTAAATATAAGGGTCTTAAACTTTTGAAGTCTGTGGATATACATCGAAAAAAATCATCTTACCTTGAACTTAAAGATTTCTATTATTTAAAAAAACAAAATTTTCTGTTTTTCAAAAACTACGACATTTCCAAAGACTGTTCAATTAATTACGCCTTCATTTGATTTTTCAAAATCATAAAACATGACCAAAATATTTCGCAAATAGCTCTATTTCCACGAAGACATAAACAGGAAGAATAATTTTCATTTTCAGATTACCTTGAAATTGTCTATCACGCGAGAAACTAACCCACGCTGACGAATACAAATGATCCTAAAATAACTCTTCCCCCTCCATACGCAGCTTATTATGAACACGTGATGACGCAATCGGATTTGGTCATTATCACAGCTAAGTTTAATCATCCTTATTTAATTTGACCGGAAAAATCATTAATCAACTAATTTCTAGACCTTCTGCTTCCACAGCCAGATGAAGAGAATCGGAAATTTTGAAGTAATTGCAGAAGATTATATGTGCGGGCAAACACATTTATCGTCTGCAGTCTCTGTTAATCTCTGAATGTTAATTTGAAGAAGGAATGAAGGGTGTTTAATTTTGTTGTCGAATATTCAGGAGGAAATTGATGGTGGGAATTCTACAGAGATCGAGTACGTGAATCAGACGGTAAGCTTCTGAGTTTGAAATACTTGTTTAGTTTGCAAACGCGTAAACATGTCTGCTAATTAATTTCTTCTTGATTGGAGATAATTATTTTCCCTGTGGATATAACGTAATGAAAGCTCTTGGTTATGATTTTAGCAGTTACATTTATTTGTATTTTTTTATTGAAAGAAAAATATCATTAGTTCTTCTTTTGAAGTAAAATCTTTATTAAATTAAGCTTTTCAATGCAGTATATATATATATATATATATATATATATATATATATATATATATATATATATGTATAAAACAATTTCCTTCCTGAAAAGATGAAGTTTACTTTCTTGAATCAAAGTTTTAGAAATCAATTTTACAATTTTTATAATGGATATGTAAGGTAGCATTAAATTCTCTGAACAAAAACACATATATCTTAGTTTTTTATTGCTGGGTAATTGTAGACGTTAGCATATCGAAAAAGTATCACAGACTGTCCTCCTGTCTGAAAGCGACTGTTTTGTTTTGAAGCGTGAAATAATCAAGGGCCTTTCCAATGTACCGCACCCAAACGAAGAATTACAGTATTTTGAGGCAAATTTGCCCATGCATGAAGAATGGTTGCATACAAACCGCCCATATGCAACACCTACATAATCCTACATTGAGTCTGTTTGCCATATTATGATTGTTACAAAACCGAAAAGCCGCTGCTCATTTTTTAAGTATTGAAATAAAAGTAAGAAAAGGTAAAGTAATTTAGGCTTATTAAAGTAGATAGTAACAAGTTTGTTCTCTTTATCTCCTATCGGAATGAAATTTTTGAAGTCCGAAATGATATAACTCTGATAAAAACAAATAATGTTAAAGAAAGAAACAAAAATTTAGTTTCCTTCTAATATTGTTGTCTGTTGTTGTTGTTTCGAATGCCTCCAAGCCGGAATTTATTCTAAACCAGGTCCATATTGTCTGAGGGATGCGGCTCCGGGTTTAAAATGGTACCACAAGTCCGATTTAGCCAGGTGCCACCGCAATTTTGACGTAACAAACGCAGGGACGGCTTCTTGGAGAACGTACCCTCTCCCACCCTGTCTGACCTCAAAAATGGACTTTCCAGTCTATGGAATTAACGTTTCCATATCCGGCCTAGACACGGGGGTATTTAACGGCGCTTGTCGGGATTCGATCCGAGCACCCTCAGCACTGGAAGTCGACATGCTATCACAAGGCTACCTTGAGCCCTTACTCCAATGTACTACCTATAAACCACCCTGAGACAACCAGAAAGCTGCAATTCGAGTTAATTATAAAAATACAAAAAAATGATCTTCACCATATCAGTTCCGTGAATAAAAATTTTGTCTTTCCTGTGCCATGACAGCTCAGCGTTTAAATAACAGATTTCGCATTGGTATATCAAAATTAAAAATCGACGTCCAAGCCGTAGAGGTAACTCAAATGCAAGCACAGTTTCGAAACCAGGAATCGGATATCATCATCCAAAATCGCAGCTAGAAAATACGTTCAAATTCCTTGACAAGTGAAAAGAAAAAAAATGTCAAATTTAGCAGCCAGGAGGCCCGAACCTGATTTCTGAACTATATGACTGCATCCTTCTAGGCTTGTAATACAAATGAGGGCCATCTATACGTGAAAACAGGGTATTTCAAGCGTAAATGTAAAGCTGCAAAATTTAATATGCAAAAGAACACTCACCGATTTATATCAAAAGAGCGGAAAGGCAATATTGATTTGACCTAGTTACACAGAAAAAAAGAGAACTTAACATCAAAGGAAAAAGTGGCTTTGAAACTAGTGTAAGGAAAAGAACTGAGACATTGCAGTTTATTCAAATGAAAGTTTACTAGGATATATATTACATTTTCAAAGCCCCTTTCAGGGTATGTCTGCCTTGCATTGGTCACTAGAGTGTGATTTATTGGTTATATTTTTGGGGGGCTTATTTGAGGAATTTACGATCATAAAAATAACGTAAATGCCGAAGTATTTATGCTAGCAAATATATTTGAAGAGGCATCAAATGTTCCCTGTCAGATATGTTGAGATAGTAAGCTCTTGATCCAAAATTTTTAACTTCCGTTGATAAATTGTCTTAATAATTTTGTACAGATACCAGAGCTATATTTATATGTGTTTCTTTCCGTTTTCTGAAGTAAGTTGCATTGCTGGAGAATTAGCTCTGATAGTGATGTCTAATAATTCCTTAATTAAGAGATTCATAATTTTTCATCAATATCTAAAATCTTTATCAATTTGAAAATACTTAGATTAAATGAACATTTCTACGTAATCTTATTGGTTGTACCACTTTTGAATACTTCAAATGTAGGAATAAAATGAGAAAAAAAAATAAAACGGAACATGTGTGCATTATTCTTTTAAAGAAAAATATTCTGTTCAATTCAAGTAGAGATAAAGAGCTCTCCCTCTTCCAAGAATACTCAGAAAACCCCGAGTTTTCCCCTAGGGTGCTACTGTGACATATCCTAATACTATTCATCTCCAACAAGGATCTTCTTAAAGCCCTGCCTCACTAATTTCCTATTGTTCATTCATCTCCCATGATTTCCGGGACTTTTATATTCCCTAAAGGGAATATGTAGATAAGAAATTTTGGCGTGTATTTTAAGCTTGTCCTATATAACTGAACTAATTTTAGTTTACTTTAAATTCCGAATGCACTACACTTATTTTATATCAATAATGTTTGTTTAAGAGATATTTGGAATGTGTTTGAACTGCATCATATGCTATAAGTAAGCATTGATTTTTCTTTTCAAATTGACAGGTTGTTGTGTGAGTATAAAGATTAAACAGAGTTTAGCTCTAATGGTTCAAGAAAACCCATATCAAACTTAATGATTACGAAATTTTATAATTAAATATTTTGTTATATACTAATTTAGAGTAGTCTAAAGGTATTACAAAGTGGTTCAACAATACTGTTTCAGAAATATGTTATGGCCGTGTACGTATCTCATTTAAAGATTATTCAGTAGGTTTTGGGGTAAAATAAATGTATTTACCTAAGACTGGGAGTAAAAATTTAAAAACCACCTGCGATCTTTCCCAATGTAAAGATTATCTTAATAAATTATTAATAAATTAACATTATAAAGAAACATTACATATATATTTTCTTTTTTTTTGCTTGTATGGACGCACTAGTTTAAAGACATTCGCACTGTATACTGTGGAAATTGTTGACTACTTTTTATCTGGAAGCACCATACAGGTGAGTCAACATTGCTCCTTTTGCGCCACCACAATTTTCATCAAGCAACCCCAGGGGTGACATATGGAAAGGGCTCTTACCTTCCCCTACCCACTGACTTCGTGGAAGGACTTAACGGTCTAAGTGTCCATGTCCGGCCCAGACTAAAGGGTATTTAAGGCGTTCGTTGGGTTTCTAACTGAGCACCTTCCGTCCAAACCAAAAGCGTTGCCACTCTACCTCAGGCGCCTAAAGTTACATATAAATAGAATAGTATAATGATAAAAATAGAGACAAAGTTTCGGCATTCTACCAATCATTTTACTATCCATTTTTCTATGGTGAGGATCAAAAAGTGAAGACTACTATCTCTTTTAATTCATTACACAATATATTACGCAGAACGTGATTATTTTTTAACTGGGGATTTTTTTTTGGTATTTTTATACTTAGTCAAAAGAAAAGAGTAATACAATAAATCAGTGAAAAATAATAAGAAATATTTTTTTTTCTGGTGGAGGCATTTATGGTGAAATATTTGCCTTTTGATATTTACTAGGATGTTTTGCGGGCTACTTTATTGTAGGAGCACCAGTTAGGTGAGCCAGCATTGCTCCATGAGGGGGCAACACGTTACCGACCAAGCGTTATTCGGAATTTGAACCCACACCCAATGCGTAGCTGACCAATATACCATGTGGCCGGCGAATATAAAAAATCACCCAGTAGTTACGACGATATTATATCTTAAGTTGAATCGACAGACTATTATTCAGTAATTTTTAATAGATATCCGTAGACAGTAACATAAGAAAAATCTAATGTTTACTTAAATTGTCCTTAATTTTTGAAAAAAAAATGAAAACTCTGTTTTACAGAAATTTTGTAAAATATCAGAAAGATTTTCATATTGCCTCTTTTAGTACTATTTTTAACTTACCTCTTCGATAAAGAACTAAATTCAATTTATGTTAATGCAAATGTATTAAGCGAAAATCAAGAGTAAATTTTTTTTAAAGTGCCCGTGATCTATTCCTAACACAAACATTTCCTTAATTACAGTCTTAAAATTTTCTTTTAATTGCTAAACCGTAATTATGATTAACATCCCAAAGCATAATCTAGTTAGTAGAAGCGAACAATTATTAAATTAGGATTCTATAAGAAAGCTTCTTATTTCTAAGCCAAAAAAATGATAAACGTTGAAAGTAGTGTACTCAAAACCAATGCATTTTGTAACTATATATGAGAGTTAATTTTTTCATACCTTATTCTATTTCCACATTTTTTGCTTTTCTTTTTTACTTTCATTTTTTTTTTGCCTATAAGGTTATTTCATTCTTGGAACGTTTATACCGTAATAATTTCCTCCAAATGAGATGAAACTAATGGTAAATGTTTAATCGCCAAGCCTGAGATATTGAAATATGAGTTCTTGATGATCATAGATAAACCAAAAGTGGATAGAAAGAAGGAAAATAGATGTGTATTACCTGGAAGGAAGCATTTCTGCGGATGTAATAAATATTATTTATTAGCTCTGAAAAGGGGATAATTCATTCCAAACGATTTGATAGGAAAAATTAAGCAATGTGCATCAATACACATCAGCGTTTTTTCTTCCTTTCTATCTATAGCTTTAAAATAGTTTAAGTAAAACTATATAATGCAAAAGTTAAATTGATTCATAAGATATATTGATGTAGGAAAAAAAATCTCAGGAAATATATAGCTCTGTGCAGATTTGGACTTTATTTTTAACAACGATCTTATGTAAAATGTTAAGAAATTCACTCATTCATACACAAAACTTAAATGTATGCCGTAAAAAGTAACGTAAAATTTCCAAAACAATTGAAATTGAACAAACACAAATCAGCAGCGTAAGTAAAACGAAAAGTGAATGTCTAGACATTTCATTTTATTATTTTTTGCTTGTGCTCTTTATAAACTCATTTCGTATGTGAAGTGGTCACATGATCATTAAAACTCATAGTGAAAACTTCAGTTCAAAACTTCTGTCTCTTGTTTATATCAATTTAAAAAAATATCTTAAGATATATTAAATAATTTCATAACTTCTACACTATAGATTATAAAAGTAATCACAATATTACATCAGGAGGAAGCGTACATAATACAGTGTTAATTAAGATAAACATTTGCCCGTACGCAAAGGAATATAAAATAATATTTCTAGATGTATTGCCTCACTTGTAGATGCTTCTCGAATTGTGTGCATTCGTGTGATTATATATATATATATATATATATATATATATATATATATATATATATATATATATATACCGGGTGGCCATAATTAAACTGACAGTGCTCACAGTGTTCTGTAGCGCGATCTATTTGCGAGAATGCCGCCACATTTTGTAGGAAGATTAAACAAGACGGGGGACGAAGGATTCCGCGAAAAAATAAATTAGTTCCAAAAGTCACCGCTAGGGGCATATTTGGCGCTGTGTAATAGAAAATAGAGTGTTAACAAATGCAAATCAATACGGAAATTACCTTTTATTTTGCATTCAAATGAGGTTCAATGTGGCTTCCGTTGTTATGGACCACATATTGCATTCTGTGCACAGTATGCACAACAGCAGAAAGTAACATGTCTGCAGGAATCTCCCGTACAGTCCGTGATATGTTATCCTTCAACGTAGCCAGGTCCTGGACCACTCCTTGATAGACCTTGGACTTATAGTAACTCCATAGCCAGAAGTCGCATGGGGTAAGATCAGGAGATCGAGGTGGCCATGCAGTTGGAAAGTAGCGGCTAATGACTCTTTCTGTTGTGAATTTCAGTCGTAGCAGCTGTTGCACCCGTACAGCAACGTGTGGAGGTGCTCCATCTTGCATGAAAATGATTTCCCCCAGGCATTGTCTTTGCTGAAGTGCCGGAATGACAAAGCTGTTCAACATGTGGCGATATTTCTCTCCGGTAACAGAACAGGTTTCCGGTCCTGTCGGGGTAATGTTCTCATAGAAGAATGGACCTACGATAAATTCCGCTGTGAACGCACACCAAACAGTTACCTTTGGTGAATGTAAGGGAATTTCTGTGACTGCATGTGGTGATTTGTCATCCCAAATTCGGCAGTTCTGGGTATTCACAGTTCCATGCAGGTAAAAGTGGGCCTCGTCTCCCCATAAGATTTTCCACGGCCAAGCATCATCCACCTCCATTCTGGCAAGAAAGGTGAGAGGAAAAGGCAATCACTTATCATGGTGGGGGTACAGTAACTCCTGTACACGGCTGATCTTGTACGGATAGAAGTTGATAATCTTTCGTAAGATTTTCCATACAGTACTGTAAGGCATATCCATATTCCGAGCTAATCCACGAGCGCTAGAGGTGGCAGCAATATTGTCTGGTCTTCTGTCGACAATCGCCGTGGCAACTGCTTCGATTGTATCCTGTGGTAGAGGTTTTCGTCCTCTGCCTGACTGAACCTTCAGAGAACCTGTTTTCTCAAACGTCGCAACCATTGCTTTTAGCCCATTAACTGACACAGGATCGTTACCTTTACGCATTTTTTGTGCGTTCTAAAAGCACGAAGAGCGGCTGACGCGTTGCACTGGTTGAGGTAAAAGAATTTGACCAGTAACGCACGCTCAACTAAAGAAGGAGACATTGCACATAAACTTTCAATCCGATTGATTCGAAACGTAACACATTGCCTTTTAAAACCCAAGCAGCTGGCACTGTGCCAATGGATGTAACGTGAAATTTGAATAACAACTTCTTCTTCTGCTCAGCGTACGTGATATTGCAGATCACGAGACTTTCGGTTTATGTAGATTGTACGCTTTTTTAAAAGTGTTGCCATATTGCACTTGAACTAAATAAGAAAATGTGCATAATAAAAGGTAATTTTATTCCGTATTAATTTGCATTTGTTAACACTCTATTTTCTATTACACAGCGCCAAATATTCCCCTAGCGGTGACTTTTGGAACTAATTTATGTTTTCGTGGAATCCTTCGTCCCCCGTCTTGTTTAATCTTCCTACAAAATGTGGCGTCATTCTCGCAAATAGATCGCGCTACAGAACACTGTGAGCACTGTCAGTTTAATTATGGCCACCCGCTATATATATAGATATATATATATATATATATATATATATATATATATATATATATATATATATATATGTGTGTGTGTGTGTGTGGTTTGATACAAAAAATGCCTAATTGAGTTTTCTCCAAGATGACTTTGTTTGCTTGTGTCTCTTTAAAAAATATTATTTTCAATGTAAGAAGTATCCAAGTATGTTCGATGCTCTAAAAGTGTTTTCTAAACCACTGTACAGACTTGGGCACTTCTTGTACCAAACCACAAATATACACACACACACACACACACACACACACACACATATGCATATATATATATATATATATATATATATATATATATATATATATATATATATATATATATGTGTGTGTGTGTGTGTGTGTGTGTGTGTATAATACCACAGTGTTATTCCTTTTTGTGCTTTTGCTGTTCGTTACAGTGCACGATTAAAAATTTTATTAAGAGCTACGTTCTTTTTTTGTGCGGCTTCATTGGATATGTCTAACAACAAAATTATGGAAGTAAAACAAGTTATCAATCTCACTGATAGCAATAAATTAATTTCATGGCATCGATAAAACAATTCTATACGCAGCATCTTGTAGTTTGGACTGAATCCAATGAAGAGAGTGAGTGATTAGATTAACATCCCATTCGGAATCCAGTATTTTGCAGTAATATCACAACTTAATGGGGCTATCATTGCTCTACATTTTCCCAAACAATTTTGAAGAACACCTGAAATTTATGCATGAATGCACCCGATTTATTCTGATGACCAGTTGAGACTAAACATTATTAAATAGCTGTACTATACTTGATGAACTCGGCCGACCAATCCGTAATTATGCGATGCGCTTCCCCTGTTTATACAACCAAAGCGCCAGACTGCATTAGAATATAAACTGAATTTGTCATGGTTACTGGTTTACACTTTGTAGAATATGTGGATAAAATGGAATGATGCTAAAAAAGAAATTCAGTCTACTGTAAAATCTCACAATATATATACAAGTGTAACGATATTACATCCTTGTTTTGGCATGAACATACGTGGACAGAAATTTATTTTGAAACTAATAACCTAATTTTACGAGTAATATAATTTATTTTTAGAAGATAATTTTTCTTATTCCCTAACTCATCGGTATTAATATGTTGACTGGTAACTATTATGTGCATATTTTTATTGCGTTCAAGTTCTTTTATAGTAGTATTGTTATACTGAAAGCTATGTGCAAAAAATGTCATTTTGTTTTTATTTCTTAATTGCATATATCACTATTTTATGGCTAATTTCTCTTCAAGAAAATTTAAAGAAAAATTTGCTATACATTCTTTTTCTTTTGTGGTAATATAAAGTTTAGCATTTATGAGTTCTGTATATCTATAAACTAGACAACGAAACAACCCTTGGGTCATCCTGTAATAATAGGTTTTAATAAGAGTTGCATTTTATACCACAATGTTAAATGCCTATGAATATTGTCTTGAGATCATTTAATTGAAAATTTTAATCTCTTAAAAATAATCATTACTCAAGAAGAGATGAATGCTAATAAATTATAGCTTTCCATACGCGGTCGGGGAAACCTATTGCGTATTTATATAGAGCAATTCCCAGGGCCAAGGCCCCGAAAATAATGTAATAACTCTACCTAGAGGGGAATCCATCTGAACAAAACAACGTACAACGTGCTTTTCAGTAGATAGCACATAACACCCCCTTGCTCTCGAATGAGGCGGGGTTCCACTTGACGGGTTATTTTAACTCGCAAAACATCCGTATTTGGGTCGCTGAAAATCACCGTTCCACTCACCTAACACCGCTCCATGATAAAAAATATTTGGTGTGTGGTGCGCGATGTGTTGGCTGCACATATTATGTTTCACACTGATATGTACCCGGATATTTTTTTAACAGTCCCTGAACCAACTGAATGATCGTGAGTTAACGGAGTTTACTTCCAGCAAGATGGAACACCGTGTCACGTATCGGCAAGGATCATAGCGGAAATCGAGTTTTCCATCGGCAACAGGGTAATTTCAAAGGGGCTTTGATCCCCATGGTCACCGGATCTGACACCACGAGACTTCTTCCTTTGGGAAAAGTCTATCGGAACAAGCTTCGCACTGTGGAAGATTTGAAGGAAAACATACCACTTGATTTTGCGGCTATTCCCCTTCTTATGCTTGCCAATACGTCCAGGAACAAGGAACTCCGCTTCGAAACGTGTCTGGCAGAAAACCGACATCACTTCCAGCATCGCAAGTAATGCAATCGATTACACATACGCCAAGGTATGTAGCATAATTTTTTGGTTCAGGTTTCTGCGTCCTACCGCAAGTTATTACATAATATTCGGGGCCCATTTCAAGTGAATCACTCTATATAATGATAATAAAGTTCCAAATTATAATTTCCAGTTGTCGCCATTTAGTAAATTTTGTCGATACTTTCCAGTTTTTTTTCATAGTATTGCGAATTCAGGTGTGAATAGTGTATAGTAACTACATAAAATAATATTCTAATTATGGTCTTACAGATCATAGAATTGAACCAGGGTTATCTTCTTTTCTGGCTGAAAGAACTATACTGACCACAATAGGAATTCCAAATTTTAAATTTCATTTGTTATATTCTGTTCTTTCATTTTTGAAGGCAATAATATAGGATTATAGGTAATACAAATTTGTCTGCTTAATTTTAATTTATTTTAGGAGTATGAATGTTTCCTACCGCTTATTTTGGTCATATATAACTGGCAAACAACCCATAACCATTCCGTCTAAAGTTTTGTAGCCACTAATATATGGTGATGCTTCTTTTGAACCATTTCAACGTATGAATCCACAGTTAGAAGAACTAAATTAACAATTCCATCTATGGAGGGTCTCGGTTTAAAACCTCACTTGCAATATTAACAGCTTTTCATAAGGTAAAACACTTGAAAATATTACATTGTATTATCCAAAATGTAAAGCTTTACATACATCACAGTCCCCAATTCTAGACATCACCATTGTAACGTTTCGTGGTATCTGTTTCTGATCCTTCATGGAAAAGTGAATTACAAGTTGACCCGTCAAAAATGCCTTAATTGTAATACATTTAAATAATACTGGCAGGTTTACACTGAGAAAACACTTAAAAATATTAACAGCATAGAATCTAATACGCCATCCTTTGTAAAATATGAACGTCTTAAATATCTAATTTCATCATTGTAACGTCTCTTTATATCTGCTTCTCGGGTAATCCAAAGTGAATTCACCATAAATTACCCAGATTATTAACTGACCGAAACAGAAGAAAAAAAAATCTTCAATAATAATGACAGATACATTAAGGTGGTACAATATCCTATACGCAATTCTTATCATACGGAACTGTCTTTAATTTCTCTCCTCATAAACAAAATGAATTTCAGAAAAAAGGCGTAATCTACTTCTCTGCTAAAACGAATTCCTTTTTGACAAATATGCAACAATTGAGAGCCTTCAAGAAAAATGTAGGCAAAGTGTCTGCTCTTACCTTGCATACAAATACCCACGTGATGTTTTTTTAAAATCTCACTTGCTATTTGTAATATCACAGACCGGGGGAGGGGGGCGGAGTTGGGTTGGTGTGGCTTGCTCCCAGGGCATCGGGGTCCCTTGTGAGGACCTCGGTGCTTGGTAACGGAGAGCATGACTTTTAGTCTTCTAATGTATCATCTTCAAGGCTTCGGCTTGTCACAACTTCCAAGCAGTCTGGCTGGAAACCAGGCGATGGCCCGGGCTAAGAATGACAATGGACGCTGGGGCCTCGACTTTCGCCTTATGGCGTTAGCTCATGTTGTTCCGTTTGTCTACTAACTCGTTAAACTAACTCGTACCTCAGCTACTCTGAGCCTGCTGTGGGATTATGATGCGCCGCGCAAGCGACTGTCTTCAGGTGCTACGCTTGTCGCTTGGCTAATTGGCAGATCGACGTAATATGAATATATAATATCACATGCTCGGCGGTGCTTCCAATAGAAATCAGGAAAAAATGTTTCAATGGATTTGGCAGTTTGAGAATAAATAAGAAAAAATAATAATTAATTTAATTTAATTAAATAAATACATAGAAAATGTTTCTGATAATTAAAAGATCTAGTTTATAAGTTTGGAAAATTACTCAGAAGTATTTCTGAAAAAACAAACTATAATTAATTTCGTCATCTGGCTATTTTTTGCATATAAAAAGGACTGATTCATTTACGTAATTTTACATTTTGCTTACGTTAGAGTTCGTAAACTAATATATATATATATATATATATATATATATATATATATATATATATATATGTGTGTGTGTGTGTGTGTAACATAATGGGCCCCAAACCTCAGAAGACCGATGAAATAAAGGACCCACCATGTCACAACGAAGAATTAGAAGAATTGTAGTAGTCGAGGCCAGGAACAAAGACGTCAACAGATGAGCTTCGTTAAAATATTTATTTAGGTAGACGACATATCGCCTCGGGCGGAGACAAAATTAGAACAACTCGAAAGGTTACATCATGTTTGTTGGGCAACACAAATCCGAGGAGTGCGTACTTCTACATTACCCTGGCTCTTTTATAAACTGCTTGAGGTCGTTCGCTTTGTGATCTTGAATAGGAATAATAATTGGCTAGCTATGAATCTGGTGTCAGAGGTGACGTATTATATGAGTGATTATTTGTGATTTTAGAGGTGAAGCTACGAAGATCCATTTTCTTTAAAATCGGAAACGAAATTAACTCAACGCCCAAGAAAATTTAGAATAAACTAGAATTTGAAAAGGGTATAGGGTTTTTTAATGATATATATATATATATATATATATATATACTATATAATATAGTATACATAGATATACAAGCTTATATTTTACTAATCTACTATACATCTACTTCGCATTAGTAGATTAATATTACGTATTTATTTTTATATCTAACTCCACTATTGTGAAAATTAATAATTTAAATCTTGCGATAAATGGAAGCTAGTTTGTTTAATTATATTCGATTCAATCTATGACTTATTTACTTTCACTAAATAGACGTTTTAAAATTTCACTAAAATTCAGCATGCACCAACAGTATTTATTAATTTATCGCACAGTGCAGATGTATTTCGTAAGATACTTTTATCGGTCATAGATTGGGTACGAGTCACCGATGGTGAATAGCAAAGGTTTACTCATATCAATCATGTATCGGCCAGAATATTTGTCATGAATATCGGTCAGTAAGACTTATAATTGATAGCACCAGTTAGAACAAATGGTCGATATAACAATTTCCATTACGAATAAATATTTTTCCTAGACCTACATATATAGAGAAATAAACATAATTGAGAGATTACGAAAAGACGGGGCTTTTCTGTCTCTCTTTGGACATATAAAACGTGTTGTTTTTTTGGCGGGAAATATGATGCTCAGTGCTTTTATGTCTTTATTTATGCTTTAAATGATGCCTATGTTGATGTCCCAGAAATACTTAAGTAAATAAAAAAAATCGAAAATGGTACTCTGATAACTTCAATATAATACTTAGACTGGCTTAAATATCTTACTGTTGGCACTGTTCCGGTTATTGGCACTACTGGGCGTTTTTATTTATTTATTTTTATTTTTGTAAAATAAGATTTATAATGCATTTGAGATACTGCAAGTAGCAGAGAATTGTTGCTTGAAATCTACTTATCACGTTTAGTCTCTTTTGTCACTAGGCTACGCGGTTGAGTTAATGGTTGCTAGAAATTGTTTACATGTCAAGAAGCATTTTGTTAATGTATATTTTTTTAATTAAAGTGACTGAGGAAATCAGTACAAATTTTATTTTGCTAAGCTTTTATAGCTCTAATAACTGATGTTGTCCATAAATAGGATGCGTTATAGCTCTATCTATTATAATTTGATGATGTTTATGTACATAACCTTAAAATTTACTTTTTCCCAAGTTAGAAATTGCAGGATAAAATTAAGCAGTATATATATATATATATATATATATATATATATATATATATATTAAATAAAAACATTATTAAACCTGACAACACCAGCACAATTCATCAACCTGAAAGATGAAGAATATAAATGACCGCTCCTTGCTTTGTTTTGACTTTACGTCAGGTTGCAGATGAAGAATGACTTCCGGGAGTGTTACCTAGGTACAAACATGTTTAACCGGAGTGTTGGGGGTCACAACTCCCCCCGGTCATTTATATTCTTCATCTTTCAGGTTGATGAATTGTGCTGGTGTTGTCAGGTTTAATAATGTTTTTATTTAATATATAGCCGCTTACGGTTGAGCAGCGTAGCGCCATAGTAAGATTGCCGGTGTTCATTGGTTTGATTTCTGGTTGTACTTTTGTAGACATATATATATATATACTAGTTATCAAAAATTAAGGGAAAATCACAAAAGAGGGATAACACGTTCAAAACTAGGCCAATCTGTTTAAAATTTGAATATGTCCTTAAGTAAAATGGTATTGAACAATACTACATCATGCAAAATAGTCGCGCTGCAGTCGGAATACGTCTTTTGCGAGGAGCATAAAAGTGCATGTCTCAGAGCAAGGTGGTAATTGTCGCTGTAAGGCTGAGATTAGACATCTGGCATAGCCAAATTGTAACAATGACCTCCAGGCATCATTTTACCGAAGAACTGCGATGGCGAGCTATTAGGAAACTAGATTCAGGACAAAGTCAGACAGAAGTGACCAGATGGATAAATGTGAGTCCGTGTGTGGTTCAAAGACTTTGGCAGCAATTTCTAACCACGGATTCTGCATCCAGGAGGTTCAGCCAAGGACGGCCATACATTATGACGAATGCCGATGACCGATATTTGTCATTATGCGCACGAAGGAATAGAACCGCAAATCCGTCTGAACTCCGTCTGAACACATCCTCCCTCGCTGCGAGCTCCGGAAGGTTGGTATCAACGTCAACCGTGCGCAGAAGGCGCGAGGAGTTTTTTTGCGAGACGACCGGCCATTTGCGTCCCGATCACGTCACGTTATAGGTGGGAACGTTTGCATTGGGCACGTCAACATGTCCACTGGATACGTAATCAACGGATGGCTGTTCTCTTTACGGATGAGTCCAGATTTAGCCTCCAAAGCGATAGTAGGCATATTTTGATTTGGAGAGAACCTGGAACTCGTTTTCATCCATTACCATTCCGTGAAAGAGATGCATACGGATCAGGTAGTGTTTGTGTTTGGGGTGGTATCTCTTTGGGTAGACGCACAGACCTCCATGTCTTTCCCCGTGGAAATGTGAATGCTCATACCTATAGAGATGACATCCTTGATGCTTATGTGCGTCCTTATGCCGGGGCATTAGGTGATGCTTTCGTGTTACAAGACGATAACTCGAGACCGCACAGGGTCCGCATCGTGGATGCTTATCTTGAGCAAGAAACAATTCAGCGCATGAAGTGGCCAACTCGATCACCGGACCTGAATCCAATCGAGCATGTTTGGACGCTTTAGGATGACGTATAGCTTCTCCCAATCCTCCTCCTAGGACCCTAGTCACGATTTGAACTGCTTTGCAAGAGAAATGGCTCTCACATCCTACCGAACTCATAGACCGCATAATTGACAGCATCACACATCGCTGTATGTGCTGTATTGCTTCTAGGGGGGATCATACACCATATTAAAGGTACTTTTCCTATATCAAACTGACACATCCGATTTGTGCATAGTATACATATGCTAGTTTCTGTAACAGCATAATTGTATTGCGACTTCTTTTTATGCTGTTTTATACCTACCTATGTGTTGTATTATGTGTATAATTTTCATTATATTCGAGTAACTTTTTGAGTAATTGCTATTTTTGTGACTTTTCCTTAATTTTGGATAACCAGTATATATATATATATATATATATATATATATATATATATATATATATATATATATATATATATATATATATATATATATATATATCCTTCTGAAGGCCGGGACCGTCCTAGCCGGCCTAACGGTCCAGATGGCCTGCTGATATTCTCATATATTACCTCCCCCCTTGTGCCTGGTAGATGGTCATTCTACCGACAGTTCAACGTACAGAGTTGTTCTCTTATCTGTTCGATGGTATTTTATTGTCTAGAACCAATCCCTGCATACTTTATGACCTGATGCTGATACAGGGAACTGCTGATAGTGGGGCCGCACCCTACCATGACAAATTTCATTATAATCCTATAGATTTTCTGTGTGGGAAAGGAAAACCACTTCTCATTCTCGGCCGGAACGGTCTTTAAGTAAGCTGCAAAAGGAGCCTTCGGTGTTATAAAGAAATATGTCACAATGCCGATCAACAGTGTGTTAGTCAACAATGCCGATCAACAGTAGCCGATGTTATCAGAAAGTGGAGACGTTCTGACTAGCGCTAGAATGCTTCCAGGCAGAAAGATGAAACTGAAGGATCCAGTCGAGTGATAAAGAACGATGCGTGGTACAACGCATAAATAGAAAAAAATCGCGAACCTCGGTGGGAAATATCTTTCCATATCTGCACTTCTGTCTGAATTATTGGTGATTGTTGTTGTTTCTTATGTCCTCTGGTGAGAAGTTCCAGACAAGGTCCATGTAGAATTCTAGCTGAAGTGAGCGTCTCCGGTTTGATTAGCACTAAATGGGTCGGAGAATCAATACTATCTGAAAAGAACATGATGCACTTAAATATCAAGGCAGAGTGGCGTGTCATAAGCCGCTTATCACGAAACCCAATACGAGGAATGTATTAGTGCACTTCTGGTCGATAGACCAGTGGAAAACAATCCTATGGAAAGACGAATCAAAATTTGCATGTTTCCAGCTCAATAGTAGAGTATGAGTCGGAGACAACCCAGAGAACGTAATTACCGGTGAACAACTGTGAAGTTCGGCGTTGGTGGAGTTGGTCTGGGGCGTTGTCGGCTGCTACGGTCTTGGACTACTGGTTCTTGATCCTCGTATCATGACGAGGGATCAGTGCATTGACATTCCAGACAATCTAGACTTCTTATACTGTGGCAGTACTACGGAACTGGCGATTATCTCTACCAGGAGGATAATGACCCATGACACAGAAGTGAAACTATTATGCAGTGGTAGAGGGACTAGGGTGTGAAAAAATGGCTGTGGCTCTCTCAGAGTTCCTATCTCGACCAAATCGAAAAATTTGGGGAGGACATTGAACGACGATTGAGGTCCAGGTTAATACTCTTCATTTCTGCGACCCAACTCGCATCGGCTTTGCAGGAAGAATGGACAAAAAATCCACTTAATGTAATCCAGAAATTGGTCGAAAATCTTAATTTAGAATATTGAATATCTTCCTTTCGAGTCCTACAATTGACAGTAATTCATCGAAAATCTAACTCGGAAATCGATAAATACCCCTGCCTACAATGAGAACCCGCAAATTTGGGCTCCGAAAAATAGAATCTTAACCATTCGCCTATGGCTCAGAGTTAAAAAGAAAAGAAGTTAAAAAAAAATTTCTCTAGTCAATTTGTATATTCTTATTTACAAAACAGTATAATTAATTTTGTCTTCAATATTTATATAAAAGAATACACGATTGTTCCTGTTTTATTTTTGTACAATTCATAGCTATGCTGAATTTAATTAAAAAAGACTATTAATTATGTATATCAGAATAAGATACCGTTATTCCGATCACAATATGAAAATGTTATCAGATGTAATTATTTGTTTTAATTAAAATGTTAGCTGTTTAATCTATCTGAATATGCCAAAACTGTAGTATGCCTTTTTCCTTATGGAAATTGGGAATCTCTTAAAGGAATAAAGATTGTCATACATTTATATAAAATAGTAAACGCTGTTTCTGGCAATGAGGTAAATTCATAACACATATTTCAACTTCAATAAAACGGGTTTATAAAATACCCTGTCAAGAAGTTTTCTCTATTAACTAAAATTAAGAAATTGGGTTGATTTTAAATAATTTTAACAATGTAAACGAATTTCAGTGCTTACAAAAGCTTGAATTAAATTAATGGCCTTATATTCTTATTATAAATGCATTACCAAAACGTAATATCAAATTTATCAAATATAGAAAATATATGCTACGCAAAACCTTTATATTTAGCAAATTTTATAACGGTTTAAGGGAGTCCATCTCGATTGGCATTTAAGTCCTTAATGTTTCTAACAAGAATAGATTAGTGAACGTTGTTAGAGGAATTTAGGGATTTTTACTCATGGGGCTAAATTTCGATAAATGGATTAACTTAAACTTGGTCAATTATTGCACATAATTGGAATGCTGTTTGCTAAGAACATAACAATAACCATTTATACGTTGCATTTCCCTATCATAAAGGAATTTCCTAAAACTGAACTGAAAATGAAAATGTATGTTAAATTTTAATGCTTTTATTGCAGTTAGGTTTAGGAGAAAGTTACATTTATTGTTTTTATGATTAGTGTGTTGCTTTACTTAATACCCTATAACTATTATTAGAAACATTTATCTCCGAACATTATTTTATTTTATAGAAATTATATCAATGGTAAACAATAAGTAATTAGTATAGTTTCGGTAAATGGATTAATTAAAACTTAGTCAATTAATGTACATAATTGAAACTCTGGTTGTTAAGAATATAACAGCAAATTATTGTATTGCTTTATTTAATACCTTTTTATTGTTAGTCGAAAAATGTATTCCCTGGTATGTTTATATTTTATATAAATTACACAAAATACGAAATATTAGTGTATTATTTCCCTTAATACCCTATAACTAATATTAGAAACATTTACCTCCAAATATGATTCTAATTTATAGAAATTATATCAATGGTAAACAACAAGTATTTAGCATAATTTCGGTAATTGGATTAATTAAAATTTGGTCAATTATTGTACATAATTTATATGATGGTTATTAAGAAAATAAATTCAAACATTTATACTTTACATTTCCATGCCATAATCCAATTTCCTCAAGAATAACTGAAAAAAAATATATCTATAAATTGTAATGATATTATTGCAGTTAGGTATAGGAATAATAATAAAAACTAATCATATAAACAGTAAGTTACATCTACTATTTTTATGATTAGTGTATTTCTTGCTTTATTTAATTCTTATACATTGTTATTGGAAAAATTTATTCCCTAATATGTTTATACTTTATAGAAATGATACAAAAGTCTTAATGTAATAATAAGTAGTTATATGCACTATTTTTATGGTTTTCATAGAGTAACAGTTATTTTATTAATTTCGAAAAGTATTTGAAAATGAAAAGAGAAAAATTCATAGTCAGAATAAAAATTTTATTCTAACGAAAAATTGGTGAATTATAACATGGTAGAATATTTTTTTTACTTTTGAGCTATCAAAATCGTACGTAATCAGATAAAAACATAAAATAATTTAATACAAATATTTAATTTGTTCTTAGAAATGAAATTTGCGATAATACTGAGCTTTAAAAAAATAGTGCATGACGTGCATTGATGTGCATTGATTTATATCTTAACGTATTTCTTTAGCAACAATAGACAGTAATTTTTAATATAAAATTTTAATTTTTTCCTTAAGAAGGTATTACAATAAATAACTTAAAATGCATTATGATAATTATTAATGTAGACGTTTAAGTAGCGCGATAAAATGTAACGCTTAAGTAAATTTGCATTTAAATTTTTAAAATAAAAATAATTCAAATTTATAATGGATTTGTTTGTACAGTTGTTAAAAATTTTAATATGAAAGATTTTTCAAAAATATTAAGTATTTTTATTAACTATTTCCTTTGAAATTTTGTAACATTTTCTTTAAAATTTTAGAATATATTGTTTAAAATTTTATAAGTCCGGTGAATGTATTTATCGATATATTGACCAATATATTTATGTGGAAGGAAATGATGGAAAGAAATCAGTTTGCATTTAATCTTTGTAAAATCCTCGAGAATGTCCAATGTTTGAACGAAGCAAGTTTATGAAATGTAAAGTACTCTAATAAGTAGATATTTAAGATACGAACTATTTCTAGTCAAAGTAAGTGGTGATGTTGTGCACGTGATCGATAGTAGATTTCAATTCAAAGCATGGAATTTTGTCAGCTACAATTGACTAACTTATTAAATTCATGCTTTAATTTTAATATCTTCAACCATTATAGTATTAGTTACACATTTCTGAGTGCGCATATGTACTCAAACACATCAAATGCATGCCAAAGGAAAATAGAATAATCTAGACCTGAAATCAGAACATATTTATATCAGTTGTACATGGCAAAGAGTTAGACAAAACCGAACCCTTTAATATGAGTATCCCAACTGCTGTGTATAGGCATATTAAAATCGATCATATGAATTAAAAAATTTCGAATCCATGACTGAGGAAAATAGCATAATCTAAACCTGCCGTCAGATCATGTTGCTATCAGTCGCACACAGCAAAGTATTAGACAGAACCGAACCCTTTAATATGAATATCAAAATTTCTGTGTATAGGCATGACAACATGGATCATATGTGTTCAAAAATACATAATCATGCCGAAGAAAAATAACAAAATCTAGATCTACCATAAAGGGACATTTCTATCTATTGTATAAACAAAGTAGTACCCCGCATTTACACAGACGCGAATAAGCCACCCCTCGTCTCCTCTCGAGACATTATTCAGGCTCCAGGAGCGTGTTCAATCGACTCGAATGACCGTTCTCACATTCCCACCTCTTGTTGACATTTGTGCAACTTCCCGACGACATTCACCCCTTTGACGTATGACCTCCCTCCACGTCGCAATTCATCCCTTTGCCATCCGGTCCCTATTCCCCCTTTGACCCCCCTCCCCCCAACGTGGGCAACGTCGGCCTCGTCCCTTTGACTCGTCCAAAAAACCGCTCCCGAAGCGATCACCACGATTGGGGAGGAGAATAGTAGAGTTATCGGCGAAGGGCACGTTTACACAACCATTTATCACTCTTTCCCCCTATTCGACTTTTCTCGTTCACGGCTGTGTAACTGCGGCGTGATACAGAACTGATGTCTTTAAAATAGTAAGTATTCAAATTGCTCTTGCGAATTATGTGGACATTGTCCTACAACGGTTTTGACATTAGAGTTTTTCAATTCAGTTCTGTAAAATTAAAGTTATCTTAATGAAAGCACAATATACGAATATGCAGAGTTCTCTAGTTAAATTTTACGTAAAAGTATTGAAGATGTATATAGAACGTGTAAGTTAATAATTCCCAAAATTGCAAACAAAAGAAATAATAATTATCTCTTATCGAAACCCAAAGTACCTTATCAGGCAGAAAGATTCAAATAGCATAAGGGGATATTTCTATCTATTGTACGAACAAAGTATTAGACAGAACTGATGTCTTTAGAATAAGTATTCAAATTGCTCTTGCGAAGCATGTGGACATCGTACTTCAACGGTTTTGACATTAGATTTTTCAATTCAGCTGTGTAAAATTAAAGTTATTTTAATGAAAGCACAATATACGAATATGCAGAGTTCTCTAGTTAAATTTTATGTAAAAGTATTGAAGATGTATATAGAATGTGTAAGTTAATAATTCCCAAAATTACAAACAAAAGAAATAATAATTATCTCTTATCGAAACCCAAAGTGCCTTATCAGGCAGAAAGATTCAAATAGCATAAGGGGATATTTCTATCTATTGTACGAACAAAGTATTAGACAGAACTGATGTCTTTAGAATAAGTATTCAAATTGCTCTTGCGAAGCATGTGGACATCGTACTTCAACGGTTTTGACATTAGATTTTTCAATTCAGCTGTGTAAAATTAAAGTTATTTTAATGAAAGCACAATATACGAATATGCAGAGTTCTCTAGTTAAATTTTATGTAAAAGTATTGAAGATGTATATAGAATGTGTAAGTTAATAATTCCCAAAATTACAAACAAAAGAAATAATAATTATCTCTTATCGAAACCCAAAGTGCCTTATCAGGCAGAAAGATTCAAATAGCATAAGGGGATATTTCTATCTATTGTACGAACAAAGTATTAGACAGAACTGATGTCTTTAGAATAAGTATTCAAATTGCTCTTGCGAAGCATGTGGACATCGTACTTCAACGGTTTTGACATTAGATTTTTCAATTCAGCTGTGTAAAATTAAAGTTATTTTAATTAAAACACAATATACGAATATGCAGAGTTCTCTAGTTAAATTTTACGTAAATGTATTGAAGACATATATAAAACGTGTACGAGAGTAATTCACAAAATTGCATAAAAATAATAATTATCTCTTATCGAAACCCAAAATGTCCTATCAGGCCGAAAGATTCAATTAGCAAAAATTTTCTTTCAGATAATATCTGCTAGGTATAAAAAAATATACATATATAACTCATGAAATCCAATAAATATTAATATCAGATTTCCTCGAAGGAAATGAAACAATGCAGTTTCTTGCAAAAAAAAGAAAGATTTTCCTATCCCATTCAAGGAAGAAAAAAACAACACAAATGCGGGTAATGCCATTGTTTGAAAGTGCACATGAGAAGAGGATGCCCACAACTGATCTTGACTGATGAATGCACAGAATATTAACCGAGCAGACAGAAACAATTACAGAACTCTGCCGGTGACGTAAGCGCCATAATTAGCGAAATAAATGAGTATGAAATACTTGTATGAAAAACGGAGAAATGCCATGTATAATAGGATTTCGAGACACATTGGTATTTTCGAATTAAAAGGAGTAAATGAATTATGTATTGGATTCTTATATAATAGGATTGTTCTAAACATCGTCTAAATAAGGGTTTTGTGGAGGTTGAAAGATATTGAGTTATACGTAAGTGTGTTTAATATTTCAACTCACAATTGAGCTCTCTTCAATTAGATTATTATAACAGAAATTCGATACGTAAGTACAAACTCTTGTTGGGCAGAATTAACTCAGTTCTATTAATAACTTGTGAACATAAATAAATAATTAACATCTTACAATAGATATTTAAATATATAAAAAATAATAAAGATGAAATTTTTTATTCCATTTCGAACAATTTTCGGGGGGAAAATATTTAGTCTCAATTTTCCTCTTAAAAATTTACGATAACCGTAATTTTGTCCACTATCATAAAAACCTTACGTTGTACGAAAAAAAAATGTTATGCCGATGTAAAAATTTCGTTAGGTATAGACTTTTCTTAACAAAGGGAAATAGATTAACGTAAAATCCAATATTTAAAAAAAAATATCGAAAATTATAACATTTCTAAAATTTTCTTTATTAAAAGTTGGTAAACATAAAAAAATTATATTTTAAAAACATATCGAAATTTATAATAATTTTAAATGTTTGTTCATAAATTAAGTTCTTTTCAGATCTTTTTATCTGTTTTAAATGTAAAAATATTTGACAGAACATACAATAAGAAATCTTAAGTGAAGAAAAATTTGCATTGATTTAAATGAAAAAAAAATGCAACCATTACACCTCCCTCGGAAGGGACGTGCGAAGATCTACATCTCCACGTGCCAAGCATCCATGAACCCACATTTTGTCCTAGTTATAGGTTCTACCCCATGGCATAACTCACTTTTAGAGGGAAATGAATCCCAAGTACAGAATTGATGCGGAATGCCCATTTTTATTGTTACCTTACATTGTATAGTGTACCAGCTCACAATGGGGAAAAACAACTTTAAATTTGGTACAAATTTTAATGTTTAGAGATTAAAAAAAATGGAACGAACAAGCATCTTTTTTGAGAAATCACATTCCCAATGATACACATCTCCAGTGTACCAAGTAACCACGAACCTCAGTTTTCCCTGGATATAGGTTCCTCTCCATTTCATACCCGACAAATATTCTCAAAGGAAATGATTTACAAATACGAAATTTGCGCATAATTCCCATTTTCACCTGTGAGTGCCAAAGTACAGTCATCCATCTCACAATCAATAGAATATGAATTACAAAATTTAGAGTCCTTGAAGATTAAAAAGAGTGCAAGGAACACGTTGTAAAGGAAGAAGTCAGATGTAGAAAGAAATACAATGTCAGCGTACCCAGCAGTGGTGGGCCTAAGTTAAAACATCGGTGTATAGCTGCTGGGTACTGTGGATATATATATATATATATATATATATATATATATATATATATATATATATCTTTGCTCATGTACAACTTTTGTATCTAAATGACCGATTCAAACGAAATATCTGGTTTATCACTTTGAATCACTTAAAATATAATTATAATCAGTGTATAAGTAGAGCAGTTTTAAGTAGATAAAATGTACAAGTAATTATGTATGTAATATAAATTATTTATTGACCCTATTTTTACTGTATACTATTCAAGATAAAGCTGCGTGCATTAGTAATGTATGAAATTAACTGAAATATAAGCATATGGTAAATTTTAGCGCTTTTGGAATTAGACTTTTGATCTTATATCTTAAAATACATTACCCGTACATAAAAAAATGCTTCTTCGTAATAAAGAAGGAATCAGAAAAAGCATTAATCTATAATAAAATTCCTTCATCACCATACATTACCGGGGAAACATCTTATATTTATTAATATCTTTATATACACACATAAACACAATCACATCGAAGCTATAATACATCCAATTATACATAATTATACCTACATCCAAATATACTTATTTGAGAGAACATGTGTTTATTACATAAATTTCTTCATAATAGAGGAAGGGAACAAGATAGAGCTTGTATAAATTAACTTCTTTGATCGCATAAGATTGTCTAATACCTCATTTTATTGACATTTTTAAAGAAAGATAGATCAATAATAATATTATTTGTTGAATACAATACGTCGTGATTTCATTGAATATCCTTCTTATGCATTCACACTTATGTATTACATATGTTATTTGGAAAATCCCAGCTTATTTAATGTGCAGGAGTCACAAATATCTACAAAAAAGAAAGTACGTGTTAACCAAAAGAAATTGGAAATTAATGACTTAATCTTCAGTATAAGGTTAATTATATATCTGCTGCAGACATTAGGATATCATTTGCTATGCATGGCAATCAGGATTTCCGAGTAAATTTATCTTCCAGTATGTGATATGAGTTTAGAAGTAAAATTTTAATATAATCTTGTGCTATATATTCATCTTACATTTAAGTTGTGAATGGAATATATATAACCATAGTTCCCAGCAAAAAAAAAAAAATGCAACTAACTCAGACTGTAATAAAAAACCAGCTTTCTAAAGTATATATTTTTTTTCTTAAAAATAACAATAAAAATATAAAAAAGACAATACACAACAAATTTTCTAAAATTATTTGAAGGTTAAGTTATTTAATTTTCGAATTTTATCCATTTCCTCATTCACCTCCAACTTAATTGTCTAATGCTCTTTATTTTATTTCTGTATCATTTTTTATGCGAGATTTTTTCTAATGCACTTTATTTTATTTTGTATAATTTTAATGCCGGTTTTTATTGTCTATAACGGGGGAGGGCAATTGTTTTGGCCCGGGGGCCAATTTGTGTAAGCGGAGGTTAGCGGAGGGCCGTACCTTTTAAAATTATTATTTATTAGTTGCCTTTGCCTTTCACAAATGGTATAAATTGTATCAGAAAAATTAATAAATATAAATTAAATAAAATATTGGCAGTTTTTTCTGGCTGTCTTGGAGTTTTTGGCTGTGTTTGGAAGTTTTTCTTTGTCCGGATTTTTCTGGGTGTCTTGGCGGGCCATAAAAAAATCTGTCGTGGGCCGCGTGTGGCCCGAGGGCCACTATTTGCCCATCCCTGGTCTATAACATGCTATTTCTATTACGTCTGATACTGTTTTAGGTATCCAGGTGTGACAATTTTAATGATACTTCTACTTGACACCTGTTTTACCATCATACGACTGCTTACGGTTTCAGTTTTAGAAGAATATGTGGCTTTTGTTGTAATTATATTAACTTGTAAAATAACCCTTACTACAAACTCGGGTAAAATCATGAAATGGGTCATTCAATTCGATAAGATTTCATGCTTGGTATCACCGAATCCATCTTTGATATCACGTAACAAACACCAAAATTCTGTGATAGTTTTGTGGGAAAGAGAGAAATCACGATTTAAGAGAAATGATCCAATTGTATGTTTTTACATTCAAGCAAATACTAATGTCATTGTAATCTGTTTTATTAAACTATCTTACTATATTTAAATTATGCTTATAATAAGAAAAAATATTAATATCTTGCTATATCGCTCACTCCTTTCAACAGCGTTTTGTCCCAAAAAACGGGATTTTTCAGGAGAGTGATTTTAAAGTTTAAAAGTAGAATCAAATGCATTAAAACTAAATTTTAGTTCTGCTTTCTAGCGGCCAAATATTGAGCAGTGAGATATGACGATTTTGCAAGGATATGCTACTCATTCAGGGCATTCTGAAAACAGGCATAACTAAAATTGGCCGATTTTTGATAAATGGCATTGTTGAAAGTAATGAGCTGTACGTGGTAATATGTGCTAATATGGGTTAACTTACAAGTTAGAAACTCAGATATGGAAATATATTTAAAATTAAAACATAAAACTTTATAGTAATTGAAAAACTCAGATCTGAATTTAAAAACCCAGGCATGGGAGCCCTGTGTATAACAATATTCTATTTTCAACAGAAATTAAATTAACTACAAACTAATGATCAAAATATGCCTCTAGTCAATTTCATGGTAATGTTTAGCATCAAAATCACGAATTCAAATTTTATTATCACAATGTAACGATGTGACATAGTTGAATCTTGTCATTACGGACCACATTACCCGAAGCAAGTAGAATTAAAACACCTTGTTCACGATATTAGTTGTACATTTATTACGGACAAAATGTTGTAGAACGCTTTAAACGACAAATCGAACACGTACGTAACTAAAAACAGAGGTAACAAAAACAGCAAAAGAAAATAATAATTGAAAACAACCTTTGCTCAATTTCACGATAAAGCACCAAATAAACAGAACCACCATCCAGGCTAATGCAATTTCAAAGAGAAAACAGGTACACGCGAGTAGATGAAAGAAAATTGATCTGAGCAATAGAAAGAAAGTGCTCTTCGAAACTACCTAGACTTGCCTACAATTACTAAATGAAAAGAAATCGAGAAGGTAATCTAAGAACTACTTCTCTATCAGACAAAATTAGTTCAGGATCATGCACACATTGCTACAACGGAATAGCAAAGAGGAATATAAGAAAAAAGCTTTATTCATTAAATGTGCACAAAATGGAGAAACAGTCCTACTTTAGTCTCTAAAAATTAGTTCCTTTAATTCAAAGGAAATATTTTAGGGCCTATTCCAAAATTGTCTAAGAGAGGAAAATATATTTTTTATGTACTAAACAGGATCACTGTATATGAATGATTGAATGTGTAGGGAATGTGCATGTTGGAATGTGTATGAATTGTTCACTTATTGTGAAGGCCTAGATAACTATAGAAGTGTTGACAAAAGAAGCCATATATTTTTTAACTTGCCATGCTGATAATGATAATTAGGCTTTAGTACACATTTATTATTCCTACATCTTTGAAATTATCTCTAAAAGTTCTAAGCAGAGTAGTTATCAGAGGAAAAAATTATCAATTTATTTATTATTTTACTTTAAAGAATTTTAACTTTTAATTTGTTTTAGAAATGAAAAATATAATCTTAATTATGCCTATGATAATTGACGTTCGTTCAGTATAAGACTTTAATTTATAACAGAACTTGACACTTAAAAAATTAGTATATATATATATATATATATATATATATATATATATATATATATATATATATATATATATATATATAGTTTTTTAGACAGTATCGGCACGATGAGAGGTGCTGTCTAATACCTATGTAATACTTTTTTTTCATGTTTTTAGTTCCTGGCTGCAAGTAGTTTTAGAGCTCATACTGGTTTTTCACTTTCAACTTTGTCTTATTTATTTTCTTTCGATAAAAGTGCAGCATTCATTGCCTTACTTGAAAGTAATTTGTTTTAATGTCCTATACTATTAATGTTCTATGTTAATTTAAATTTATGTATTTGCTTTTCAGCCTGTTATCTATTGTTTGGTCACTAACATATCTTTGTTTATTTTATATATATATATATATATATATATATATATATATATATATATATATATATATATATAATAGTGAGAATTTTGTCATTCCCTTATTACATGCATTTCCTTTATAAATTTTGAATAGTCCATCCAATTTGTAAAATAAGTCATTAAGGATTTTTTTGCCATCTTATTGCTCAAAGCATAAACGTAGACATTCCGGTAATTTTTAACACTTATTTTGTTGATAAATAGGACATTCATTGTGTTTGGAAAGAAAACATTTTTACTTGACAGTTTTCGTTAAGCCATGATGAATCATATTTACGAACTGTCAAAACACACACTTTACTCGAAAGAAAATTGATTGTGTTTATAAAAGTTAATGAAGTACCGGAAATAGAAAATTTGACAAATTGCAATTTCACGCAGATTTCAGAAAATAGTCCGGTTTGAATGAGTCTTGAGAAAGATTTTCGGTAGCATTAAAAGAGACTGTTAAGATTATTGGAATATTAACACAAATCGAATTTTCTAGTATTCTAAGTGGTTCAACAGTATTGATCTCAATTTTTTTATTCTGATAAAGCGAAATTGCTATGATCACCAAGCTACCGATGCTTATTTTAACTCTAACATCAATTGAACATGATCGCACTCGCTTTTTTTTGCGTATTGTGTTTTCCCATGCTTCACTTTTATAATTATCTTGTTCTGTTCTTCAAAATGATCTTGCAATTCTCAATCCGTATGTATTTTAGTATATAGGTTTTAAGCAAATTGAGAAATGCGGCTTTTTGCAATTAGCGCTGTCATTTTGCAATGTGTCAGGCTAATTGGAAAATGTTCGACGCTCCTTGCAATAAACAAATATAAATTAATCCTTATTAATTAAACTAAGTAAATCTAACGCATATGTTCATTAAAGAAAGTAATTAAGTAGTATAATAACAATAATTAAAATTTTTCAAATAATGATGATTGTTGTGCACTTTTTAAGTTACATCTTTTTAACCTAAGTAACTTTTAATTAACCTTTAAAATGAACTAATATTAATTAGCCAAAGTAACTCTAATTCATATGTTCACTAAAGGAAGTATTTAAGAAACAATATCTTTACCTGTCATTTTCAATACACTGACAAGAGGTAAAGCTTATTGCAATAAGTCATGGTTAAAACCGGGTTATTTGAGCAAACTATTGTGAATTTTCAAATTACCCTGAAGGTTTATGGAATCATTGCAATAAGCTTAAAAAATATCAGGCTAATTGCAAACAGCATCGATTATTTTCCATTTAGCCTGACACATTGCAAAATGACGGCGCTCTTTGTATAAAGCCGGATTTGTCAATTTGACAACGACATGTACACAGAGAGAAAGAGTAAAATTATTTATTTTTAGCAATCACTTGTTAATTAATTTTGTCTATAATTTCTGTGTAGGATTTGTGTTAAATTATATGGGGTCAAACAAAGCCTTGTTGGGACGTTATTTCTAAAGGCAAACTACAGTCTGGTCATAAAAAAAACTTTGCCGATATATGGACCTCTAGCGGCTGTTCCATTCAACCGATCGAGATGAAATTTCAGGTATAGTTCTTCACAGGTATGAGCACGAGGTTCTAAGAACGGCATCAAAGTGGCGCTCATGGTTACGGTTATAGGTAAAGAAACTCGAAATTTTCGAATGGCAACGCCCAATTTTTCCCGTCGAAATATGCTCAGCGTATCCGAAAACCCTAAAGAGCGTTGGAACGGTACGTGTATCACCAAAAAAGGACAAGTTATGCACGGACAAAAAACAGGTCTGCGAACAGCCTGTGATGGCACCCATGTGGAAAATGTGTAATCCAAATAAAAGTTTTGTTGGTTTCATGTTGTCCGATCTGTGTTGTCATCAGTGATTTGTGTCTTGCCTCTGTCATTTGCAAATTTCTTCCGTGCGTCCCGATCGTGTTTTTGTTGGTCGTGCGCAGAGCTGTTTTTGTGCGTGCATAACGCGTCCGTTTTTTGTGATACATGTACCGTTCCAACGCTCTTAGGGTTTTCGCATGTGCTGAGCATTTTGCGATGGTAAAAAGTGGGCGTTGCCACTCGAAAATTTAGAGTTTCTGTACATATAACCGTAACCGTGATCTCCTCTTTGTTGCCGTTCACAGAATCTCGAACTAATACCTCTGAATAACTATATCTGAAATCTCCTCACGATCGGTTGAACGGAACAGCCGCTAGAGGTGCATATATCGGCAAAGTTATATACACACACACACACGCACACGCACACACACGCACACACACACACACACACACACACATATATATATATATATATATATATATATATATATATATATATATATATATATATATAAGTTTTTTATGACCACCCTGTACTAACATTTCCATCAGTGAAAAAGTAATTTAAACAAATGAGTGAATCTTGGGTAAATAGTACTTTCTTTGTGCACACAGATATATGATAACCACTCTACAGTGATGAGATCTGGATGCTATCAAAGGAAAATTTTTGTTAACTTAAGAGCCAAAATTTGATAGTTACATGAGAAGTTTTGTTAATGATCTATGTGTATCTTATGCAGCTTTACAAAAATGTAATTAAAATCTAGAATTTTAAAATCAAGAAACAACATATTTAATTTTTGAGATTCATTGTTATTTATGGAAGCAATAGTTATTTACACTGATACTAACTAATTGAAAACAATCAAGTGTTGGTAAGATCAGAGAAAAATATAATTTCCCACTAGTGAGAAGTGTTTATAAAGAACCTATACTTGATCTCTTGATGCAAGTTTAGATTCCCAGAGCAAAGAATCACAGACAAAGTTCAGTCTGGCTATTGAGCTCTCATACAATGTAATTGTATTAGAAGTCAAGCACCCGTAACTTCATTGAAAGCTGCTAAAATCCTATCTTCATTGACATTCATACACACATCATGTTAGTTTAGATTTCATGCATTATTTCCCGTAAAAACACACACACACACACTCACACGTTTGAACACATGTACTCATCAAAATTTCACGGATTTAGGAAAATCATCATAGCACTGAATTCTGAATCTTGAACACATCTAATGCATGGCATGCACTACTGATTTCTAATGGATTCTACATGCAACGACATATTATGCATTTATGTACATTCCGAGTTACTACTTCTAGGAGATGTGATAGTGAATATCTAAATTACTTACTTTGAGGGGAAATATGCTGAATAATTCTGTCTTCTTGTATGTGAGTATTTCTTACATACTCAACCATCTATTACCAACTAAAAGTAGCAGCAGTCACCGATAAAAATTGCTGAAAGGGACCAATGCCGATTTATTTTAGTTACTGATAGGGAAAATAATTTGATGTAGTCATTCATAGAAATTATAGCATGTTTTATGAGCGGAAAATGATCAAAATCTTCTAAACATAAATGAAAAGAAAAACAAGCATATGGGCGCTTTGGCCCAATTGGCAAAGCCAGCGAGCCAGTGATCTGAACGTCGGTGGTTCGATGCCGATCTCTGACAAATCCACTGCCGTGTACACTAACGGCGTCTGGTGCACGAAAAATCTGTCGTGGCTTCAATGTCCTCCAAGTTCTCAAATTTACCTCTGGAGGTGCAGAGTCAAGTGTTCCGTTCTCGTCACTTGACTCGGTTCAAAAATTACGGGGCTGGTCCTTTAGCCAATCGGACTCCGACCCTTGCGGTGCTATTAAAAACCAGAGCCGCAACACTTCGCCCAATATGCGTTATCGACTTGAACTGACAATATAATGTCTGTCAAGGGGCATCAGTCACAACAATAACACAACCATGGAAACGCGGAGAACAATTAATTATAAAACTTCTTCCCAAAGAAATGTTACTAAAGTAACTTGTAAAGATCTTAGTAAGATCTTAGTAAGGAAAGACAGGCGATGTCCTACTATATTTACGAGAAATCTGATTGTGCGATTTCAAACGGGTTGCGATTATCCTTAACCACCGTAAGTGATATTATTGGGAAGGGGAAATATAGATGCTACTACCACAGGGCATCAAACTTGTAAAGTTTTCCTGAGACAGAAAGAACCTATCGACTGCCCAAAAAGAGATGTATGATTCATATAAATAAATAATCCATTAAAACTTTCAATAATCTCCGTATAGGCCGAATGACTGTTAGCCAGATGCTCTGATCTTCCAGAAGTGCTTAATACTGTATTTACTTCTTATGAAGAGGTAAATACAGTATTAAGCACGTCTCTAGGCGTAGAAATGAAATGTAGTTACATATGGCTGACTGGAAATTAATCCATGCACGTCTGGCCACTCAACCAACATTCAAAAAATATAAATGCACAGGAAAACAAAAAAAAAACCACATACGATAAAAAGGACGACCAAAAGGCCTTAAATCCAGATAAAAACATTAAAGTTCTAGGATAAAAAGTTAAAAAGCCAGAAGCATAATAATTGAAGACCGTGAGATCAGGACATTGGATCAGGTTTTCTAGGCCTTCAATAGAGAGCACACAAATCACCATTCTGTCATAAGTTGAAGTCTAGTTTCGAGCAAACAAGTAGGTGAGCTTTATGCATATATTCATTTTCACATATGGTGCATACGCTGGAACTCACAATCCCTATTTTGGCCATATGTTCAGCCAGACAGTCGTGCCCTATTCTTAGTCTAAAATTGGCTACGGCCTCTTTACGTGTTTTATGACTAAATTTTATCCAGTCATCCCCAATAGACTCCCAGACTTTTCCCTTGGAAATGGTTGATAATTCACTAATCTAAATATGAATATGGAGTTATGCAAAATACAGTGACACAATCAGTATTAAAAGGGAGATCATATGCCATTTCCTCTCTTTGGAACATAAAAAATCTTCATTTCAATAAATTTATCCAAGTGTTGAAATAGTGAATGCAGTAAAAAGTTTCTGTTGCCTTACATTACTTAAACTCCCGGATACATTTTCAGACGCGCCTCTGATATATTCCACATCGCCTTATCTCTAAATATCGATTCCTTGAAAACAGTTCTATGCCTTCAGAATCAGGGGTAAAAGACAATATAAATAACATATTTTATTAAACTGCAGGGAGAGAATAGTATTATGTCAAACTGAAGAAAACAGGGATGACAAATTCAAGCCACGCTAAGTGGAATATTGTCATGACAATAAACAGACCCAAGCTGCATTGCCTAGTCTCAGGATAGTAGGCTCATTCAAATGAAGTACAAGAGGGACAACAAGAATTTTTGGGAGTAAGAAATAGTCAGAGAATATCATCCCGAACTTTCACGGAGTTTGTTAATTTTTTTTGACAGGTAATGGTGCGAGAATGCATTCGATTTAGAAATGCTCCTTAGAATGCTTATTTCCAGCTACCTATTCTATTGTCAATAAAGCCGATAGAATTTATAATTCACAACTTAAAACAGTAAGGGGATATTGGACCTTACTCCCAATTTAAAAGCACGGAATCCATGCAAACATCAGATAGGTATATAGTAGTCATCGCAACAGTCATCAGTATGAGATACTCAAGTTGTGTAACAAAGTTTCACGTTGATATTACATCATTGAGGATGAATGGATTGCTGATGGTAAGAGAGTTTATGTTTTGAGTTGCCTTAGCAATCGCATGATCATTTCTTAAGGGGACAGTGGACCTTCAAACCTAACTTTTTTTGTTTTGAATGGATTTGCTTGAAATTTGAATATGTGATTAGTATCATAGATATGTAAAAGTGGTTAAAATTTAAAGATTAAATATTAATAATTTATGTATTATGAATTATTAATTATATCAAAAATTGGCCTAATTAAAAATGTTCTCTGCGCATTTCTTTTGCATATAATATGGTAATTTTTATTTACAGGATACCTTATAGAACTAACAATGAAACTTATTGCTTCTTTTAAGCATTCATTAAAAATATAAAGAGAAAAAATAATAATAGTGAAAACACCCATTTTATTACGCAAAATACCTATAAATCGTCTTTTCAAGTACAAAATTTAGAAATTTTGAGCTACGAAGCATAATTGTTTTCAATAAGATTTATTTGATATACAGTTAAGTATACAAATCTTAAATTTCAAAGCAATACGATAATTAGAAATGCGCCTGGAACAGTTTGAATTTTCGTATGACATGAAAATTTTTATTTTGAGAAAAACACATTTAAAGTTATTGCTATTAGTAACCACATAATATCTAAATTAAATACAAATGCCTATAACTAGGAAAGTAATCACAAAAATTAAAAATTCTTTTTGCAACACATTCCTACTCGTCCGTAGTTTCCCAATTCAATAAAATAGAAAAATCGAATTTTTGGACAAATTTCACAATTTTGAAAGTCCACTGTCCCCTAAATTCTTATTTCTAATTCACGTGTTGTTTCCATGATGAGTTCTGGTAACATTATCTCTTACTGTCCACTTGGCATCGTTCCGTTTCATCTCTTTTGAATACAACGGCAACTTTTATTCTCTAAGTCTCTCAATACTCACAGGCAATGTAAGGATTCTATACTCTGATTTGCGACGGAAATTTAATAGTTTTTATCTCTAGGGGTTAAGGGTGTGTGTTAATACCCTATTGTTACTTCATCTTTCGTATACGGATAAGTTCAGGGTGGTTATATAGTTAAAGTTTCAATTTGAAATGGTCATAAAAGGAAAACTACTAGACCAAATGTTATCAAACTTGGTAATAATTTAAAGGAGGTCATGGGAATTTCTTTTCCGCCAAAACAAAAAGTTCAAAAGCTCACCACCAGGGGCAAATGGCACTATATGCAATATTGTTAAGCGAAATAAGACATGAAGACATCGGTTGTATTTAATCGATTCTGAAACGTGTTACAAAGCATGTTCAATGTGGCACCCACCATTTTTTGAAAGCAAGTTAAATCGCATTACTGCATTCTCAACAGTAGCTCTTAGCATATCAGGAGGAATGTTACGGACATGTCGGTGTATCGGACAGTTTCGCTTTAGAAACGATTAAAAACGTTTTAAACCGATATCTTCATGTTTTAGGGCCAAATTCAGGCTTCAAAATTCAAAAATTAGCGATCTGTAAGAAAACGATTTCCGGAATGCGCACACTTTAAATGGTAATTTTGTTTAGGTCACTGATTCTTAAGTGTATACAAAATGTTAAACCCGTGTAACAAAAGGTAAGTTAGATTCCGATCCTTATTCCGTTTAACAATATTTCATACAGCGCCATTTCCCCCCTGGTGGTGAGTTTTTGAACTTTTTTTTTTTGATGGAAAATAAATTCCCATGACCCCCTTTAAACTATTACCAAGTTTGATAACATTTGGTCCAGTAGTTTTACTTTTATGACCATTTCAAAGTGGAACTTTAAAAATTTGTAATGTATTTGATCCAATTTTAGTCTTTAGTTTTGACTATCTAACTACATATAGGTGATACATTTTCATATAAAATTATTTAATGTTTAGTCTCAAATCAAATATTTAATAGTAAGGAAATGACTAAAGAATATTTTCTAGAGGTCTTAACTGATTGAAACAGAGACAAGTCCAGGTTCATAGTAAAAACTTCCAAAATCGGAATATATCTCTCGGAAAAATGCGAGAAATGTTATTTAATGCTTCGGCTTCAGAACTGTGTTTGTCTCAGTTATAGAATATTTAAAAGGGATTATAGAATAAAAGGTCTTAATGTATAAGATAAGCTAAAAGTATGATTAAAAAATTAAAGTTACTAAAATTCCTTTGATTAGCCGGAAGACGCAAAAGTAACTACCAATAAAATGCTACGAAATTTCAAATTGCTGCTTCTTAAATTTTTCTAAATATTATGAATAGACTATATGCGAACATTTACTCATGCTATGTTTCTTTAGTGTCCTCTCTCTCAATATGTATATCAGTGTTTGTGTTAAGAATTTCGAATAACTAAATATCCTAAACAAAGAATGCCCGAATAATTTATACTAATGTTGATAAGAGTTTTCTAAACGTAAGGCTTGATGTATATTCTTACCATAAGAGATAATTTTGGAAATAAAAACTATATGAATAGATGTTTTATTTTTTGTCTTATCATGACTCTTTCACAGTAAACAAATTGATATTTGGAGCATTATGAATCTTCATAAATGGATTTAGTTACATCAAATGTATTTTTAAAAAAAATATTACATATGATGGGAATTATGATTCTGTTAACTTTTGTTCCGAAGTGATTAACTTCAGTGTTTGCAATAATAGGTCTTTCTTAAGCAAAGTGTTTCTCATGAGTAATAGGGATTAATAACAAAAAAAATGTTTAGGATTAGACAACATTGTTTTACTGTACATTTTCATATCTTCATTAATTAAAGGGGAAAGAACGCAAAAAAATTTAGCTTAGAAATTAATGCTCTGCGTATTCCTTTCAAAATATTAATTTGTGATACGTAAAAATTTGTAATTGCATCAAAATACTAAGTTTGTTCTAACAGTTCTTTGTTTTCGTATAATTTATCTTTAGGATTGCAAATTAATAGTCATGTAATTTTTTTAGAAATATACATTTTGCTGTATCGAAAGTCGAGTAAAATCATCTCACAAGGAATCTTCCAAAATCATATTTAAAATTCACTTAATCTTTTAAGTTATTGAACAATTTTTTAAAACATTTGACTAAAATAGTTCTTAAACAATGGGACTTAAGCTAATACTAAATTTTATCTAGAACATTTCTGAATACACTAATAGTATTGTAAAAATAAACCTTAATCAGTTTGAATGAATTCGTGTAATATTATTAACTATATATAAAAGAGTGATAAATTTAATTTCGCGTTAAACATTTTATACTTTCTAACGTATCATATATTCCAATATACTATAGCTTCCAACATAATTACATTGTTAGGTTCTAAGAAGGACTATTTTAAACTCCATTCTAATAAACTTTAAAATTGATAATAATCCAAATTATTTATTTGATCTAAGCTATTTAGTGGCTTATTGTATTAGTAATAATTCCATCGTTGCATGTTGTCAAAACGACTTCATTCAGTTAAGTATATAGGTAGATTAATTCCAGTTTCTGTAAATTAAATAGAGTGATTCCGATTTCATGAAACCGAACACTTTCAAATGAAGAATTTGCCGTCTTGCTAGATGAGAATAATTTCAATCAGGTGTATGCTTTTAAAGATTTTCAATATGATTTTAAAGATTTTATAAGATTCTTCAAGGATTATGGTAATGTTCAGATCCAATTGATTTCTCTGCCTTGATTTTTCATGCAATTCAAAATAAACTCAAATTATATTGAATTCTGATAGCAGTTTTAAGTAACTTAATTAAATAGCATGTTTTGTTAGGATATTGAAATGTACTGTCATTTAATACCTTTTATAGTATTCTGGTCTTCTTCAAACCACTTGTTTTATGATTCTCTCCCAGCAGCTTTTACATCTTAAAATGAAGAATTGAAAATTTGAAATTAATAGATTCATTCTATGCTAAGTAGAAGTACAATGCAGTTTTAACCTTCTACTTGTAACTTTACCAAATTCCCAGAGGAGTCAACACAAATATCAATTTGCAATAAATCATCCAGACTTTTAAAAGATTCATCTTACGTGAGGATAAAATGAAGATATTTTCTTTTCTTCCATCCACTTTTTACTGCATGTAAGTATGGCTTAATTATTGAAAACTTGGAAAGAAATGTGTACTATTTCTACAGGTCTTGCTTTACAAGTCTAGGATTTAGCCCAACGTCAGGTTCCCTATTGGATGCGCTCACCTCAATGTTAACCTTAAAATTTATCCAAGGATTCCCGACTTGGATTTAAATATTTTTTTTTTTAAATTGTACTCTGTAACAGAGAAAGAAATTTTACACCTTGGGGCATTTTTCGTTTTAAAAAAGGCAAATAATATTTTAAAAGTTAAATTATTCGGGGAAAAAATCTGATATATTGTATTTTGAACGTTCATAGGTTTCTTTGGTGGACGAAATTTATAAAATGAATCCATTTACAAGGTGCAGAAAAGTTTAACCTATCTGAAAATACCATTTTCATTGGATTATCAAAATTTATGTAGCTGTAAGTAGTAGTCAACTTTTCTCCATAGGTTAACGTTGAGACGAGTGAATCTAATTGGGTTCATACACAGCAGTTTTAATGAATGGCCTGTGTAATTAAGAAATGCTTTATTTATAAAATTTTAACCAGATAATCATGTATCGGGTAACATGCTCTCATTAAAACACTAAAGATTTTAACTAAATGTTTAAAAGCTAAGGCACTCACTCTGCAAATGACATTTTCAAATTCATGACCCTCTTGGCTCACTGACTACCTTCGTTGCCGACTACGACCGTAGTAAGCTAGTCTATAGAACTGTTAATATTGAACTGCTTCTTGCTGAATAGGACTCCCCTGACCTAAACCCTCCTAAACTGTCTTATATACTTCCTCTAGCCAGTCCGGATTCTTTGCTGATGGCATGATCAACTTGGCTTTATTAAAAAACTTGTTTGTCACGTGATATCAACCTGATTGACGTCAAAGATGCAGAGAGATTCAAAAAAGTTGAAATCCGTAACGATGTTTTGTAGAACAGAAAATACAAAAACTATACTACACATATTAATATGGAAATATGGTTGAAATATTATGAAAAAAATACCACAAATAATAATTAAGTGGGATCTATCCATTATAACAATTTTTAAAATTCAACTGAATAAAAAATCTTGATTTATATGGTAAGACGAGTAACATTGAAAATTGTTTAAAAATCTACAACAGCTTCGGAATCTTTCCAACATTATCTAGGATACAAAAAAGATCAGTTAATGAAAAAAAGTCTTCGCTCCAGACCAGGAAAATGATCGTCAACATTAAAAAAAATAGTTACTGGAATTTAATTCTTAAAGAACTTACACCTTCCATTTGAAATTGAACATAGTTAAAGGTTTGACAATTTAATTCAAACACAAGCTCTCAGTGAAGGGTAACAAATATATGTAAGTAAATGAATCAGAATAGTGAGAAAATTATCATTCTAAATAAACATCTGAAACAATAGTCCTTGGAAATTTCACGAAAGAAATCAATAAATTTTTAAAAAATTTAAAAACATACATTATAAATTTTATAAAGTTTATTAATTTGTATACTTTATATACTTTATATACTTTATAAAGTTTATTAATTTGTCATAAAAAATTAATAAACTTTATAAAGTCCCAAAATGCTGATCTATTATAAATTCATCGGATGGGTGATGAACAGAAATATTTCTACCATGTTTCATTTTGCAAGTAAAACTAATATTTGAACGAAAAACAAATAATGAAACATTTCGTGTATTCCTCAAGAGCAATAAGTATTTTTCTGACCATAAAATATCCTAAAATGGCCTTACTTCTTTTTATGCGACATTTATAGTTGAAGAAATATTTTATTTCAGAAAGATTTTAATTAAAATCAGACATTAAGACGTTAAAGCAATCTTCAGTACTATCAAATCTCCGACTGAAAAATCTAGCACGCGGAAAATTCCCATTCTCTATCGTCTAACTATTTTATCCTTTGCACTGTCCTAGAAGAAGATAAAAAATATTCTATGACTTAGCATTTTGGAAACCTTCCAGTTAAGCAACAGCTGTATACCATAAAAATCGCTGCTTTGTCAGCGCTATGATAACAATGGCTATGAAAATAATAATTTCTTAAGCTGTTAAATTCGCAAAGTTCTCAATCTGTAATTGCCCGAAGTTTGTCATATAATATGTTATACAGAAATATTGAAATATGTAGTACTCGACCATTAATATTAGTAAAAAGGTTAAATTTCCTATTTAATAGTATTTCTATCATTCATTGAGGGTATTAATTTTAAACTGACGGGAAAAATGTACTTTAAATGAAATTGAAAATTAGATTAGGGACATATATATATATATATATATATATATATATATATATATATATATATATATATATATATATGTGTGTGTGTGTGTGTGTGTGTATACAAATAAATAATCCAACAGAGATAGTTAAAAATAATACAAATATAGACAAGAAACAAACAGAAATCAAGCACTCTGGGCATCCACGCACCAACGGCAAGATTCTGTATAAGTGCCGGAACTGAACCATAAAACAACAGAGGTAACCGACAGGTCTCTTCGTCAGGGAGCCTAACCATGTCAGTTACCTCAATTGGGAACTTTCTGAATAGGATGCAGGTAAGCCCAAAAGACATCCCAAGGCCCCGAGTCCCCCAATGAAGCAATAAGTCAAAAAGAAAATGAAAAGACAAACACAACTTACAGTATATATATATATATATATATATATATATATATATATATATATATATATATATATATATATATATATGTATGTATGTATGTATGTATAGATAAAGATAAGGGGTGAATACCGAAAAAGTTGTAATAAGCAGCCAAGTAGATAACAAAAAAATTTCACTGGAAATCGCTTTTTGCAGCAGATCCTCTTCTCCCTCCTTCAATGTGACCTCCATCCTTCTGGACGACACATTGCATCCTGAACACTACGTTCTCAACGGTCGAGCCTAACATGTCACCAGAAATGCTCTTGGCAGTCTGGGATACGTTTACCTTTAGGGCCGTCAAGTTAGAGACTCAACCGATACATCTTAGACATTAAAAAACCCCACAGAAAGAAGTCACAAGGGTTAGGTCCGAGAAGCGAGGTGGCCATGCGAATGAAAAAAAGCGATTGATGACCCTTTCTTCTGCAAAACGAAGGCGCAAAAGATTCCGCACCGATCTTTATGGCCCAAAGTACTGGCGCTGCTGTCGACTATGTACTTATAAATTTGCATTTTGAGGTTTAACTTGCGCTTTATGCAAATTCTCTTGTGAGCCGACAACAGCAGCGCCATATCTTCTCCTATCGGCGACGTTTGGAACTATTTTTTTCATGGAAACAATTTCACATGTCGTCCTTAGTCTCTCTATCAATTTTGGTGGAATTCCGGCTGATAGATCACGCTACAGGTGGCTCTGAGTAGTGTCAGTTTAATAAAAAACACATTGTACATATATATATATATATATATATATATATATATATATATATATATGTGTGTGTGTGTAAGTAATTCATATTATACTTTTAGGATTAAAATAACATTGCGGTTTTTCATACATCTTTACCGTGTGTAATTCAAGTGGTTTAACCCTGATACTAGAAACTTTCTAAATTAATCAATCGTACAAAATTTATAAAAAAGCTCTATAATTCGTAGTTAAAACTTTGGAGTTCCAAAGTCTTCCTTCTGTTTGCTTTAGAAAGTTTACAAAGTTTGAGAATTTGCTTAATGATAGTTTTATTTTTCAAAACCTGTCTAAGTTCCAATGCACTCATGCACTCGAAAGAACGCGCATTCAAATCACAGTCTTTCGTGCGTGTCTCTTTTGGTCATGGTTTAATTTGCTTAAGAAATTCCCGTGTAAAATTCTTTGCTCCTATTTCATTTCATTTAGTCGCCTTCTGTTCGGAAGCATTATTCCTGGCATGCATTAAAATGGAAAAAGGAATTTCCTATCTCGAATTCTTCAATGCCCGTTTATAACAGCTAAGTTATTCTTTCTGTTTTTTAACAGAAGAATTCTCACATCATGAGAATATAACGAATTTTAACAAACAAGGAATAGAATTTTAAAATTTCTGGGAATTGTTAAATTTTTATCAACAACATACAGTGTGTACAGTTACAAAGTTGAAACTGCTCGTGGGAAACCGATTCAAGATATTTTTAAACTTATCGGTATTCCTTTAACATGCTACGAAATATGAGTATTAGTCCCACACATAAAATACTAAAATATTTGATAAATCACATTCAAAATATCCTTTATATTTTGCTTTATATTCTGCAATGCTTTTAAAATTAATAGTTCTATTACAAACAGAATAAAGAAATATATTTCTTGCACTATAAAAATCTATCTTCAGGATTGTGCCTGATTAAAATATTTTCGCATCACATAGATCACCTTTGATACTGTCTTACATATATAATATATTTTGCTTGTACCGATATGGGACTGAAGTGCTTCAATATTCGAATAGATATTTAAAGCCCTTGTATGAGTTAAGAATCTCTCAAATATATGTGGTCATCACGAGATCGCGTCTTGCATATCTCTCCATTCAAATTTCACACTTGGAATTTCCCATGAGTAAAGTCGTACTGCACTTGTATAACTGACGTTGTAAAAGGCGTTGTCTTGGAAAGGTACCCATCATGTAAAGGCATTTTCTGTGATATATGTGAGACTATAAGATTTTTGGGGTTATAATTTTTAAAGTACATAATATAATGATATATATATATATATATATATATATATATATATAAATAATTTTATATATATATATATATATATATGCATATATATTGATATATATATATATATATATATGTGTGTGTGTGTGTGTGTATGTGTATATAAAACCTTCTTAAGTGTGTTCCCCAATAATAATATTTTATCTTTCATGACCTGCTATTAAGTTTGACTGCAACGATAAATTAAATGTTATTATCGATATAGAATAGCTTCACCATTCGTAAATATCAATATACAAATTTTTCTGTCCATCTATTTCTTCAGAGAGATTCGTTATATTCGTTGTGTATATTGCAGTCACATCCATAGAAAAACAGCACTACATTTCCAGTTTCCGAATTCCATTTTATGAAGCATTATTTCGATTATATATATATATATATATATATATATATATATATATATATATATATATATATATAAATATAATGTAATGATAAAAGGCTTGTTACTGGATTTAACCTAAGGCGTATTCTAAATTAACTGTTTTAGCGTAGCACAACCCCTCTTCCAGGATCCCACCTATGAATAACTTAATTGGTAAATTATATTTGTCCGTACTGCACGTGCCCTTTGCTATGTATGTACTCGAAATTTCCGACTCACAATAACATTTCCATATATGGAAAGACACTGTGAAACCATGTGTGCCCCGTTAACTGTGTATATAAGCCCTGTTATCAAATAATTACTCTCTAAGAAACCGCCGAATCTCGCGTACCCCAATCTGGACTTCTACACAACACATTTAAATTACTTAAAAGCAGAAGGGTATAGGTCTGATTAATCTTAGCCAACTTAAAATTATATTCCTGGTTGTGAAGCAGGGAAATGTCCATTTTATATATGCCTGGACGGAATACATTTCTGTTCTTCTAAGGTTGTGTCGTCCTGATTGTCGTTTACCTTTTCCGGCAAAGTCCCAGGAAACACAAAACAGGTATTTTCACATTCTGTTTCCTTAAACCTGTCCTTACGAGACTGAATCTGAAAACTGTTCTTTGGATGACTGCGTATATGCTCTCTATATTCCTCTGATACACCATTCTCCCCATGTGTCTTTGAAATGATTACGCATTCTTCTTCTTCCTCTGAGTCTCTCCATATGAATGTGCATTAATTAACCTTCATCCGTCAATCTCCTCGTCTTCATTGTGTTTGCTATTACTTACACACACACACACACACATATATATATATATATATATATAAATATATATGTACATATATAAATATATATATATATATATATATATGTGTGTGTGTGTGTGTGTGTGTGTGTGTGACTTTCGTTTTGCTTCGTGACCTATATTTTAGTCTAATTTTTTTTCAAATACAGAGTGTTCGGGCTAAAGGCATCCAAAAGTTATGGCTAATTTTTCCGGAACTACCTATTAGAATTTAAAAATATTTAATTCAATAGAAAGAACATCTCACCAAGTTTTAATATCAATCATATATTTCGATCATAGTATCATAGATTTCGATGTGTGCACCTTTTGTAGCACGACTAACGTCTAAATGGTAATCTAGTTCTCTCCAAGTGTTTCGTAGCATATCAGGAATTATTAGACTTTATTGCAAGGGTATTCATTAAATCCGTTTTGTATAAAAAAAATTAAACTGTGGATGAGTTGAAGAAGAATATCATTCAAGCAATTCGTGTAATAACTCCGGATATGTCACGAAACACTTGGAGAGAACTGGATTACTATTTAGATGTTTGTTGTGTTACAAAAGGTGCACACATCTAAATATATGGTTCTATGATCGAAATCTATGACTGATATTAAAACTTGGTGAGATGTTTTTTTTCTATTTAAATATTTAAAAAAAATCTAATGGGTAGTTCTGTAAAATTAAGCCATAACTTTTGGATACCTTTTGCCCGAGAACCCTGTACTTATCTAATTTAAAAGAAAAATGCTGCATAAAGAGCAAAGCATGGAAGAATTTTTATTAGCTTTCAGTATATAAATATTTTCTTTATCATTTTGTAGTTCTAATTCATTCTGTAGTTACCATTAATGCACAACAGAGTTTCATACATCCCAGTTTCGACGAAGGTTGTTCTAATGTGAAACCATTCCCAGAATTTTTTCCAATCAAAATTTTCCCTTTTGTCTCGTGTTTTTGTGTACATTCTGCAAAAATGAAAAAAGGAGCATTTGAAGGGCTAAAGTGTCAAAGCGACCTTCAACTGGCGACATTCTTTACTTAGCTTTGTTATTTGCAGGGCAGCTAATTGGAACATTTTAAATAACACAAAATACTGACAGGTTTAAAGCAATTTTCTCAGCTATTTAATTAAAGAAATAAGAAAAACGCCATTTAGAGATTGTAACAATTTAAAAGATTGAATTAGGTTTAATTGCTGTCCTGCCGTGTGGAGGATTACCCTCAAAGTAGGAAAAGTTTAGGTAATATTAAAAATAAAAAAACTAACAGTAAAAATGGTCTTAATTGTTACAGTTCGAATTAACGTTATGATTCTTAGCGTATGGGGAATTTGTAAACAACTTGGCGTGTGGCTAAATCACATTTCCTTTATATCACTGTATGAGATTAAATACTAATTTCTGTGATGACATTTTTTATTTTTTTTCTTCTGTTCCCAGCTTAACTACTTAACCCATATTAAACTCCGGTGATACCGAATATATCCATACACATAAGCAAATATATCCCTATACATGGCTATAATTGTAGATATGAATATAGATCTGATTTACTCATTTAAATTAAATTCAGTATGATTCTAACACACGGATATTTTAACGTTCAAAAGGAAAAATAAGAAAGTTTTCCTCTATTTTGCAATACAAATAAGCCATAATACATAAGGATAAAGTCCTTATACAGTATTTTAAATTAAACTTCTTATGATCTTAACCCATGTCTGAAATAACGTTCGAAAGGATGAAAACGAAAATATACCTCTATTCTAGCAATACAAATCAGCTATGACAATATATTAGAATAAAGGCCATATATAGTATTTTAAATTAAACTCATTAGGATCTAAACCCACGGTTGAAACAATGTTCAAAAGGATAAATACGAAAGTATACATCTATTACAGAAACATAAATAACCTGTGAAAATGCATAAGAATAAATTCGCTACATAGAATTTTCAGTTAAACTCATTATGACCATAATCCACCACTGAACACGGATAACACGGATGTTTACACGGATGGTTACACGGATAAATACAAAAGTATACCTCTATTCTAGCAATACAAATAAGCTATAATAATACATAAGAATAATATAGAATAATACATAAGAAGCTATAAAAATACATAAGTCCTTATATACTATTTCTAGTTAAACTTATTATAATCCTAACCTAGCACTGAAATAGTGTTAAAAAGGTTAAAGACTAAAGTATACCTCTATTCTAGCAGTACAAATAAGCTATGTTAATACATAAGAATAAAGTATATATATATATATATATATATAATTTTAAATTAAACTGATTAGGATCTAAACCCACGGTTGGAATAACTCATAAAAGGATAAATGCAAAAGTATACCTCTAATATAGAAATACAAATAACCCATGAAAACACGTAAGAATAAAGTACCTAGATATAATATTTAATTAAACTCATTATGACCATAACCCGCCACAGAAATAATGTTCAAAAGTATAATTATGAAAGTTTACCTCTATTATGCCTATACAAATAAGCTATAATAATACATAAGAATAATAAAGAAGACCACATAGGAATCTATAATAATACATAAGTCTTTATATAGTATTTGAAGTTAAACTCATTATAATCCTAACTTACCAAAGAAATAATGTTCAATAGGTTAAAGACTAAAGTGTAACTCTATTCTAGCAGTACAAATAAGCTATGTTATTACATAAGAATAAAGTACGTACATATATATATATATATATATATATATATATATATATATATATATATATATATATATATATATAAAATTTCAAGTTAATCTCATTATAGTCCTGACCCGTCAGTGAAATAATGTTCAAAAGGATAAATACGAAAGTATACCTTTATTCAGGAGGGAAAAAAAACCCCGGAGATTTAATCATGCTCCCCACCTCGTGGGCACTTTCACTCGCCATCTTTCATACATTGTATTCAGTCAAGAAGCAATTTGATTCTGCTGGAAGATCCAGAAATGTTACCAGCCTTCTTCAATAAAGCTTAAAATTCAGAATGGCGACCCATAAATGAAATCATAGATCTTCCTTTATGCAGGTGCCATTTTCATATGGAAAAATATCGATTTTCATTGTTCGATTTCAAGCTCGAATTGGTTTATTATTCAATCAGCTACTGCATGTATTTTTCTGTCATTTGGTGGAGGTCTCTCCAACAAACTATATTTATCGTTTTCTATTTTAGAAAGCTTTTTATATAAACTAACTTTTGAGATAAGGAGAAAAATCAATTTCATGTTGCTTTGAATTTTAGGTTAATATTTGCATAAAAGAGTGGTTCCTATGATTTTTTTCCAAAACTTCCGTATCGACAAATGGAGATAAACTGAAATGGTAAATATTTAATAAATGTGGATTTTTTTTCTTAAAACAAACATGAATTTTCGTATGAGAAAGCGAAAAATATATATATAAAAAATTCTCTCAGTGAAATTGAATTATGTCTCTGAACCGTATAACACCTGCACCCCTATTATATTGCTTTATCTCTGTTAAACATTTCAGAAATTTTCCTAGAAGAAAAAGTATTTCATTTATAGTATATCTCAGACCGTTTTTAGTTGTTAAGTTTATTTTTACCCTATAAATGAACTCTGAGATGTGTAAGTGTGCACTGGAAATATAATGCAATACTACACCCGTTAACAGAGAAGATGGAAAAAAGGGTCGGAGGAAAGAAGGAAAAATTTTAATGCCATTAAATTAATTTGATTCTTATCCCAGATTAGTGAATCCTTTCAACAAATGAAGCATTTAACGCTGTGTTTTCCGTAAAGGAGAGTACCAATTGCCTAACAGAAGGATCTCTTTTAAATTCTCCACATTTACGTATTTCCACAGGGCCCGTGGTAGCCAAGTGGTAGTTCGTTGGTATTAGAACTGTGGGGTGCTCGTTTCGAATCCCGGCGAATGCATTTAAATGCCTTCGTGTTTAGAACGGATATAGGCATGAAGCCGTAGACAGGAAAGTTCTTCTGAGAATTCAGAGAGGGTGGGAGATGGTACGATCCCCTCAGATGTCACCCATGGGGGTGCTCGGTGGAAATTGAGATGCCACCAGGGGGTGGTGTTGATTCACCTATACGGTAACCCCATTGAAAGAAACTAGCGTCTCTTGCGGATTAAGTGTGAATGTCTTAACGCAGTGGTGCGAAAACTTTTTACGACCGCGATCCATTTTTTTAGGTAAAAAATCACGTGACCCGTAAGAAAAAATTTTGGCAGTAGAAATTTTATAAAAAAAAATTAGAAAAATGTTAGCAAAAATAAGAATAAGAAAGAGAAATAAGCAAATTTTATAAAAAATTTTCTAAAATAACTGAACTGAAGATTTCGGCAATATATACCGAAATCTTCAGTTCAGTTCCTTTCAACAAACGAAACTTCTAACTCTTTAAATTTTTATTTTTGCTAACATTTTACTAATCTTTTTAATTAGGAAATCATTAGGAATCCTTTCTAATTAGGAATTATAATTTCAAAATTATTAGCATAAAAGAAAAGTTTTTTGCTAAATAATTCATTATGATATAAATACAATTCAAATTATCCGCGCACCCACTAATTATTTTAGCGAGCCGCTTGTGGATCTACAGTTGCGACCTACAGTTTGCTGACTTAAAGAACAAGTGAACAACAAAATATATTGTGCTAAAGGATCTAACATTCCGTTGCTATTTTCTCAAATGCATAAAATAAAAAGTAAACACATACATGTTTGGGACTGCCTAATAAGCATTCAAATTCGAGTTCCGTCAAATTAATATTCTTTGGCATTTGAAATTTTATATTCTAAAATATTAAACAGTTTAAAGCATAAGAAAAGAAAATTATTACCTAATAAATCCCCCCCCCCCAAAAAAAAAAGATATTTTAGTGACTATTTTTTCCAGAAATGCTTAGTGGTATAACACAATTGATAAAACTTACTAAAATTACACCATATCAAAATGAAGAGAAAACAAAGATTTGAATACGAAAGTACGTGAGGTGTAACTAAAATGTTATTATATATATATATATATATATATATATATATATATATATATATATATATATATATATATATATATATATATATATATATATATACATATATATATATATATATATATATATATATATACATATATATATATATATATATATATATATATGTATATATATATATATATATATATATATATATATATATATATATATATGTATATATATATATATATATATATATATATATATATATATATATATATATATATATATATATATATATATATATATATATACATATATATATATATATATATATATATATATATATATATATATATATATATATATATATATATATATATATATATATATATATATATATACTAGCATTATTGCCCGGCGTTGCCCGTGTAGATATATAGATATAAATTTTTGATGCATTCCATCAAAAATATACTGGACTGCCCCCCCCCCCCCAGCACTTCATGTTCATCTGGCTAGACAGATTGCGCTTAGCGCGTTTCTACTGAAATGATATACAAACAATAAGAAAGAAAGAAAATTTGAGCCTGCGGACCTTCGTCAGATTATACGTCTGAAAGCATAAGAAAAGAAAATTATTACCTAATAAATCCCCCCCAAAAAAGATATTTTAATGACTATTTTTTCCATAAATGCTTAGTGGTATAAAACAATTGATAAAACTTACTAAAATTACACCATATCAAAATGAAGAGAAAACAAAGATTTGAATACGAAAGTACGTGAGGTGTAACTAAAATGTTATTATATATATATATATATATATATATATATATATATATATATATATATATATATATATATATATATATATATATATATATATATATATGTGTGTGTGTGTGTGTGTGTGTGTGTATATATATACTAGCATTATTGCCCGGCGATGCCCGGGTAGATATATAGATATAAAAATTTTGATGCATTCCATCAAAAAAATACTGGGCTGCACCCCCCGCTCTTCATGTTCATCTGGCTAGACAAATTGCGCTTAGCGCGTTTCTACTGAATGATATACAAACAATAAGAAAGAAAGAAACTTTGAGCCTGCGGACCTTCGTCAGATTATACGTCTGATTTTATTCAGGATTAATTATACAGTGTTGCGTGATTCGCACGTTTGGATTGAATAATTTTACTGTTTAATTATATTTGTTAGATACTGTTTAATTAGATTTAATTAGATTTGTTTGATCCACTGTTTAATTAGTAATGAGTTTTATAATTTACATTTGACTTTATTATTTATTTTTCCCTTAAAAGCTCAGTTTGTTCCACATCACACAAGAGGTAAAGTGCAAGATGCATTATCCCCTTTATTCATTCAAAGTAAGGCGGGATTCCACATGAAGCCTATTTTCCTTAGTTTGGTGATGGATCCAAGAAAGGGGAAAATATTGTGCAGGAGTGGTTTACTACAAAGGAGATAATAAGGAAATCTTCAAGGAAAGACTAAAAAATGGAAATTCCTATATAGCTGAACTGCATGCCATACAAATGGTAATAGAAATTATGAGGGAAAGGAATATTAGAAAAAGCGACATTTTTACCGACTCAAGGAGTGCGATTGAAGCACTAAAGTCAATCACGTATAAGGGAGAGCAAGTAGCTTACATCAAAAGAATGCTGAAAAAAGAAAAGTTGATTATTTTCCTACATTGGGTTAAAGCCCATGTTGGAATAATTGGTAACGAAGAAGCGGATAAAGCGGCGAAAGAGGCATCTGAAAAGGAGACTATAGATAAATATTTTAAAATCAGCAGGAACGCAATTAAAAAGAAAATAGAAAATAATGAAATTGAAAATTGGCAATATGAATGGGATCATTCGATTAAGGGTAGAAAGACGTACCAAATATTTAGCAAGGTTAAAGAAGATAGATTATTAGGAGATTTTAAGATAAATCAAGCATTAACGGGCCATGGGTCATTTGCTGAATATTAGAACAGATTCCATAATAAACCTAATACTTGTACATGCGGTGAGATTCAAACTGTAGAACATTGCCTATTTGACTGCATCAACTTTAATCATCTTAGAGTGTTTTTACCTACAGATATAACAAACTGGGATAAACACAAATTCTTTACTGATTTTTATTGTAAAAATTTTATTAAAAAGGTGATCTCCATTTTGATGGAAGAGCACATTCCTTTCTCCCAATCGTCATAGTGGCTCAGTTCTTGCTGGGTTACTTGTTGGGTTTGTTTTGGCTATTTATAGTGCTACTAACCTGAAAATATTGTAATTATAGTGAATATAAAATTAAGCAGCGTATGTTGATGATTATTTTATATACAATGTAAGTCAAAACAATAATAGCTGAAGTGTGTATGAGGCACAGCATAACGGTAGTTCTAGAAAGTGTGGTTCACTGAAATGTTTAGTTGTATGAAATATGATGTATCAAGCAATGATTAATAGATTATTGTAAATGTATTGAAACATGTACCGGGTGTAATAGAATGGATAATTTAATATTCTATATCATATAAAATAAGAAAAGCAGTAAAGGTAGCTCATTAATATGCTATAATATAGTGTGAAATGGAGTTAAAAATAAAATGAATACCGACATCATGTTGTAAATATGTATATGGTATCATTGTATGTATCAGTGTAGCGTAAGGTATATTTTACAATAGTATATTGATAATTTAATGTGATTTTACACAATTGTTTTCAATTTAGAATTAACAGATTGGAATGTAATTTAATTGTGAAGTATAAATTGCAACTGTGTTGTAATTATGTAAATGAGGTTGTGCACTGTGTCGCAGTTGGTGTTGTGTATTGTGCAAATAGTGTTATGTACAGTATTAAGCAGAGTTGAAGTAATGTGTTACATATAGGATATTATTTATATACAGTGCACTTATGTTGTGTATTATTGCATAACCCAATGACAAATCTAAATATAACAGCATAATACTTAAAGAAGAAAATGTTGCTTTGGTGTGACGGCCCCGCCGGTCCTGATGTGGACTGGTAGGAGCGCTGTCGCGACGACTTTTTGTCAGCAGGAATATTCGCCGTATTATCTAGCGATAGGGACGGCATGACTTACGAATCCTTTCCTTAGTTTGGTGATTCGGTTTTTTATTGTCGACAGGCCAAAAACCGTTGAAAAAGCGAATTGTAATTCAGTTTTTAATTTTCCTAAGGCCAAAAACCGTAGAAAAAGCAAATTGTAAATCGGTTCAAGTGTCGAGAAAAACTGTAAATAACAAAGGACACAAAGCAGAGCCGGGAAAGTTGTGTTAAAACATACTAATTTGAACTGCATTCTTAAAAAAACTCCCATCTCAGTTAGTCTAGTGGTTAAATTTCATCTTTTACCGTATTTTAATATTTCTTTTGTCAATTTATTTCGTTGTTATTAACGTAACGCAAAATTAATTTAAAGAATCACAAAAAGAAAAGAAATCACGTAATCAGCATTTCATAACTTAAATTCTAAAAATTAATTTTTAAAAATTCACCAAAAATCAGAAAAGGGAGGAAAAGATTCGAAAAAGATTTTGTTTTAAAGGAAATTTTATGATCTTCCTCCTGATATAAATTTTATAACCCTCGAATTATCATTTTAAATGCAAACTTAAAAAGATTGGAAAAACAGCTTAAAATTTAATTTTAAAAAATCGAAGAATTTTCAAAAATCTTTATCAGTGCACCCCTCCACTATAGACTCCACTATAGAAGAATCGCCATGAAAAATTTCAGCTCTTTAAGTCCAATGGTTTGGACTGTGCGTTATCTGTCAGTCAGTCAGTCAGTTAGGCAAGGCCAATGGTTGCTACCAACCCCTCTTCCCCCGCGCGGGGGATAGGTTCGGATTTCACTGATAACATGTTGTGGGGGACGGTTTGTATCCACAGGGGGTCCTAGCACCTCTTAGGAAAACAAAAAATCATTAAAAAATTAATTTAAAAAGCTAATTGTGCCCCAAACTTCGTTTTTGCTGATTTAAGTTTCTCGGGTCCTAAACATTAACTGTGCTGAATTTGGTCCCGGTGGGTGAAACAGTCTATGATTCTATAGCAGACAAACAAACAGACAAGCTCTTATATATATATATATATATATATAACACTAGCCGCTGCGCGACCAGCATGGTCGCTTTTCGTTGTATATTTTCTTTTGCAAAATAACTCAACTAAAAGTAACATATGTAAGGATTGTTACCATTACCTATCATCATAAATATACGTTGTTAAGGGGTATTCTCTATAAGGTTGATTCTAAAACATCGTGATTAAAAAATTTGAATTTCCTTTACTCCAGAACAGTGAAGTCCGAGAAACCCAACACCAAGATTTTAAAAATTACAGCCCTCTCTGTATGTACTATTTTTCAAAATTAAGATATATACACTTTATCATTACATCAAATAAGAAATTGTTGGGGAAATTTTTTTTCACTTAAAAAAGGGAGAAAAAAATTCAGGAAGTACTAAATTATAGTGTGGATTACATCATTCTCTGTATGTGCTATTGTTCACAATTCAGATATCTACACTTAATCCCATCAAATAATAAATTGTTGCGAAAATTTTTTCACTTATAAAACGGAGTAAAAATTCAGGAAAGTACTGAAAAAAGCTTAGAAAAATTAACTATTATTGGCTGTCGGTTGCATTGCAAGCAACGGTTAAGCCTAACCTCGCGATCAATTATGTTTTCTGTTTCACGCCTGTCTGAATTATTTCTTATTCGCTTTCTTTATTGAGGCTTCCCAATTTTCACTTGATCGTGCAGCTCGCTTTCGAGCATTCCTGATTTCAGTGCGTAAATCCATGTTGACACGCGGTTGCAAATTGCGGACGGCCGCTAATGTTTACATCTGGTAGATACAGCCGTTGCCATTCGGAGTGTAGAAATATCGTCGATTTTTGTGCCTCATACCTACGGGTTTTATATATATAGGTTTTAGTTACACCTCACGTACTTTATCTCGCATCTTTTAAATATACTAATGTTTATTTTTCCCCTACATTTTGATAGACAATAAGAAGTCTGACAAGTAATAAAAACTGTGTGAAAACTGATAAACTGTATGAAACGAGAAAATAGTGACACTAATGAAAACAGAAACTAAATCAAACCGAATTCATTTTGGTACAAAACATTTGCTTGCATGAATTATTATTTTGCAATTGTGATACTGATAAAATGATATGTGGGGTAATATATTATGAGTTTGCTGAATGTCTTTCATTCACACTTTGAAAGTGTGTATAATAGGTCCCATTGTTGATCTCTCCATTTCTGTTCCTTCTGCAATTTTAAATTTAATATCTTACTATGTTGAAGAACATTCTATGGCTTTATTCCTTTGGGTGTTGAAAATAACCCAAAATACTAAGACCTATAGGTCGGCAGGGGTCCTATGATATCCGATCTGATATTTATATATATATATATATATATATATATATATATATATATATATATATATATATATATATATATATATATATATATATATATACATATATATATACATATATATATATACATACATACATATATATATATATATATATATATATATATATATATATATATATATATATATATATATATATATGCAACACGCAGTGACACTTCTCTCAGGCGGCCAGTAATGTTTCTGAAAAACATGGACTGCTTTGAGGGGTGGCCGTAGATAAGAGGTTTTGTCCATAACGTTAGCTCTATTGAGTCTTAAATCGGATTTTAACAAAATATGGCTGTTTAGAGGGGTGGACGCCTAGAAAATATTCACCGTATACGAGTGTATATATATGAATTTTTATGTATTTCCTGTACAAAATTATGTTTTACTTTTACGATTTGAAACTATTTCCCACATAAAATCCTATGTAGTCCACATATATATATTAAGTCATACTGACAATAAATACTCATGTCGCCCACATAATGAGGAAATTTCACTTTCTTCTGCAAAACAAAATGTATATTCACACTCTTTAAATTACTCAAAAGTGTCTCAATTTATTGTACTAATAGCACAACTTCATCACTTTAGTCATTTAACTTATTGCTTATTCAAACTTAATTGAATTTTTTTTCTTAATTCAATCATAAGATTCCCAGCTAATCTACCTGGGGGAACCACTTCAGAAAAAAAGTGATCAGAAATCTAAAGAAGCTCTCTCAAAAAAGAGAATTGGACGCGATTTCTTCCAGTTTGAAGTAGAAGAAAACTGAAAATACCCCGTGGACTTTTAACGACTTTACTTCCGACGGCTAATTTAAGGTGTTTAAAGTGAAGCGAAATGGAATGGGATCAATCCAAATGGATAGCTGAACAAGAACAGAAAAAAGGGATAAAAAAGTTTTTCAACGTAGCCGATACTTTAAAAAAAAGGCTTTATCTCTTTCAATTCATCCCCAGGAAAAGTTGCCATTGAGACGTCGGCTTTGCGAGTTATAAAAAAAGTATGAAAAGTAAATACTGAATGAATAATTTTAATAGCTAATTATTGTAACTAATTGAATTCTTTAAATAGAATAGATATTGTGCATACTTGTTAAATTTATAGTATTAAAATAAACGAATTGTTTTCGTTTATAGCATTAAATTAAATGAATTTTTATGTTAACTGCTTTTACAGAATTTTTTACCCTCACAATCGTAGAAGGGAATGATATTATAATCGTATAGAGGAATGGTTCTCAACCGGTGGTACGCGTACCCCTTGGGGTACTGAAAAATCTGTAAGGGGTACGTGGTTAACTACCAAAAAGTATGCAAAATTATATTGATATATGTTAGAATTCAATTGTGACAAAAGTTTGAGTAATGATTTAAAACTGAAAACTATTAGTAAAACAGCAAGCAAACACGTCGCTCGTTACTACTGTAACCAAGCTGGAGCCAAATATTGATGAACTTCGTAAACAAAAACAAGTCCAACGTTCCCACTAATTATTTCCAGAGACTTTTTTTAAGTTTGTGTCGGATTAATAAAAACTTTAGGATAAAATGTGCTTTAAAATGAAATTTCTTGTTTTTAATTTAAATTACCTATTCGTAATTAAACTTTAACAGTTTAAATTTTAAACTTTAACTAATATAACACATTTTAATAAAACTAAAGTGTTTGTTATTCGGGGTACACATAGTTAATGATACACAAAAAGGGGTACATGGGTTGAAAAAGTTAAGAACCCCTGATATAGAGGAATGATTATAGTATTAAAATAAATTAACTTTTCCGTTCATAGTATTACAATAAAGGAATTTTTCCTCGATAACTGTTTTTACAGTATTTTCCCAATCAAATTACGGAGGAGAGTTACAAAGTCAGAGAGAGGAATATGGAAAGGCGAAATTTATGCTGGGCTTTAAATGCACCATATAATTGTTTTTCTCCTACGTCGAGAGACAGTCAAGAGACCATAGTTCTCCTCTAGCAGCCAAGTACAAAATAGCTCTGTTCCTCCAGCTGTCAGAAGTAAAGCTATAGACTTTTAAAATGATGCACGTCATAAGATGGTCAGAATCCATAATGTCTCCAGACGAACAATGAGGGCAGTCAGGAGAGTTTACCAAACCAATGTGGGAACTCCATTTAAATATGTGTTAATATATCTTTGGTGCCCGGTATAAAGGACTTAAGCCAAAAAAGGGATTTTTAGATATTTGTTAGTATTGATAAAAAAATGAAAAAATCTTTTGACTTATATAAAAGTCTTAAGTCTATCAATTTTGTATACAAAAGCACATTTCTTTGTACAAAAAATTCAAGTAAAAATTACATTTCTGTGATTGGTATAAAAACCAATAACTTGGTATATTTAAATCACTGTTTTTGACTTAAACCCCTTATATCAGGCACCATAGATATTTGTTTGAATGAGTGTGTGTTCGAATGATTTATGTAATCATTTTTTATCCTTCCCATTTTAAAAACAAATTAAATACTGTAGATCAAAAGGTAAAAAAGGGCATTACAAAAGTAAAATGAAATTAAATCTCACTTGTGTAAAGTTCAATTTTTAAGATGCGAAAATCAGTCACACAACGTAGTTTTACCAGAAATATTTCAGGGATAAAAATTACCGTGACATCATCAAAAACCTAAGACATATTATAAAAATATTATGTTTCAAAAATATTTTGTGTTCTTTTTCTTTAAACATGTTAACCAGATATTTTGTTTTGACAGTCAATAAATTAAAGCACAAAATTTAACTCACTAAATTCATTTAAGGAACTTAAATGAAATCATATCGTTCAAAAACAAAACGTGTTCATGCTTCACAAAAACTTGCATAAGACAGTAACTTCTAACACAGATTAAGAGGTGATTGAAATATCAATCATGAGCTTAACGCTGCCATTAGACATGGCAGACTCTGGAGACTTGCCAAATATTGTTTTTATCTCTCTCTGAACGCCATTAATGGATTATGTTGAACACCCCCAATTTTTTTTATACACAGGTAAAGAATCTTGTGATTTATATGCAATTATTTTATAATTTCTTCCTTGATAATTTGCTATTAATTGTATATTGTGTTAAATTAGAAGTAAAATACAGAATATTTTTTTTGCATTTCTCCTTAGTTCTCCGATATTTGTTTAAATATTTTTCAGTTTGGCACCAAACTATTGTTACATTTAAAAATTTTGTTTGAAATTTGAACATAGTGTCAGAGTTAAAATATATAAGAAAAGCAAATTTGGTATATTAATTTATTCACTATTTAATTAAAAATATACAAATTAAAGCACTTAAAACGGTTTGTAAACTTACATGTTAAGAATAATTTCATTTGTTATAATTGTGTTTATATTTAAAGACCAATAAATATATCTGAACAGAAACGGTGGAGAAGACAAAATTATGATGTGAGCTTTGAATTAGACTTCTTCAGGATGAAGAATTTCAGTAAAAAAATTTTTAATTCAAATAACCCATACTATGAGCATGTAAACCATACTATTAAAATGTATTACAAACATGTAAGCGGAATATGTGTGCACATGTTAAGAGTATGTGTTTGTAATTGTCTGAGTTAAAATATCTTTAACATTGTAATAGAGTTATACCCTTGAAGTAGTTTTAAAGACAGTTACTAGTATACTGTAAGTTCAGCGTTAAGGAAAATTTCCTCAATTAACTCAAGGACATAAAACTACTTGTTTTTTATTTATTTATTTTTTGATTAAAGCTGAAAATTCTAGATTAAGTGACAACTAATATACAAATGGAAATATATTAAAAAACAAATTCCTCTATATTTGTCGGTTTTAAAGCAATCAAGGGGACGAGGCCCCTTTCCCTTTCACAAAAGTTTAGGGTCTGATTTCTCTCTGGGCATCGTTCGATAAGAATATAATAGAAGTGTTTATTGATAAATCATCAGCATAAATAAAAAAACAGCGAAACCTCACATCGTAAAATTAATATTGAGCAAAGTAATTCACGATGGCATGCTTACATTTCTAAATAACACTTTAAACCATGAAGCAAAATTTTAAAAAAATCTCAATTTTTAAATATATTTTATAAATACCGTAAACTAGATATACGATAATAATTTATTCATTAAGAATATTTTAAACTATACGGTAATGGGAAAATGTCTCAGTATATGTAATATAATCAATCAAGATCGTGTTTTAGTCTTGAGGTATTTCCATATTTATTGTTAACTTTCCTCAAAGGTTAAATCCATAATGTATTTTTAAGGCGTGTTGATAACCAAAGAAAGTAATATTTATTACTGTATACTTGTAGTCAAGTATATGTTACACAAAACAAGGTTGGCACCTACAAAATCTTTTCTAATTTGAGATACTATGGGTTTTGATATAAAAGCATTTTGACTTATCGTTATAAGACAGGGGTAAGTGGGAAGTTTCGGCATTCCTTTTGCATAATACCACAAACAGGAATGAATACAAGGAAAAAAAGGTAAACGTTTAATCTATAGAGACTAAAGAGTAAACTGTCATATTTAATAGAAAAACTGAGGTAAATTCCCTTTCTTTATGTGAGACTCTGGTATTTCTTTTAATTCTCTTATACACACGTCTTTATATTTGAATATATTTTACTATCATTTAAATTAAGGGATAACTGACAAGAATCGTTCATGATTAAAGTCTGTTACAGAAAGGAGGCAAAAATTCAGGTCAAGTTGTGATTTATCTCTCGAGATGAGATAAGTGGGACTCGTGTGATATTTTACATTTTGAATTTCCATGTATATAAATCATAATAGTTGAAATTTTAATACAACTGTTTTACTCCAAGGGCAGATAACAAGAATCTATAGAAATTAAAGAGTGGAGTCTCTTACGTAAGAAAATTACAGGTCAAGTCGAAACATATTTAAAAATAAGCTAAGGACGATTCCCGAGGGATTTTCTCTTTTTGAATTTTTGTGTATATACGTCATTATTATTTAACTAATTATGCAAGTATTTCACTCGAGTTATGAACTGATTTTTCGTACTCTAGCTTTTTCTTCATAAACACTTCATAGATTTCTACGAATCAATAGAGCTGATGAGCAACGAATTCGCGATTTCAGTTAGCTCTCAATGCAAACGCTAAATACTTAATTTATTTGCTACGTTTTAGTTTACGTTTACAAATAGTTTACAAACGCAAATTTCAAGCTTGCAGGAACGTATGGAAAAGTAAATGGAAGAATACAAAATGAAAATGCATTTGAAATTCCTTTGCATGAGTAACATTCCAGCTGATCGCTTTTCTCTTGTTTCCAATTATTTTCTCTTTAATTAATTACTAATACAGAAATTAATTTGCAGTCATATTCTGTGTTCTGAACCCATTCATATTCCGGGTCAAGAAGACACTACACTAAATGGAATAATTAACCGCAGAGAGACGCATAGCTTATTAAATTAAAAGAATAGATTCCGAATGACAATGTATTCCTGGATGACTGTCTTAATTAAATTTCGTGAGGATAGTTTCGTCTAATGCCATTTACGAATAAAAGCACAATTTGTTCGTCTAAATTTCGTAACTTCTTTACCTTTACTTGCTTCCATATTTAATTTAGTTAATATGTAAATAGGTAAATATGCGCATAATTTTATGTACCCCTAAAACTAAAATTAATTATAGATTTTGTGGGATTAAGAACTAAAGTACCCTCACGCGTGTTTGTGTTGGTCATATCATATCGTTGAGTTCCTTCTAAAAGAGAAAATAAATTCAAGACTGACGCAATATCATAAGCCAATTTCAGGATAATAAAAAGAGGGTGCATTCGCTTACCTTTTACAGTATTCAGAAAAATCTAAATAATTTATTACCCAAAATATCCTACGTTGAGCCTTAAAATAATTATGCATGTAAGCATAGAGAGTATTTAGCTACACTATAAACGTTTTTTGGGTCATTCAGAAATAAAATATGTCGCAGTTTGATAGTTAAAATATATAAATTGCTCTTAAAGTCTAAAATCCTCATATTTAGTCACGTCGCGATTACAAATTTACAAAAAATTTTGTGTTTTAACTTTCTGTTTCTTTTAACTTTGTGTTTTAGACTTTTAAATTATTCTCCAGAGAAATATGGCAGAAAAACGTGTCATCTTAACGCGTTTTAAATGTGTAATGAATGTAAAATGCCATAGACTGAACGCCAATTTTCGTACCATCATATTTTTTTTTTTGTAATATTTTGTCTAGAATAGAATAGAATTTTAGTATGCAGTGTTGATACAATATACATATTATTGTTACGCGGTTTCGTAGATTCGCGGTTGCAGTTTTCAATTTTTTCCTTCTTTTAACTCGTATTCGTCAGTTGTTTCGCGTGTTGACAGTTCTGCAACGTTACCGGTAAGAATGAGTGGCAGACTTGCATTTGTGTTTGGCTCCAATAGTCGCATCAGTGTTATAGAGAACGGCCGTGTTTTGCGAGCATTACCCAAGTTAGTTTTCGATACAAATTACAATATGAAGACCACAAAAAAAGTATAATAGGTATAAAGGAATTGACCGTTAGAACTGTAATAGAGATCGGACTATGCAACAAATATGAAGAAAATATTTCCTGTGCAACTGACGATAATTTTAATGAATTGAAGTGTTTCAATAGAAACGACGGAGAAATTATTGATAATTTGGATTGAAGATCTCTAACACAAACGCATGCCGATAATTCTTGCACTAATACAAGCATTAGCATAACCCGGTAAATTTGGACTTACGCGCTTTCTACATATGCGGAATGTTCTAGTGCGAATTAACCTCGTAAGTCGAGGACTTTCTGTATATGCTTTTTGGATGTTAACAGACTATGATATTTAGAGACATTATTAATACAAACTTATATAATGTTGTTACATTTTATAGCAACCTAATACTGATAAAAGTATTTTTTGGTGCCATGTATCCATATTTTTCACTGATTCGTCGACAGTATATTGATTAGTTGATGATACTTCAAAACTGAAGTCAGTGAGCGAATAAAAGTTTTAGTATGTAATAACGTTTTATTTGAAAGTGTCAAGACAGTATCATTTCAGATTCTCAAATTGAAGACAATGAAAGCAACCTCACACAAATAATCACGTATTTTCTACCACATATTGATATTTGGGAGGATAGCACTTTCATTGTTTAGTAACAAGATAAGGTTTTCCTTATTTTTTTCTAATAGAATTAGTGAATTTTCATCTGTATACAGAATATGTAATCTCTCTAGATTTTTTACAGGCTTACAGATGACTATAATTTGGTACAATGTCAATACACCAACGTACTTTGAACAATATATAGCCCCCCCCCCCTATCTTTCATTAGCGAAAGGATTTCAAAGCAGTTTTTAAAATTTTCTGAGAGCATGGAACTAGTCACAACATTGCAGTATTTTATGTCTATTTAACTTTCATAATTATTACCATTACTAGATATCCGCTATGTCCTCTCCAGGCTGTACTATCTACAGTAGAGCGGAGTGTAAAAAAAAAATTTCGATTTCGTTTTTGCCCTAGTGCGGAAAAGTTGGGGACTGGTGGGTAGGTCACGTATGCAAAGTTTTGGGGAAACAAAAAAATCTTCCGTCTCCATTTCGGCCGTGATTTTTAGTAGATTTTTACCATACAGTTAAAAATGTATATTTCCGTTGTTTTTTATGCAACTCGTCATTTTGTTCTTAAATAAAATACGGAGGTAATTCGAAACTTAATACAGAAAGGCAGCAGCTGACACACTGCGTGCAGAAAGGTAAAGAAATATTTCGGCATGAAAACATTGTCAACAACAACTTTAGAAACGAAGCATAAAACCTTCGTGAAAGACCCACGGAAATTGTTCATTTCTTCATGTAAGTGTGTTTCTTTAAACAAGTGTTCTTTTCCAAAGCATAAAAGGATCCCTGAAATGGAAAGAACTTTTCTTATAGACCAACGGGAACTTAGGCAAATGTCCATAGACGCAGTTGAGTTAAAAGAAACTGAAAGCTGAGGAAACGAGCCGATAGTAAGCAGAAAGATACAGAAGTCTTAAAATAAAAGTTTCGCCATCTGTTACTCCATCTAGGCTCATATTTCCTTATCCAGATTCCGACGTGGATCCACATAACCGAGGACACATATTACTAGTGACACAGATTACTAGTGACACAGAAGCCTTCCCAATCCACATCCATGATGACTCAATCTGAAGGGAAAATGACGTTACGATCAAGCCGATACCCAGCAGTAACTATAGCTTGTGACAGAACCGGAGTTTCAGATCGGGCTGGAGCCATCATTGCAAGTGCTGTTTTGGAAGATTTGGGGATGATTACCAAAACAGACACATTAAATGTAATTGATAGACATTAAAATAATAGAGAGGGGAAAATTCGGAAAGAATATCAGCAAGGAAATAAAGACAGGTGGAACCACACAAGGGACTTTATTTTGATAAAAGGAAGGACAAAACTCTAATGAAACAGAGCGTAGGGGGAAAGATGTACCAGAACACAGTCCTGGAAGAACACGTTACAATGATTAAGGAACCTGGAAGCAAGTACCTTGGACACATAGCACTAACCTCATCATCAGCTTTGAGTATATAAAAAATGCTGCTGCAATTCATGGAGAATAAGAATATTGACATTCATCAACTAGTCGCAATAGGGTGCTATGGAACAGTCGGTAATACTGGCTATAAAATCGGCGTAATTCGCTTTTCTGGGGAAGCCATTGGGAAACCCTTGCACTGGTTTATCTGCCAGTTACACGTAAATGAGTTGCCACTCCGACATTTAGTGCAGCATTTGGATGGTGGAACGAGTGGCCCTAATGCATTTTCTGGTCCTACTGGGAAAGCATTGGCAACTTGTAAAAACCTCTCAGTTGTGAGATTTGTAGACATTTCGAGCGAATTTCCGAAAATCGACATAAATGATCTTTGCACACACAAGCGATAGCTTTGGGATATTTGTCAAGCTGTCACAAATAGAAACTGCTCATCAAGTTTGTCACAAAAGCACCCTCGGAAAATGTCTCATGCACGTTGGCTAACAACTGCAAATCGAATAAAGCATTTACACATTAGCTCGTCAGAGCCTTCAAACCAACTTCAAACTCTGGCAGAGTTCATCATGAAAGTGTACCCACCTATGTGGTTTGCAGTCAAATTAAATCCATATTGCACGTATGGCACACCAAATTTGTTGAAGACAATAAACGTCTCACGCCATCTTAAAAACGACTTAAAGACTGTGGTCGATCCCATTATCCAGAGAAATGGCTATATCGGCCACCCGGAAGCAAAATCTTGTCAATGATTACAGACGACAGACAGTCTATTCGAGAACTTGGACTACGTAGGATTTTACGAGCAAGAAAAGTAAAAAAGGAAGGAATCAGACACATTCCGTCACTCAACTTCGAAGCAGTATCATATACAGACCTTATTGATTGGCAGAAATGTAATTTGACGTAACCCCCAATTGACAGAAGATGATTTGAGAAATTTGATTTCCAGTGGCGAGTCTGTAGCTCAACACCTGGGAAGCCTAAAATTTCCTCGCCACACCCAAAGTTTTGAACGTTTCGTGAAACTAGTAACAGAGGTTTCTGAGGCTTTGTGTGGAGAAAATAAGCGTGGTGGTTTAGTTAGAACCCGAACAGAGTCAAGAAAAGCTATGCTATCATTTGAAACCAAATGCGAGTACCGAGTAAAACCGAAATAACTGCAAGGGCAAAGTAGTCAAGTGCCGATATGGTTGGGTGGATGGGTGGGCAAGACTGGAACTCGCAATGCAGCCACCTCCCTGTGGTGAGTTCTGGGATTTTTCTGAATTTTATTTCAGAAAAAGCGAAAAGCTGCATACAAAACAATGAAAATACACATTTTTAACTGTATGGTAAAAATCTGCTAAAAATCACGGCCGAAATGGAGACGGAAGATATTTTTTGTTGTCCCCAAAACGTTGCATACATGACCTACCCACCAGTACCCAATTTTTCCGCACTAGGGCAAAAACAAAGTCGAAAACTTTTTTTACTCTCCCACTATTCTACAGGTTACTTGTTTCTGTTAAAAACATTGTGTACTGTGGATGATAAAATCACTAAATTCTAAGAAAAACCGATAATCTCGGTGCCTCAAAAGTGTAATTGCGTTGACACATCACTTTCTAAAATTGTATTTTAACAATGCTTTAATGACAAATGTACGCAATAAAAATTTCACATCTTCAATCCACGTGTAAGTGATTAGAAGGCCGTATCTATACACCTAATTTGTGTACCTTTAGGGAAAATTGACGAATGTTCCACACCGTTTTTTAGGTTCAGGTTCAAATTATTCTGAAAAAGGTTGCAGTAAACACTGGAAAAATAAATATCGTTAGCATGTAGTTAAAATTACCCTCAGATTATTATGACTGCTTCGTAGCTGATATAATTGCTTGTTTTGTTATGACAGTGTTGCCTCTGAAACGGCGTTTCTACTTGGTTTTGCTGTGACTGTTGTTAATTAATATAATATTTATTATTATTATTATTTATCCAGGAGTCAGCAGCAGAGTCTGATACCACTTGAACAAACAGACAAAAAAACAGGGTAGAAAATTGTTTTCGTATCATAGATGATTGTTTCTTTCTTGTTAGAGCGTTATACCAAATCCCGTTTGAAATTGAATGGATTGCTTTTCTTCGTTAATATCAAACTGAAATCAGTGCTTGCGGTAACACACGTCATTTTTTAAACTTAACTCATGTATTTCTTACAAAAATATGTGTACTATTTTTCTCTAGGTTACGTATCTATGACGTGTGCAGCTAGAAATTTACTTCCATCCTCTAGTTAAAAGGTTGCTGAGTTCAATACACCAAGGTTCCATACAGCAATTTTACTATATCTGACGTTTTCTGTGAGTGATTTATTTTGTGGTAAAAATGAATTTATTAAAGACCTTCCAGAAAGAAAGGTAGGCAAGATGAAAGTCTCTACAGTACAGGAATTTTTAAAAGACAATATCGATAGACCTCCAAAGCCAGAGGGAACTTAAAAATGCTCAAAGACGATGTAGCCACAAGAGGAAATTACGACATCAACGAATGTTAAAAAAAAATGTATACACCACATTTTTTCCCGAATAAGTTAAATTCAAAAGTATTATTTGAGTTTCTTTTAAAGAATTAAAAAGGATACAGGAGTAAAAAATCGCTTTCTCTATTATGGAGTATAATTTGTAAGGTTTACATAAGATTCGATTCACAATAATCGAACTTTTAAGTGAAGAAAGTTAAAGCAGCCGCTTAAGATATGCTAATTCCGACATACGTTGTTGGTATAAATAACAAGTAGCTAGTGTAAAGAAGGGTCGACGAAGTATTGGTGAAGTGAGAGGAAGTGAAAGGAGGAGTAGTGCTGGCGAAACGAAGTATCCAGCTGGAGCTGGGCTTAGAGTCTGGTTTAATAATAGATGAGTTTTGCGAGCAGCCGCTGGAGGAATAGCTAGGTTGCTTCAAACCTGCGCGAGTTCTTGTTAGGCCAAAAGTTTACGTGGCAGCACTGCTGGTTGACTTTCAAAGTATCTGTGAGTATTGCAAACGGTATTTTTCTTGAATGAGTTTATATACAAGTGAATATATTGAATTGTATTTCCCTTGCATGATTGCTATATATATCTCGTACTAGTAGTACGTATGCTTTATGTTGAAAAGCAAAATCTATATGTGCAAATATTTAAATAAACATTGTTGTTATAACCCCGTAACAGTGCCAAATAATTTAAATGTCATGGAATTATTACGGGGATAACAGAAAGACGAAATTAGATATACGAAATATTTCTGAATACGAAAGATATACGAATTATTTCTGAAATTTGAATTCATATGTAACATCATTATGTAAGAACTGTGTTTGAATGAAATTATTTAGAGTGCCACTTCAAGTTAGGGGAGAAGTGCTAGATTCTCTATAAATTTAACAAGAAAGTATTTATATCTCAATCGATAATCTTTGTAAATTTTTTCTGCATAGGTTAACACTAAGCTGATCGAATCCAATATTGCCAATATCCAGCTGGCTTAAATTATATTCCTTATGTACTAATTTACAGTGAAATCATCAAATACACGGATATAGTAGATCTCATTTCATAATTTCCCTTACGATTTCTGAATTTTAACCTTATAAAAACAAGAATGATTCATCCAAATTATCCGTTAATAAAAAAAAATTAATCTGAAAAAAAATTCCTATGACACTTACCAACGAATCCTGGACCATTTTAAATACTACTCGTTTTCGCGATAAATAACAATACATCTCGATTAACTAAACGAAACTGGTTCCTATCAGAGTGCGATAAAAATTAAATTGCTCGAGATATATCGTTTACGACACATTTAATGAAACTGCAATTCAGACTGAATTAATGGCTAGGAACTATCCGTGAATAAATTCATTACGGATGCTCAGAAACTTTGGTGGAAATGTGTTCAACTGAAAGGAAACTATTTGACTCCCAAAAACAAAACAATATAAAATAAAAAAAATTGCAGAGCGATTTATAATGGGGGCAGTTAGAAGATTCGATATCGTTAACAGACTATGTTTTGCATTAAAAAATCAAATAGAAGTGTTTTTAATATTTTTTTATGTTTGCTGCGTAACTAATGGTATTTCATTGTAAAGAGATCTTTATTTTGAATATTTAACTATTTAATGAAAAATGCACATTATTAACAGTTTTGAAGCTCTTAATATTTTTAGCACCAGGATAAAAGGATTTTATTAACGATTGGTTGTGGAGATTTTAGTGCGATATTTAAGATAATCTTTATTTAAGTGATGAATATATGTATGAAGAAAGAGTATCAAGTTCTGAAGAATATTTTTAAATTTAGAAATAGACTTAATTAAAAAATATTCAACATATATTTCATTAAATTATTTGTAAGTATACATTTGTTTGTAAAGGTCTTAATTTTAAATATTTAACCATGTATTTAATATTTAGTGATGATAGGCCGCGGCGGCCTTGTGGTACAGCGTTTTACTGGTGGTACTGGTTTTTGGTGCTGAGAGTGCTCCGATCGAATCCTGTCGAAGCGCCACAAAAATGCCTCCGTTTGTGTCGTCCCTTCATAGGGGGCAATGCTGGTCCGCCTATATAGCGACCCCATAATAAAATAGCCAGCAAAACTGTGGTGAATTATAGGCGAATAACTTCGCGACAAGTGCCTCCGCATTGGGGAAAAAATATTTAGTGATAAGCCTAGCGGCTTAGAAGGTTTTGTAATAACTTCGTTCTATAGTCTTTGTATAATTATTAGTGAAAAATGCACATTATTAATAGTTTTCAAGCTCTTAATATTTTTAGCACCAGGATAAAAGGATTTTATTAAAGATTGGTTTTGAAGATTTTAGAGCGATATTTAAGATAATCTTTATTTAAGTGATGAATACATATGAAGAAATAGTATGAAGTTCTAAAGAATATTTTTTAATTTAGAAATATACTTAATTAAAAAATATTCAATATATGTTTTATTAAATTATTTGTAAGTATACATTTGTTTGTAAAGAAGTTCTAAATTTTAAATATTTAACCATGTATTTAGTATTTAGTGATAAGCCTGCCGGCTCAGAAGGTTTTGTAATAACTTCGTTGTATAGTCTTCGTATAATTATTACACTATACGTTGAATATTTATGATAAAAATCTCAAGCATTTACGGAATTATTCTTATTCAACAGTGTTCAATTGTAATCCCATCGTATTTTTATTAAATAAAATTCTGTATAATCACAGCGTAATAAGTTATTGCCCCTACGTAGTTTGTTAAGAAAGCTATTCATCTAATAGCATTTCCTCAAATTACCACAGTAGTTCAATTATTGAAAATCGGTCTCGAGACCCTGATGAAAATCCAAGTCCTTGCCTACCACTTCTACAATGTTCCTCTACCGTTAGAAAGAGCATCGATGGAATCATATAACAAATTTTGAATTTGAATTTTCATTTAATCAATTTTTAATATGAAAAAATATCAGCGTTGAAGAATGAATTGGACAGTTCGCCTTGGACTTGCAAAACATGCTAGGAAATGGACTAAGTTTTCATAATGTTTGACAAATTAACCAATAAAGTGAATTTAATGAAAATCTCTGTTCTCTTAGGTGAAACAAAACTTGTTGTAAATAAGGTGCCATATTAATGTAAATTATTTAAATTAGTTAGGAAATCTTAATTATGTAACATGCTGTTTTCCTATCTTCAAAATTACCATGTGTCAACTGATGCGCGCATGACAACTGATGTTAATTTTAAATAATTAACATTAAACACACTAAATTTAAAGAAAATATATGACTTAATTTAAAGAAAATATATGTCTGAATTTATTAACGTAGAATTACGCACCATCATTATCAATATTTATGATAAATAATTAATTTTTTATAAAAATTTAGAAACATTTTGTCATAAAACCTTTTGTAAATTTTTGATTACCTAAGATGACTCTAAGCTTTTCAGTCATTTTATGAAGAAGGTTAATATAACGTGTGTAGAAAATTCCAAGCCTTTACCTCGAATAGTGTTTGAAATATCGTAGGCACAAAGTCAGAAAATCATATTTTGAGATAAATGCATTTAAGGTTAAAATTTTGTCTAAAGAAATGACTTTTCAGATATTCACAATATGTTAAATATTTCTGTCATGCAATTGTGGTATCACAAAAAGTGGTATCAAATTGTCGGAACAAATGTGGGTTTCAATTAATATTAAAAACAAAAAATCGAGTTGTACTGCCCGCTTAAATATATAAAAATAATAAATTTCTTTTGGCAAACATCCTGTGTCGTTGTTATAACAAAAGAATGGGGAATAATTTGAGAAAAAAAGAATACAAAAGATGCTCCTTAGATAAATTATCTGGTAGAATACAGTCCTTAAAACTTTGAAAAATATGTTTGAATCCCTCTTCTAGAAAACGGTCGGTATAAGTATGCTCACAGTTTTTCCTTATACCGCTTTTCCAACTTCTTAAAAGTACATTTTGCTACAGTGCTAATAAAGCACAGATAACATATTTTGAAATGATTTTTTTCGTATCATAACCTAATCGAATATATTTTATAAATTTCATGTCATTATTACGGGGATAACAGAAAGTATGCGAAATATTTCTGAAATTTGAATTCATGTGAAACATTATTATTAGGATTGGGGGTTTTAAATGATATAGAAACCAATGTCGATCCAAGCCTCGCTCTAAACATTTCAAATTGAGAAAAGGCTGCAAAATCTGCTAATGTTCACTAAATTATTTTTGGGAAATTTCTGTTTTTATCTAAAAATAGAATCTTTCCTTTTAAAAGAAAATCCCGAGTTCATTTTCCTTTATGACACTATTAAATACTGCTAGGGTGTGGTTCTAAGAAGAGAATAATGTACATAAGTTCGTCTCCCTTTGTCTACTTTTGTTATCAATTATTGATGACTTTTAGAAAGCTATTTCTGCGGGCAGAATTTGTATAATGTGGAATTCTGAACGATAAGCTCTCAGAAAGAGAAAATCCTGAAATAATGGAAGAAATTGTGAAAAAAAAAGGAATATGTTAGGAATATGACAAAAAGAATATAATGGTAAACGTTTGTAATGATTTTGCACAATTTGTTATTATCTGTATGACAGATATGTGACATGATGTATTCCCCAATTGTTATGTTCTCATTCATATAGTTATATTTAAATAATTTTCAACACTTTTAATTAACATTTAAAATTCCTCGATTTACCCATGTTTCCGTCACTTGATATTATTTTCAACTAGTTTATATAATTGCTCTCTTTTTTTAAACTTTAGATTTGTAAATAGCCTTTTGTTCAAATTGAATCATTTCAGCAAAAATCGATATCAAAAATCGATGAATCCCTAGATATGGGATCTCTTATACTATTATTCCTGTAGTGATTTTGAAATCACTGTTTTTTCGAATCTTTCCAAATTCCAACCATTAGTCACTGAAATTTTAATTATTTTGTATGCAACATAGGTGTTTGTTATATTTCTGAAAGTTCTTCTTTCATGCGATGGTGCTTAAATACATTTTTTTGTTGAATACGTATTCATTTAATATTGAAGCAACCTTGCTTCCACTCTTTGTTTATTTATAAAAAAATTAAATACTTAATCATTTTTATATACTGGTATATCGTTTTACAGATGAATATTTACCTCTGTAACGGTATGTATTTATTGGATGAGTATTAAGTAGTAGGAAAATGTGTGTGTCTTCGAGGTCACAAACACATAGTTATGTTATAATATGGTTTTCAAAATATTGCTCCCCCAAATCATTCAAAATTTCGGCCTATAATCATAGGAATTTCAATTATTTTGTAAGCATCATTTAAGATGCTCCTTTGATACTGTGTTTATCAAATGCTCTCAGAGCATTTTTGTGTTCATTAGGTATTATTTTACTTTTGAATCACAGTATACGTATATCTTGCTACATCTCTTTGTTTGTGTACGTAAAATTAAAATGAATTATTATACTCTGATGCATATCGTTTTACGGATGATTATAAACCTTCGTAATCGTATATATCTTTTAGATAAGTATTAAGAGTATTATCTAGTACAAACATATCACACCCGTTAAGAAAAGTGACACAAAAATGCAGCATTTGAGAAAAATCAACTAAAAGAATACTATACAGCTTGAACCAGCATTACAGTAAAACTGATACAACTACCCTCAGGTGGACAAATTACCAGATCTTTAGCTTTTCGTGCACGAACGAGCTCTTGATATACATTTTTCAAACACATAACTTCAAAATTCCAATTTTTTCGACTTGTGTCACTTCTTTTGCTGGGATGCGACACAGAAAAAGTGCGTGTGTAAGCCAGTGATTGATTCTATTGTTAAGTTTGAGATAATTGACAGTTGTAGGGGATAAAGAGAAGAGGATCTTCGCCGATGCCGATACTTTTGAAGAAAAATTAGATGTCACAAGTAAATTAATGTTGAATATGATAATAGATGGGATGAAATTGAAAACACTGAGCATGTTGATAACGAGAGCTTTATATTGAACGAGATGGAAAAACCATGCGGTTAATAAAAGAAATTCATCATCAAATTATATTGAAGTTCTTTCAGGAATGTGTTTCATTTAAAACGCAGAATATATATCGCAAAATTATTGAAAATACTTTTTAAATTTTTAAGGTGCCAGTTAAAACGAATAATTTTCAAAAACAGCATTTTTCAGAAGAAAGAAAGATATTTATTTTGCCCTTTTACATCGTCTATCTTTTCCAGTTTTCAATTGCTTAAACAAGTTAATTAATTCGTATTAAATGCAATTTGTTCTTCTTTTACCAGTTGATATGCTAGTTTTATATTTCCTGGCATTTGAAGTTACTCATTTTGGTGACTAATGATATTTTACCCTGGCACCGTAGATTTAAGAATCGTTTATGTCAAAGAAAGTGTGAAATTATCAAAGATGTACTAATTCTTATATTGCAAGTATTTATGAAAATTTCCACCTTTCATTTAATGCAAAAATGAATAAAATAGAAAAAAAGAGTCTATGCATTACGCCTTCTACTGCATTACTTTCATATAACACGCATCCTTTGCATAACGTAAAAATTCTTAGTAATAAATTACACAATCATTAAATTCAGACGAAAAATACAGGCTTAAAAAACCAGCGTGAGTATATTTGCGAGATTCACCAAGTCAATAAAAAAATTGTCTTAGTAAGCATTTAGATACCAGTAAAAAAGCGAAACATATCTCTCAGACAAGGAAAGGAAAGAAAATTCGGCTTAAATCTCATTTTCCGAATGTTCTGGAAGTAACTTCCACTGTAACCAATAAATTCACGAAAAGATTGAGTATATATAACATTCCGATTAGCGTATAAAAAGTAAGTTTAATCTATGAAATTGAGACCATTAATTATATGCTCTTACTTAAATCGAAAGACAAAAAAAACTAATTCAAAAACCAGGATGAATTTCATGTCACAAAGCTTGAAGCGAGCAAAAATCTCGATTGATAAAAATAAAAATAATATTTTTCTCATTAATAATCGTCATTTTCAGACGGCGTCACTAAAATTATTTTCGGTTACCTCGTATTAATTTGACTTAACGGATGTTCCTCCTTTGAAAGAATATTGTTTTAAAGCAATAAATGCGGAAAAATGATTTGAGAGTAAATAATTAAAAGCTCCAATACACTACATTAAATTTAATTATTTTGGTTTTTATTTTAATATTTATCGAAAATTAACGTATTTACCATCTTAGTTCTTAATAAACTGTCGAGGTTTCAGTGAATAATATTTAAAAATAGCTCGAAATAAATTAATAAGCAAGAATAATGAAAATGTCATTGTATTCATTTAATTAAAAATTCAGAGAATTAGCTCTCAATATATTGCTCTATTCTCCCTCAAAATAATAATTTCGGAAATAATTAATCTTGATTTACCTTCAGAATTATATTAACAAAATAAATGAAGTAATTTAACTTTATGTTAATCTACATTTTTTCAGCATTTAAGAAATTAATTATAAATTAATATTCAAAATATTACTATGTGAAATGATTTTAAGGCATAAAATTTATGTTATTATCTTCGCATAAGTGACACTAAGGTAAATTTTGACTCGTTTAAATAGATTCTTCTATATGTTTAAAAAATATAAGGGGACAATAGAAGGCATTTATGCATAAATTTAATTTCATTCAGAATTTAGACCATTAGATAATAACAAACAATTCTATGGTTTGAAATTATTTAAATGACGCTAAAATTAGTGTTTCAGTTTTCAAAAAATTATGCTAATTTTAAGCACACAATTAAATATAACGTTATTTGGTGTATACCCTGCAGTGCATGGTGTTGCCATGTAGCTGGAGAATATCTTCTTCCTGATTATAATGAATGAAATCACACATTGATAAAAAAAAAACTATTTCCTATAGGTGTTTTTCAAAGGGATTGAAGTTGATTTTAATTTTTGCATAGTCTTCATTCTTTTGATACTATAATCAATAAAAAGATTTTGAAAGAGTCAAAAATTAAAAATAGGAAAATGTATGTTGATCCATTATGGGCGTAGGAAATTTTCTTAGTTTCATTATGCCTTATTTTGTTAAAGAAAATTTATTTCCCAATTTCGAAAACAGAGTTTTCTGCACGGATAGTTAGTAAATTTCGATTTTAGATCGTTCACTAATACTGTGAAACGATATTTTGTTTCATTATACTATGGAAAGTATAAAAAAAAGTTTTGGGCGCTGTTTTAAATTCTTCAAGTATCTATGAGGTAAACCTAACAATAATATGGAAATTTCTGTGCCAAACTTATCTCTTTCATGTTAACTAGAATAAAAGTAATAAGGAATTGTATATGGGGAATAATCCTTAAAACAAGTATGAATTTGACCGCATTTTCGTATGAATGAGAAAAACATTGCAGTTGATATGTGGTGGTTTGAAACATAATTCAAAAGATACAAACTGACGTTACATTCTTTTAGATACTCGATAAAAAATAAAATTTACTTAAAGATTTAAAAAATACATTGAAAAAGCCTGCCAATAATGTTGTTACGCGTGTAACTCAATTGTATCGTACCATTCATCAATTGAAATCAAATTTAAAAAAAATAGATATCTTTCAAAGAATATAAAATAAAATAACGTTTATTTCAAAAGTTAAGTAAAAATAGTAAGGACGTCTGTTTTTGATAAGAAGTATATTTTATGCTTGTTTTTTTTGACCTAGGAATTGGGTGTAATTGACACCAAAATCTTGGAATATGTCAGCAGTTGTTTACTAAGAAATTTGAAAAATGCTCTTTTTTAAATTTTTTAATCAGTGCTTAAACTTTTTAATGAATTTTTATGTTCTATTAAAATTTAAATTTTACTGTATAGATGTTGGTATTTCCTTAACAATGTAAAACGTATTTATTGAGTATAAAAATGGTCAACAATGACAGTTTCCTTTGGAGAATAGAATAACTGCTAAGCTTAAACGTTATTTGCATACCCTCTGCTTCTCACTAAATTTTACTCTCTAAAGCTCTCGGCAGAACACAAGGGAAAACGAAATATTTAGAAAAATCTGAACAGAAATGGGATATGACTAGCTAGCATTTGACAGTGAAATAAATTTAAAGCGTTAACATGAAAAATTGCAAAAATATCATTCACATTAACCCGCGGAAAATATTGAATAAATGTATATTTTCAGGTAAAGAATTTCTCTGCTAGATCAAAAGGGATTTTTAAAGGGAGACATATATCACGCCGTATTTTTCTTGCTCCTCTGGCTTGCATTCTTATAAACTGGAAAAATGTATAGTGATGAAAAACTTTGCAAAATTTTTCACACGGCAGTACGAATCGAGCTTAAACTCGTTCATCCATCACTCCAGGTACCTCCGTTGTGATTTATGAAGTTTATAGAAATCATAAAGAATAGATGGTTCTTCCGCCCTTTTAAATGAATAAAGTGAAGGTTATTTAACATAGATAGGCAAGTCTGGAGAGAGCCTACCGTGTATTGAGAGCAAAGTGTTAGACGTCATTAAAAAATTCAATCCAAAAATTTCCTATTTACTTTTAAAAGTAAATAATTTTTTTCACAAATATTAAATATAATTGAAAAAATAGAGTGTAGTAGAAATTTTATAAGTGTAACTTGTCACGTGATAAGAAAAGTGTATGGTAGTTTGTTAAAAACTTAGAAAATATGATAAGACAGGATAAACTCACATAGCTTAACTTTCATGCCGATGGGCTATCGATTAACCTATATCAGCATTGCTATTTTCACTGAATTTCTTCTCATAGCCTGCTGATTGCTGAAGAGTAAGTTCTTCAGTTTCCTGATATTTATTGAAATAAGTAAGTACTTCCTCTATTTTTAATATTGCTTTATCTCCTATTCTAAACTTTCTGTTGAATTATTCCCTCGGAAAAATTCGTGTTTTCTATTCCGATTTGCACTTATAACAATTGAATCGGTCATTTTGAAAAGGATTCATCTCCACTTTTCAAAAACTCATCTCCACTTTCCTCCAATTTTACTGCCCCACCAAGTTTTAAAAAATATTAACAAATTATATTTTTGCATCAGAATTGATGCCTTATAAACATAATAATTACTAAATTTAGCCTAAATAATAATGCATGAAGGCGAGTTACAGTTTTTTGCTTCTCGTGAAAAAAATTTTCAAAAATGGAGATGACTCTTTTCTAAATGACCAATTCAATTACACTAATTGCCTGTTAATGAATATATTGATTTTAATACTTGCAATTTGTAATCGTGAATTATTACTGGCGAAATGTATTTAATCTCAGTGATAAAAAAAAAATAAAAATTTTTAAACCTACTCAAAAAAAGCTTTTCAACACAAAAGTTTATGTCAAATATTCTATCCCATATCGTTGCCTATATTATATTTAATAGGTTCACTGATTTGGACAAACGATGCGCAGATGATAATAAATCCTCAAAATTAAATTTTAAAGGAGTTTCAAAAACAATACTCCATGTTAACTAAAACAAGTACGTATATTTATGATTTTCCTTGAACGAAAAGCTAATTTATAATGCTGCTTTACGAGCTTAATTGTGCAATCTACATATTTATTTAAGGTTCTTGTTGATGTTGCTGCGTGTTTACGTGAGATACTAAACTTCAGGAAATATCCATCTCTTTCCGCAAATGTTGTCAAAATAATCACGAAAACAGTTAAGTCTAGACACTGATCCAGACATATGGGATACTTAACATTTGTTCAGAGTCCACCATTAAGATCCTTTTTTTAATTATGATTACTGCTATTAACTTGAAAACATTTCTTATTTTCTTCCATCACAACGACTAAGAATAATGAAAGGAAATCAAGAAAATAAATCTTAAATTACATGTCTAGGTCTCTTGTTAAATAACACTTGATTTTATTTTTATGTTTAAGATAGATATATTAAATGGTTCATATTCCAGTTCTAAAATTATATTTGACTTAACAATGAAATATATGATATATAAAATGCCATTCTCAGCAACGTAATTTTTTGGTCATACTTCTTATTATTGCTAAAGTAAATAAGAATTGAATTAAGTGAAAATTAGCCTGGAATATGATATTTCTAATCTTATTAAACTGAATTTTAAATGAAGTGGACAACAATTCATGTACGTATATTGATTCATGTACGTATATTGTACGTATATTTATAATGCTTATTATATTCGTGTAACAAAAATCTAGTTTTAAACATTGAATAAATGATAAACAATAGATGAACTGTATTCTAGTGAAAGTAATTAAGACTGATAATTTGACAGTATTGTTCGTTTTGAATTAAAAATTTAAGTTTTTTTTTGGCTACCGAATTTGACGTTTTCGTTTATTTTTATTACAAATTTTATTTATTTTAATAAGTATTTGTGCATTTTTTAAATAAAATATTCAAAAGTTACGAGTACGTATTATAGTCTAATTTTAATTTTTTCCGAAAATTTCGTGCAAAATCAAGCATGCATATTATACACTTGTGCGTATTATAGTCAAGATTTTACGGTACTCTTTATTGCATAGAAATTGCATTCTTGAATAATTAAAAAATATTTTAATACAGGGATACTTGGAAAAAGTATTCCGATTGACAGCCATCAAAATTATACTTTATTTTCTTTGTGCAGATGCATTACTTTGCTAATAAATATAAATCGTTCATATCTATCCATAAATACATATAACAGCAAAAAATAATTTTTAGTAAGTAAATGTACTAAGAAAAAAAATTAAATGTAATTCCCAATTCGAATGGCTATGGGGCGGTTGGTTTGTTGGTCAATTATGGCACACTTCGTTCTTCTTGAGGCTAATTAATTCCACTATTAAAGTTTTTTTTTCCCAAACGGATCTAAAATCCATGCTTCTGAGGGTCTTTAACTCGGATTTCAAGAATTAGGAAACGTATGACTGCTTAAGCATAGGGATTTGAGCTTATATTATAAAATATTTTTAATAGAGTAATGCTCTTTGTCATATTAGGGTGATCTATTTTAACATCTGTAAAACTGTGGTAAATCTAGTGCAGTTCTCATTGTTAGCTCATATTCTTCAGTTCACTACAGAGGGATACTTCTGCCAGACAGGTAGTTCCCCTATTAGAAACTGATATTTAAAGGCACATACCATGCAGTGTAACGCTGTTTAAACGTGGGGATTTTAAGATTCAGTGTACATATTTTTTAACTAATTATTGTTCTTTATATGAAAGCCTAATTTGAATTGTGATCCAACTTCATTCTTGCTCCTCTTGAGATATAGAGCCTTAAAGTCTAATGAAAGCTGAGAAATGACTGCTGAAGTCTGATTTCTAATGCCCTCTGTTGGCAGCTGAAATAAGCTGGAGGTGTGCCAGTTTAAAAATAAGATAGAAATGACTTGTATGAACATGAAAGTGAGGCTAACTCCAATTTTTTAAAAATGGAGTTGGACCACTATTCAAATAAGGCCTTCATAGTTTATTTCTGCGTTTCTGCAACATACAGTCATACAAACCAGTACAACTACAACAGTTCACTTAATATCTTCGGTTCACTACATAAGTTAGCTCGATCCGACACCAAGTTCACCTTTTTGTAAAGATGAAAACAAGTTAAGCAATGATTAAAACTGTCAGAATTTTAACTTGACTCCGTGACTCTTTCGATCTCTGTAATTTTCTGTCTTTCACTGGCTAGCCTTTCTAAAAAAGCAACGTGACAGTTGTTACCACTCTTTTAATGTATGATATTACATAAGTGAAACATTCGTATAAGAAGTGGCACGAACACACAAATTCCTAATATCGAATATGAAAACAAGGAGTGCAATCGAACTTAAAATATTTTAATGTAGTTCTCCAATGAAACTTCTCTAAGGAGGCTAGTAATGGTTTTGTAAAAACAGTGGTCGATTAGAGAGGTGACCGGCTAGAGAGGTTTCACTGTATTATGAAGTGATAGGTTTTTGTTACCTATATAATATGGCTTAAATTTTATTGAAAAATTTTAGTCACGTCGTCTATTTGATTACTCCACTGTTAAAAAACCTTCCAAGAAATGTCATGTCGAATGTTTTACGTATAGTATTCTTGTCGGATCTAACGTATTAAGCTTATAGAGTTATATGAACTTCTATCCTAACTTTGGGTATGCATATCTTGAAGTGGCACTCTAAATAATTTCATTCAAACACAGTTCTTACATAACAACAATTTTTATTCAAATATTTGCAATTGTAAATTTTTTCTTTTCAACTTAAAGCAAGCGCACTACTAGTACAAGATATATATAGCATTCATGCAAGGGAAATACAATTCAATATATTCTCTTGTATAACCATTCATGCAATGACAATACAACTTGAGATACTCAAAAATACTCCGGAAAGTCAACCAGCAATGCTGCTTCGTAAACTTTGGGTCTAACAAGAACTCGCGTAGGTTTGAAGCAACCTAGCTATGCCTCGAGCGGCTGCTCGCAAAACTCAACTATTATTAAACCAGACTCTAAGCCTAGCTCCAACTCGATACTTCGTCAGCTCTACTCTTCCTTTCACTTCCTCTCACTTCCTCAACACTTCGTCGACGCTTCTTTAATCTAGCTGCTTGGTATTTATACCAACCGCGTATGCCGCAATTGGCATATCTTAAGCGGCTTCTTTAGATTTATACACTTAAAAATTCGTTATTGTGAATTGAATCTTATGTAAACCTTACAAGCTACTGAAATAAACGGAAAACGACATTTTCATAGATTACCAGTAAGTTGTTAATTATTAGTAACAATTTCATAAAAAAATTTCCCTTTTAAAGCCCATAGGAAAAAAGTATAATTTTTTTACTGTTAAGATGATACTATTAATATGATTTAAGTGGTTCAAATTCTATAAAGTTTCCCCAAACGCTAGAAATTTGGGTAAATATTTATGTTTAATGATACTACAGCAATTTCCTTAACACAACTCATTTACTAGTGCATCGATTCAATAAAGCTTAGAAATTTGCGAAATGTAGTAAATATCTCCCTTCTGCTTCATCATTTCTGCTTTAAGATAGCGTAAGTGTTGCTTAAAATGCATTTATTTCGTATACAGAAGTTCAAACTGCCATATATTTGGCGTATTTGAAAATGATTATTGCTTGTCGAAATCAAAAATTTTATGACATATACAGACATCTGGTACCGCCAATTATAATTTACGTAAATAAATTTAATATATATATATATATATATATATATATATATATATATATATATATATATATATATATATATATATATATATATATATATATATATATATATATATATATATATATATATATATATATATATATATATATACACTGCTTGACAATTGCTAAGGAACAGTCACATTTTTCGGAGTATTTCATAATATACATTGATTGAAGAAATGAAACTTCGTACATATTCAGTAGAGATACTGAGCATTATTTATTATGCAAAATGGTACAGATTACGCCACATGGAAAAAGAAGAAAACGAAAAACAAAAAAAGATGCTCATTGGAGCATTTCCAAACAGCCACGAAAAATGGGTCTTCCTGCTAGATTGAAACAGTTATGAATACTTTAGTAAGGTGTGTGACCTTCTCGGACACTAGTTCACATTTTGGATCGGTTTTTCATGCTGTCTACTAAAGTATCGTGGAGTCCTTGGGGAATATTGTCCCACTCCTCTCTCAAGGCAATTTTCACTTCTTGCATGGTTCGGAGAGGGCAAGTTCTTTGAGAAACACGTCTGCCAAGAGCATCCCAGGTATGCTCTATAAGATTTAAGTCAGGAGAGTAAGCAGGCCATGTCATACGTTCAATATTTTCACCTTCTAGTGTGTCCGATACTACTGCGGTGCTGTGTGGGCGTGCATTGTCTTCCATAAACAGAACATCTGGATCTACCGCACCCCTAAAAAGACGAACATGATCCAGAATAATCTCTCTGCAATACCGCTGCGATGCAGTGCTACCTAGTTCAAAGATGTGAAGCGGTGTTTTACCATTGTGCATAATATCTGCCCACACCATCACGGCTTGGTCATACCAACGACGTTCCTAAACATTCTGTGGTGCATAACGTGTTCCCCTCTCTCTCCACACTAACTGGCGACCAGAATCACTTGTCACAGTGAAACGGGATTCGTCAGAGAACATCACTCTGGACCACTCTTGCTGATCCCAACCAATATGTTCCTTACACCAACGTAATCTTTCTCGACGATGGTGTGGTTGAAGTGGGATGCATTTAACAGGATTCCGTGCATACAAACCAACTTGATTTAATCGCCTAGAAATGGTTCTGGCTGATACATTTGTACCGGTAGCGGTTGCAACGTCTACAGCTATCTGACTAGAAGTGAGATCGCTGTTCCTTTTCGCCACTAGGGATACATATCGCTTCTCTTGAGGTGTGGTGTTTCTTCCACGTCTACCGGCATGCTTCCGCATAGCATTTCCACCTTCAGCGGCCTTTTAAAATCGCAATATGACACTTTTTGCCACTCCCATTATTCTGGCCATAGTAGTGACACTTTGTCCTGCTTCGAGCCGTCCAACTGCTCCTCCAAACATCGTATGCACTCAGATATTGCCTTGCAGACATTTTGCACTTAATTATAGCCACATCACACTGATTTTCACAGAAATAATTTCCAATAACCTACGGTCCTATTTTCGTCAAACACCTAAATGTATGAACTTTTGAAAGAATAAATAGTTTTCGTGCACTGCCTTTTATACAGATAACAGATCCTGCCGTATTACGCCCTCTGCATTTCATTTTACTGTGATTAGTCTGCTCTCGGGAACGCTAGTTCGAAAAAGCCAGTTGTTCCTTAGCAATTGTCAAGCAGTGTATATATATATATATATATATATATATGAGGGTTATTCGGAAACTAAGGTCCGTTTAATTATAAAACAGAAAACATTGCAGATTTTTTCAAAAAACTTTATTTTTTAAATTCCTTACATGTGTCTCTATTTTTCTACATAGTTTCCATATTTGTTTAAACATTTGTCATACCGTTCTACAAGCTTCTGTATGACTAAGTCGTAGACGTCTGCCGGCTGTGAGGATAACCAGTCTTGAACTGCTTCTTTCACCTCGTCATCTGTGGCGAATCTCTTGCCGCCGAGAAATTCTTTTAGGTAGCGGAATAAGTGAAAATCACTCGGCGTCAAGTCTGGACTGTACGGTGGATGTTCAATCTGTTCCCATCCAAAAGATCTGATCAGATTTTGGGTGTGAATGGCAGAATGGGGTCTGGCATTGTCATGCAGCAACAAAACTACAGACGTCAGAAGACCACGTCGCTTATTCTGTATTGCACGTCTAAGTTTAGTTAGGGTAGCGCAGTAAGCGGCTGCATTTATTCTTGTCCCTTGCTGCATAAACTCGACTAACAAGACCCCACATCTATCCCAAAACACGGTTGCCATGACCTTCGTGTTGAGATTGTCTGCTTTGCATTGACTCTGACTGGTGATGTTGTGTGACGCCATTCCATTGAGTGACGTTTAGACTCTGGGGTTCTGTGAGAAACCCATGTCTCGTCCCTTGTGACAATCTTCTCTAAAAATTGATCACCTTCTTTATGATATCGGTCCAAAAAATCAAGAGCACAAGCCATTCTTTTCAGTTTGTTTTCCTCAGTAAGCAGCCTGGGAACCCAACATGCGCACAATTTGCGAAATTTCAACTTTTCGGAAACGATTTTGTGCAAAGTTGTTCTACCCACATTCGGAAATTCCAATGCTAAATTTGAAATTGTGAATCGCCGGTCTTCACGAATCTTTTCTTCCACGGCATTGACCAAATCATCTGTGATCACTGATGGTCGACCTGAACGCGGTTCATCATGAACATTTTCCCGTCCGTCCTTGAAAGCCCTCACCCACTTACGCACTTTGCTGCTACTCATCGCATTTGGGCCATACACGTCGCTTATCTGACTATGAATTTCCGCTGCTGAAACGTTCTTTGCAGTCAAAAACCGAATCACTGGCCGTATTTCACAGTCGGCGGGCTGATCGATTGTTTTAAACATTTTGTAGTAGCACTGTACTTAGCACACTGCAACAATACCAATACAAATGGCGTCGTTTGACGAGCAAGGCATGCCGGGAGTTGGTATGCATGCGCGTTTCAATGTTTGCGCGACATTCGATTAGCTACGACGATTCGGACCTTAGTTTCCGAATAACCCTCGTATATATATATATATATATATATATATATATATATATATATATATATATATATATATATATATATATATATATATATATATATATATATATATATATATATATATATATATATATATATATATATATATATACTAAGTGGCCAATTTATTATGACCACCTGACAGTTTTATGCAATTCATTTATGACGTCACGCTGTTTCTGCTAGAAGGTGAGATTAGTTTGCAAGGAGACTACCGGATCTAAACAGCATGGGTAATTGAACAGATTGGGTAAAATGCACGATTCAACGGACTTTGATCATGTAATTACTTCGGGTACTCGTAGAAATGGATGGATTATCATAGAAACTGCATGTGGAAAAGGACTGTTGTTGAAGTTTACAAAAGATTCAGTAGGCTACTATACATATGTGTCGACTAGTAAGGTCTTAACCGTTTACATGATTCTGGATTTGAAAAGACAATTTCTAGACATGTACAGTGCAACAGAAGGGAAAAAGTGAAGTTAAATGGCATCTAATCTTTCATCAGCGATGAATTCTGATTGCCTCTAAATGTAATGTTTGATGCAGATTACACTATTTTGAAGCCGAAGGCCTGTTTGAAAGCTTTTTGCCGTCTGCAGATAACAAAATCAAACGTCTGCAATTCACCATCATTTTTATCAGTTCTCAAAGTGGTATTAATTTTTCACGTATGTTTTTTTCAAACTTTTTGGTGAAATGTAGTTGAACCGGGATGTTGTTTAAACACTAGCTTTTCCCAACTGATAAAGTTACATTTCTATTCGAAGATAAATTATCATTACGCACGATATCTATTCATTATTTCCAGGTTAGTAGTGACATTTTTGATACATTTGAAACGATATAAAAACCTATAAAGAGCCCCAACACTAAAATTACTAACAGATAGAAGTCTTCATGTAGCTGTTGTCAGAGATACAGTCAGTGAGGTTTCATGTAAAAACTGGTCAATATCAGATTTTTATAGTAGATCAACAGAAATGAAGCCACTACTAGTCAATAAAATTCTGTTTATATCACTTTATATCAGTTACTTCTGTGTTCGCTGTATTTTTATAATAAAAAAGGTAGAACAGCAAATTTAGTAATGTTATGTGTAATAGTTTAACTTATGTGTAAATTTAGTAACTTTATGTGTAAAAAACATTCACGATGCGAAAAGAGAAATACTATATACTGATATTTACGTTTTGCAGAAGCGATAGAATGTTTTATTATCAAGTTAGAAAGTTAAGTGAATGTTTAGAAAGTAATATAAAAATTGATGATCTTTTAAAAAGTTAGGCGGGAACTTTAATTAACATTTATACCTTCCCTCTGAAGATTTAATATTCTAATACAACAACGTATATAAACATATCGTAATATGTTACACTATAGGATATTTTATATAGTTGAATTTTTAACATAATATTTAAAAAATAAGTAACTTTTTACAGCCTTTGCAAAAATAGATTTTTTAAAATACAATATTTTGTAATGGTTAAAAAATGTTTAATAGATTGTAGCAACTAGACTACAATATCTAAGACTCAATGGGAGAAGATACAAAAAAAATGAATCTTGCACAAAGTAAACGCAAAGTACTAATTCCATTAATTATCGTTTGTTCTAGGCGGAATCATATGTATTGGAGACGATACGCAATTCTGTCCCCTGAGTCTAGCTGATATCTTTTTTATCAAAAGCTTAACTAAACCGATAAATTTTCATTAATCGCTCGTCTAGAGAAAATAATAGGGTATTAGGTACTTTTATTATTTCGAGCAAAAAAGGATGAATGGAAACTAGAATGTAATAAATCTCCTTCGGTTGAGGTAGACAAAAAAAAATGTGTTCATGTCAGTGATAGACGTGTCCAGAAATTTCCGTATTAAAGAGAAACATCTTTTAAAGAGCCGATACCAGTTTGAAACTAAAACTCAGGAAAATTACCAGTACTCTTGAATGAGATCCTCTGAAGTCAACTAAGCAGAAATCAGTATTTCGTATGTAACAATTGTATTTTTAAAATTTCAGGAATAGTCTAGTTTTACTTGTTACCTCAATTTGTATTATAGAAGCGTACTTTGTGCAGTTAATCAGTAAAATAATCTGTTAGAATTTCTGTAAATATATCATAAATTATTTATTCCTTGATATATATATATATATATATATATATATATATATATATATATATATATATATATATATATATATATATATATATATATATATATATAACATATAAAACCAAAAAACCTTTTTAAAATTCCCAAATTCATTCAAAAATGCTTGGGCGTATCGCGTTGAAAATCAGTTACGTAGTCGATTTCAAGAACAAAGAAATTGAACTTAATTAGGAACTTCCTATAAAACCCTGCGTTGTTCCCCAATTTTTTAAAGCCCAGATTTCTAGTCGCGAACCAATAATTGAAAGAGTTTTTGATCACGAGACAAGATTTTCTATAAAGTTATAAATAGCGTGTAACCGAGTACAGGTGGGATTTGTTGAATTGTCACTGTCTCAATAGCGTGTAACACTTTAGGGAATAAAAAGTCTTTGTTCTAAGTGTGGCGTGATCTTCGTGTGTCCGGGTCTGGAAGGGCCAATCAACAGCAGGCTAGTTACTGAGATTTAAATAGACATTCTTCAAGATTCCAAAACCGACAGCGAGCTTTACCGGGCCAAGACTTCTATGCGCAGGAATTGGATTACGTTGAACAGACCCCCTGTAACGTATCGGCTTACCTATCACTCTCCCTCGCCGGCGCCGAGCGTTATATATATATATATATATATATATATATATATATATATATATATATATATATATATATACACGGCAGAATCTCGATCTACCGTTTTTCAAGGGACCGACTGAACTGAACGATAAATGCGGAAAAATGATAGATGCGGGTACATGACAAATCAATATGATCGTCGCGACTGTGTGAAATATATATATATATATATATATATATAAATTTTTCACAAACAGTGTAATGGCTAATATATAATCACTGTTTGCAGAAACAATGGAATAATTTATTATGGGACAAGTAGATGCATGATCGAAAAACTCATTCTTCTACAGTACCTTCCATATAATATGACAAAAAAAGCTTTTCATAACCAAACTTTCCATTCATGAGAAACATATGGAATATTTTTAACCTACTTTGCACTTCACAAGTTTGTAGACAGTATAATTTAACAAAAACATTAGATGAAAGGAAATTTCTTTATTCTGATGGATATAGTTAAAAAGGAAAAAAAAATATATGTACAGGAAATATCTGTTTCTTTTATATCCAGCTTCACTATTTGTTTTATTCATATATACGTGAATGTATGGGCGGCATTTCATTATTGTTTGTTGAAACCATTAAAATGCTATCATGAAAAGACTTCAAGAAATATTCTAAATTTTGATTATAGAACAGAATCACGCGAACTCTCGCCTCAGTTGGCAACAGAAGTGAATTTTTTCATATACTTGATTGTACAAGGATTATTTTAAAAACAGTTTGCAATTATTTATGAATCCAACTTAAAAATACACGGTACAAAAGTAAAGAGTATGATTGATATAAGAAAATATTGTTTAAATTAGAGAATATTTTAAAAATCCTATTCAAATTCTTCTTTACACCATTTTAACATTAATATTAAATCATTATCTTTTACCTAATTTTGTCTTATTCTAATCATTTTTAACAGCCTAGATTTTCCAGTGTAGTTAAAATATTTGAGAAAAAAATTAGAATAGACCAAAATACATGCCTATTACAAGGCGGTCAGATATGTACACTGTAAAAACTACATGCGTAATATGCTGCTATTGTATCGCATTTATTTCCTTAACTTTTAGACTATATACTCAGAAAACAACAGATATGTTAAGTAGAGGATTTTTGAGTGTAAATGCATGAGATTCTTAAGCATTTAATTTTGACTGAAACATAATCTCTCAGTTAATGTTGAGAAATATGTTGCGTTTCTGTATTAAAGTATTATTTTTTTTTCAGAATAAACTTTATGAATGTTCTCTCCTTTTCATTTTCCTTTATACTACAAAAATATGAAATATATCCCTTTGGGATATTTGTTTACCTGAAAACAAAGATTTTTTACTGTTGTTTTCATTCCAAAATATCGTAAAAAACTTTCGGACCCAAAACCGATATCTGCGAGCTAGATAATATCAATTCTGCATTGGTTAAAAGGAACTGGCCCGAAATATAAATTACCTCAGACTTTTTTTTCCGTTTACGGTAGATAAAAGATCTCAGCTAAGTTTTTATTTATTTATTTTTTATTATTATTATAGGGAAATGTGATTTTTCTATAAAATGATTAAGGCTAACAGAGGAAATGATTAAGGCACAGATTAAGGCTAACAAGATTTTTTTGAAATGTGATATCTACAATGGTTCGTGTTTATTCATTTTAAGCATTTCAGTATTAGAACTTGAACCATTTACAAACATAAAACAGGACTATACGAATTTATACCTAGAATTATTTTATTATTTGCTAACCTACAAAATAGCACAAATAAATATCCTATCTTTGAAACTCATTTCATACTTCTATTAACATATAGATTAAATTGCAGTTCTTAGTGAGTCAAATAATATAAAATTGAAAAATAAATCTAAATCCAGTTTATACGAAAGAAGCAGGTTCCTTAAAATTCATAAACATATCAAAGGTACAATCTGTGCTCTGAAATCCTTTACTTATCTGCAGAAATCGTATAAATCTAACGTAGAAACGAAGATGTAATAATAATTTTTATTTACTACGGTAGGAATTGAAGAATTATGGGTAAAAATTTTCTACGGATGTTCTTCAAATCAAATGTTTTCTTCTAATAGCCAGGCAGTAAAGGAAATGATTTGCTATATATATATATATATACATACACACACTTCAAAATATATTTTATAAAAATTCTCACTGTTCGGAAAAAATATGGATTTTCGTTTTATCATATTTGGTTCGATAACTAAAAAGGATTCTTCTTCGAATTTCTGCTAACACAATTTTAAGCTAGGAATGAAAATATCATAAATTTTGAGCTCTAGTATTTAGCGTCTCACCCATAAAAGGGAATAGTTAAAATTTATTGACTTATAGTTATGATAACGGATTGAAATATAAAAATAAAAAAATATTTTAATGCTTTTACGCTATTTAAAATTGTCTCGCAAAATAGTCTCATATGTATAATGAGGCTTGAGATCATAATGCTTGGTTAAAAAATTTTTCCTAGATTTTTCTAAAAGTTTTACTGCTAAAATCAGTTATTTTCATAATTTTGTTTGAATTTTTTTTCCATTTTAAAGAGAAGTGAAGACAGAGCTAATTTAATTTTACTTGACAAGGTTAAAAAAACAAAATGGTTAAAAATTGTTTTTACCATTTTTACAAAAGGGGTGTCTTAGTTATTCACCATTAGAATATACATCAATTTTACAAAATATCACCGCCCACACATTACATATATGGCCATATATTATGTGCCCACATATTATACACATCTTAGCAAAGATATTTTTATAACAATTTCGCATGTACTGTGTACTGTGCTGTGATTGTTGAATAATTACCTGGCAATTTTTAGTGGTATAAAAATTGAAAGAATTAATTGTAAGAAAATGTTTTCTTGAATTGAATTTTAATTGATAGATCTTATAAGAGAAGATTGACTGTTATCACCAAAATAATTTCCATCTTAAAATTAATTAAAATAAACAATTTTACTGTGTCAGTTGCTGCTTTTCGCCATTAAATTTTGCAGGAATTGAAAATTCTTACTCATTTTGTTTCCTATCATTCATTTTAAAATATAACTCATTAATTTTAGGATTTACTGAACATAAGTTATTATAAAACTCATATTTGAAGGAGTAACTCATTTCGAACATTTTTTACGATTGTGTACTTAAATCTCAAATTAGGTTCCAGTGAAGCATCACATAGTATAACTTAAAGTCCAGCTGTTTCAAAAATATATTGTTCATAAAGTCTAAATAAATATGGATGTAAAAAAGAGCCAATTATTTCTATAGTTTATTTTAGCCACATGTCACGTTGCAATTAGAAGTCGCAACTTATAATATAAACTCTATAATAAAAAAATCGACACGCTAAAAAGAAACTGTTCGATTTGAAAAAAAATTAAGGGACATGAAGAGCATGCACAGAAACCGTTTTGGTTTCTGTGCATAAACGATTAAAATTTCAGAACAATCGAATGATTTATTCCAGAGTTTAATCGCTACGAAGTCAATGCGGCGGGAATCCACTTTTGGCCTCGATGCAAGTTGTCACTTTGCGTGGTCTAGATTGTTAAAGTTCTCGGATGGTGCCCTGTGGGATTTCTTGAAAAAATGATCCTAACTGTTGGGCTAAATTGAATCGGCAATTTGAAAAAGGGAACAAGCGCCAAAAAATTGAAATTCGTTTTTTTTGCGCTAAAATCTGTTTGCATATAGACCCTCCTTGTAAGCTGTAAAGATGGAAGAAAACACTGACATTCTGGTGCAATTGGGCCTCGTAATATTTGTCAGTTTGAAGAAGGGAACATATCCCGGTTTTGTTTCCTTCTTCAAACTATTGATACCGTGCTTGGCCAGACTGTCGCTGTTGTCGCGCTCTTTTACAGCTGGTATTTCCATCTGCTGTTCTGATATTTCTTTAGCCTTTTGTTTGCAGCTCATCACTTTTTTTGTTTAATCAAGGAAGGCTGCATTTACACGGTAATCCTCTATTAACACTAGCATTATGGCGTTTTTCGTATAACTCGAAATACGATCAGCGGTCATTTTGACTACTTGTCCCAAATAAATGGAAAGGCGCGCTTGCTAATATTAAGCATTATTAAAGCTTATAAATATAAACTAAGATAATACAAGACAAGAAGATCCAGGATATTGGCAAGAGAGTTACTCACATTCCACATGAGTACAAACCATTTTATGAAGAATTTTTGGTGTGACCAACTACTGCAACCATTGCATATTATGATGATGAAAGTGAGGATCAGTAATGATTTTTATAATTTTTTACAAAATTTTACAAACATATACTAAATTTTTATAAATAAAAATATTTCTCATTCTTTAATTATTGATTTTTATGCCTATTTCATAATCAGTTTGAAGAAGGGAACAAATCCATGGTTTTTAGTAACGTATAGTTTATTCCAAGGTACTGGAATAGCGGGAAAATGTAAAGAATCTTATATAAAAGTTTAGTGAAGAAAAAATAATAAATAAGAAAAGTATGAAGTGTTTTAAAATTTCCCACAAAAACAGTTTTTGGATTTGTTCTCTTCTTCAAACTGCCGATTCAATTAGCAACATTCCGGGATAGTTGCATTCACCTTTTCATCACGTTCCAAATATGTTCTACGGAGTGATCGGTCTACCTAGCTTCAAGACAATTCATAGCAACACGAGCCGCATGCAGCCGGGATAATATCTTGTTGAAAAGTAGGTGCGAGGTGGTTCAAAACGGGTTACAAAACGGGTCGCACGATGTCGTCTATGTGCCACTTTTCTGTAAGTGTGCCACTAATGACTACCAAAGGAGTCTGGATATCGAGGAAAATGACACCCCAGACCATAACGCCCTATTGTGGTCCTGTGTGGCCTGCTATAGTAAGGGAAGGATCCAGTAAGGGCAGGATCCCCAAACTGCCCTGGAAGTCTCCAGACACGTCTTCAGTGGTATTAAGGGTACAGTTGAAAACGGGACTCATCACTAAAGACTTCACGTCCCCAGTCAGCGCAGTTCCAAGTTGATCGAGTTAAGAACTACTGTAATCGGACTTCACTGTACTTGGTGTACAGGAGTAAGGGGTAAGTGGCGTAACGGTCGGCAGGAGCGTTTATTCCGTTCTCTCAGTTCTCTGTCAATGATGACGTTGGACACTTGTGTGCGGGTCACATGTCGGATAGTTGATAAACACGAATAAGGTTCTATGAAAGCTGATTCGACAATCGCTCTGTCTTCCCGTTCTGCTGAGGTCCTAGGTTGACCAAAGCCGTCCTGATGTTTAAATCTGCCGTTGTTGACTCACTCTTGCCTGCATCGTATAATCGCTACATCGTTATGACCCAGATGTCGAGCGATTCTTTGAATTGCCCAACCAGGTTCTTTCAATCCGATGACACGACCACTTTCAAACACTAAAATAAACCCGTAATAAGCACGAATCCTTCGGCGAGGCATTGTTGCTGTCGACGTAAGGTATTCACATTCAAAATGCAACAAAACTCTGGAGCTCCCGCTATTCATTCGTTGGACACCAAATTTCAATAATTTTCATAGATGGTCAAAACATCTTTGCATACGAATTTTCGTTACAAACAGGCAACTCCTTCTTGGTGCGCCTTTTTTTTTGTTATAGAGTATATATATGCTAAAAACGGTAACGGGTGTACTTGCGTCTCAAGGAAAAGTAAAGCAGTATATAGGACATATCCCTAAACAACGTCAGAAGAGCACTGTTTCACGATAAAAGGTGAAGTAAAATGAAAGTTATGCTAAAAGTTCATGAATAATTAACAAATAAAGATCTATATGTTTAGGTTTTTTAATAAGTAGTTTCTACGTTTTTGTAAAATAAATTCAACAACCCTTTATTTACTAATGTAAACGTCTAACGTCAATATATTCTAACCCGCCGTTACTGTATCCAGCGTTTATATTGCGATGAAGTAGCTTTGCCGTTGGTTTGAGAACTAATCAAAAATTTCACAATCTAACGTAAGTACGTAACTTAATCAAATGAATATCCCGTGGTATCCGTATGAATGCGCAGTCCTACCATCGAAAAATAAATAATTTGATTTCTCACATTGCCTAAATAATTGATTCTAATTTCATATTTTTCCAGTCAATAAACTAGAATTCTTTCAAATAAAGCCTCCATGATCATTAAGAACAGGAGTTCAAGATTTATATATATATATATATATATATATATATATATATATATATATATATATATATATATATATATATATATACACACAAGGGAAGAAAAAACACTAGGTATGAGCTGTTAAACCCATACCTAGGTTTCTCAGTGACCATAAGAGTTTATGAATTTTTTTTCATAAATATCTTAAAATATGGGTTTTTTAATTGTAAGTTAAAAATATGAGAAAAAATTAAATTTATTTCTCATTAGAAGCATAATTTTATTATGTTATTTAATAACGTAACTTAATGAATGCAAAATATTTCAAGTTGAGATCATTTCAATTAAATAGTGATATATCTCGCTCTTTCCAAATCATCCCAGAAGTATCTTATTTGTTACGTAATATTAATTATAGATTCCATAGTCCCAAATATGAAATCTTATAAAACTTCATGACCCATTTGACAATTTTACCTCACTCATCAGAAAGCACAGAGAGTTTTTTCATAAGCTAATAGAATCACAACGAAACAGACAAATTGAATAAAAACTGAAACTGTAAATCATTGTATGATGACAAAATAAATTGATAGATATCACCAAAACTGTCGTACCTCGATGCCTAAAACAGAACTGGTAAAAGACGTAACTGAAGGAGCATGTTATAAACGTAAGAAAAAAAACCTTCAGAAAATTAATTTGGATGTGAATGATGAAACAGATTAAATTTTACGAACATTAAATAAAATATTTCAAATTTAATTTCATGTAATTGTAGAAAATGGTGTGCGTATTACCTTATTTGTAATATTTTATTATTTTTAATAAATAAAAATTATATATATTTTTTAAATCTCTGGGTTTTAAATTGCAACCTGGTGTTTTTTAGATGCAATCTGGGTTTATTACATTTTTTTGCCTCCCTGGTAATACTCATTACGGATAGCAGAGAATTATAATGTCTTGTTAGTTTGTGTCATTCTCTATTTGCATATCTAAACGTGCTGTAAAATTTGAACAGGATGTTAATGAAGGTACATATTGTATATTTAATTAAACATTACTCCCCTTTTATTTAAATAAAGACTAGACACATCTATTCCTGTCTAGTTAGAAATAACCCAATCTCTTGCAAGCAGTTAATATAACCAACTTTAAAAAAGTCGATAACTCAGCATCATACTGTAACACCGGAAAAAAAAGAAAACTTTTATGACCCCAAAATACAATTTTGAGAGTCAAAGTAATGGAGATAATATCTTATTTCATACAGAAAGAATATAAAAATTTGGTTAAGGATGATTATCAATGCTATGTGTGTTTTTATTATGGACCAGAAAAAGATCAATTCTTTTCCCACGGGATATTTATTCCGAGACAGATATTTTTTTTAACTCGAAATCGCCTAAAATAAGCAGTGGACAGAAACCGATGTCTAGATATCAACCCCCTTTGCTGATCTGGTCACGTGATTGTACTCATAAATAAAATACATTTGTTCTTTTTTTACTTTCAACCGACACTGCGACTTTTGCTTTGTTTTTGTTTTGGAAGGGGGTAAAAGTAAGTTTTAGTCCCGAAAAATAGGGGATAAAGGTGAGGCCAGACAGTCTGAAAATCTAAAGGGATCGGTAGAACAATGATACTTAAATTATATCATAGGTTATCAAATCAATTTCAGCTAAGTTTCTGCTGGAAAATTTTGCTGATTTGAAAGAAACTCGCGATGTTTGAATAGGATAGTTTTCATGTAATAGCCCTGACTTCGTATACTTTAGATTACAGAGAAATAGAGAGATTTTAAATTTTGTGGTTTTATTTTGAATATGTTACTGTAAATAACGTAATATATATATATATATATATATATATATATATATATATATATACAGTCGAACCCCGTTATAACGAACTTCAAGGGACCAAAAATTTTGTTCGTTATATCCGGTGGTTCGCTATATCCGAACCATTAAGAAAAATGTTAGAGTTGACAAAATGTATAACTCATTAGTTGCTATGTATATTCAATAATGATGTATTGAAAGAATCATAAAATCTATTAAAAATGATCATTAATAACTAAAATCGATTACATTAAACTGACACAAAACTAATTAAATTAACTAAAAATGAATACAAATGGAAATAAATTCATTTTATCTTTAATAGTTGCTCACTGTTTTGATGCATTTTTAAAACATTTTATGAATTTCTTTGTTCAATACATCAAATGACTCCAACACTCTTTCTTCCACTGTATGTGTTGACAAAAACTTATTAATTACACTCATCGCTGCTGTAGCATCTGAGATAGTGGAGATTTCGTCATTTAAATGCTCCTCTTCATCAGCATCAGAAGCAGAATCTTCGATTTCAGAATCATTCATTTTAATTTCGTCCGCAATATCTTCATTAGTCAGATTTTCACATGTAATCACTTCATCATCACATGTTTCGAACAATTGTATGTCACAATCTGAGAAGGATGAAATTTTGTGCTTTTCTATCCACATCGCGATAGGGCGAATTCTTCATCATCTTCTTCAAGATTCTTTGCTTCTTCAACATTCGTTGTATCTTCAACATTCTTAAAAAGTTTAAAAATAAAAAAAAATTCAGTAGTCGACTGAAAAAATGGTTCGTTATAGCCGAGTCTTAAGATTTCGGAGGTTCGCTATAAAAGGATAAATTAGCATTAAATACAATAGGAAAACGGCGGGACCAAAATTTTCGTTCGTTATATCCGGGGGTTCGTTATATACCAGGTTCGCTATAACAGGGTTCGACTGTATATATATATATATATATATATATATATATATATATATATATATATATATATATATATATATATATATATATATATATATATATACGTAGCATTGATAATTGTCCTTAATCAAATTTTTATATTCTTTCTGTAAGAAGTAGTATATAAACTTTTCTAAATGATTCAAAAGTGCTCTTAGCATTTCTATGATTAAATATTTTCCCCGTATTTCAAATATTCGGGAAGATAATGTGTATTGATAACAGTAGTGGAGATAATGTGTATTGATAACAGTACCCGTATTTCAAGTATTTGGAAAGATAACAGTATTGATAACAGTATTGTATTGATAACAGTATTGATAACAGTATTGTATTGATAACAATATTAGAAAGATAATGTGTATTGATAACAGTACCCGTATTTCAAGTATTCGGAAAGATAACAGTATTGATAACAGTATTGTATTGATAACAATATTGATAACAGTATTGATAACAGTATTGTATTGATAACAATATTAGAAAGATAAAGTGTATTGATAATAGTACCCGTATTTCAAGTATTAGGAAAGATAAGTGTATTGATAACATTGCACATTATTGATAACAGTATTGTAACAGTATTGTATTGATAATGTGTATTTATAACAGTATCTGTCAAATAATTTATCTGTCGGATATAATACTTATAGTATAATAAAAATGTTATACTTTCTTAGCAAATGCTATATTTTTAAAATTAAATAATCGCTTATTATTCCACTACTAACTTACTTTAGCATTTAAATATGTCTAAATGGGACTACTTGTTAAGATATGGGGCTTGAATCTACAAAAGTTCTGAAACTTTTTACATTCCCTTTATGTAGTTTTTTTAAATATTTTCTAGAAGTTTAAAAACACTCCAAAAGAATGTCAACATGCTATATTTTATTTTTTTTGAGGAATTCTTCATTATTCTCAAAATTTATATTTTTAAAGTAGAAATGAACATCAGTAAAAAATTTCAGTTCAATCTTTACAATGCGTAAATCCTTCAAGGTGGGAAATAAGCCTAATGATTATACAAGTAAAAAGAGAATATGTTGCATATCATCATTTAATAATTCAAAAATATCTTTGCATTTAGAAAGTTTTTAAACAAATCACAGGCTGAAAATAACATTTTTTTTTGTCGACCATTATTTTATCTTGTTTAGACAGGAACTAAGTTTAAAAATTACATATCGATTAAAACCATCCATGGAATACTTTTTGTAGCAAAAAAGTTTGAATAACAGATGGTTTTTATATTTCAACTTGTTAATGTTTAAATTTCTGTATTTTTATATTTAATTTTAACATTATATTTAATATTATTTGAAGAGGGCTGAACTTGAAATTTTATTTTACTGAGCACATGTACCGTGAAAACAAGATATCTTGCTCGCAAGAGATAAAGTCTACTGACTAAGGCACTCTATTCAATCTTAAAATTACGTCTGAATTACAAATGGCTGGCCGGAAAAAATTAGATAATTGTCTACAGTAGAAAAACTATTTCAAATATATTTATTTAAGAGATTCTTTTAATTCCGTGTTTAGTAGAATGCAATAATTCAGCATAATTAAACAATATATATTTTATTCAAATTAAAACATATACAATTTTATATATTCCATTCAGAATTATCTGCTGATTTTTTTGGAGGTTTGTATAATTAAACATACACTTTTACTAGATTCTTTTTTTAAAGAAATCATGTTCTTATATTCACATTGGACATCACAACCATTTTGGAATTATTTTAGGCAATCGAGGGATGGCTTCTCTTGCATTACCTTCTGTTTTCTATTAAGTCCCCTTTTCATTCCTCCGATAAATTTTCCATTGAGCAGACTGGAGTCTGTTTATAGAGGCAAGGATGAAGATGACCTCCCTTTCCACACATCCTAAAACCATGTAGTAGCAAGAACTTTTGTTCGAAACATTTTTCGTTGAGGGCAGTATTAAAAATTTTCACAGAGGGCATCTTCCATCGAGAAAATTAGAGACAACATTTATTCGATTTTTTTTTTCATAAAAAGTAGTAGATCAGATAAACTCTCTACCACATCCTTAAACAAAGGTATTCTGAACCGATACTCATTCTAGCTTCTCTAATAATAGTGGTAAGAGGGTGAAAAAAAGTAAATTCTTAGTATAAGAACTTGAGCTACATAATTCTTCTGCAAGATATCCGCACTATATCATCATCCATGTAACATGTCGGATTTCGTGTAATTGCTGGTACATGCTGACGGTGCTAGTCTCTTTCACGTAATTTCTCCGATGAATGCACTTCGTAATATCATTTCATTGGGACATGCATAATATGGACTATAGGAGATTTCTAGTGCGTCCTTGTCATTTTTTTTCTACTTCTGGGAGCCTTCCTGATATCCCCCAGAGTAATTTGCACCTGTATTTTGTTAATTTTCGTAAATTTATCTTTTACAATGGTGATACCAGAGGCAAACATTTTTCCAACATTTTATAGAACACAATAAATATACATTCGATCATATTTCTTCATGTTAGTCGCAGGTCAAAATTGACAGGCCGCCTAACTTGAAAATTCAGTTTAGGGGGTTCGGGACACATTAAAAAAAATTATATTGAGTTAAAATTTTGAATTTTGTTCTGATGGTCAACCATATTATTTGTAAACATCATTACATCATAAAATTTCTCAAAAGTTTAAAAAAATTTTTTAATTTAAAATTTTTAATAAAAGTGGGGTAATTTAAAATCTTTATAAGTCGAAATATTATTTGTCGAATTTCAAATTTTTTTCATTTAATTAAACAGAAATATATAAGTTTTAATTTTGATTCAGCATTTTTTGAAATATTAATTTTTAAAGAAATTAAAAATATTTAGATTAAAAATTACAAAACAAATTATGTAACTTAATTTTTAAAAATCATATTTTCAAAAGTAAATATATTTTTTTTAATTTTATGAATCAAAATTAAAGCAAAATAGTTGAAAAAAACATGTTCCGAGTTTCAACCATTTAACTTTAACGGTTCTTGACTTACGACAATTTAAAGACGAGAAATGGGGAAAAAACCCATCATACAGAAAAACGGACTTACAGGTTTAAACAACGATTGGCTACTATTAGAATGTTGCAAAAAAGAAAATTAATAATTTATCCTGTTCTAATTAAGATAGAAACATGATTTAAATGTCCTTTTAAGTGTAAAAGAACAAAAAAATTTTTAATGCAATACATTTTTTTCGAAAATTCGAACAATTTTGTGTCCTAGACCCCTTAAAATGTTGAATAAACTGTGCCAGTAATTTTAAAATTTGATTTGTCTTGAGCTACAGTTTTCTGATTTTTCATGAATGCATTTTTTTCGGAAAACGACTTGCAGTACAAGACCCATACTTTTTAGAAAATATTTTGCATGTTAGTATCAAATACTAAAGCTTCAATTTAATAAAATAATCCGTAATAATAATAAAAATCTTCCTACCATGTCTATTTGAAACCTAGCCACTGTTTCCTAATCAATGTGGTTTGAAAATTTCAGCGTTGCCTAGTTTCTCAAGGTAAAATGCTGCAATTTCAAATAAATTAAAGCTACTTAATGGAAATAGTTTAACTTTTGTGTGCTTGCTATTCTTAATTGAAATCTCATGAAACGCAATTTAGATCCTAAACGTGCCAGTTAACGAAATTAGGCTTTCGGGGGTTTGTTCGTCCTTCTCTGTGCAATCAATTTTTCTCACTGAGAACTTAATTTCTCACTAATGAACTTAATGAGAGATAATTGCAGCTCTCATTTGAAGTTAAAGTGTAAGGTATCAGTGCTTCCAATCAAAATGGATTTTGGATATATATTTCTATTAGAATGACAGAGGGGCTGGATTTCTTATGAGAGTCAAATCAATCTTAAATTAATGAAATTAGGGGCACAATAACTAAGGTAGTAATGCTCAATAGCGTTAGAGAAATAATATTTAGAAAATAATAATTTATTTGTCTAATTACATGCAACTGTAGTATAGAGAGGAGAGATTAATTTTTTCTAATAACAAAAATATTCATTTAATTTTTAAAAAATTGTATTTTTTTCAGATTATGTAATTACCCCAGTTATTACAAAACTGAGAGAACAGAAGTGAAATTTTCCGCTACAGGTGTCTGTAATAAAAAACTATCACTTATTATATCAGATTTATTTACTGTAGACTGACTAGTGCAAAAATACAATTAATTCGACTAGTTATTAAACATTTCCACTTCCTATAACACAAGAACACATTTATTTACTGTAGACAAGTGCAACTAATTTTATTTGTTGTGCTAGTTCCCCTTTCTATTATTTTCCTCTGTATTCCCCTCTGATTCAACTATACTGGAACTAGTCGCGATACTGTAATATGTTCGCTGATACATCCTAACACATTTCTGAACAAACATCTTTAACTATTTATTGCCTTTTAAAACATTTGAGAACTTATTAATTAAGGTACCAAGGGAAGACCATATTAAAAAAGGTAAAAGATCAGATACTTTAGGGAGAAAACTGATAAATTTTGTTAAAAAAAACTTTACCCTCATTCTCCAGATGAACATACTTTACTTAATATGTACTATCATATATTTTAATCACTTACTTCCATTTCATGGTGAGGTACTAGAATGCAATGAGGTCACTGAAATTAAATATATCCTTCGTTATAGGAATCTATTACACAGTATTATAGTTATCGAGAACAATAACATCACCTTATGATACAATGAGGTGTTAATGATGTAAATGATACAAATTAATATAGAGTGAATATGGAAATTTATCGGCTCCAATAATTAAAAAATTGTAGTTAGAGTAAAGTATAGTGGTAGAATGCGTTGTAATTTTTAAATTTCGTAAAGTATAGTCAGAACAATTCATGAATAATTAACTACTATTGTGAAGTATAAACCTTGTAGACACAGTCTCTTTTCCGCAATCCTGGTGACACGTGGAAGACGATGCACATCAGCTAAAAAAACACGAGGATCCGGCTACAGGGGAAAGGTGGAGTTAGGCCTGCTACGCAGAATCTGGTCCACGAGTCGATGCATCGAATTTCATGATGAAACTGAAAGCTGGACACACCTAGATGCAGTTTGGCGATGAAGTTGAAGTAGTAGTTGTCCTGTATTAGCCAGACCCAAAGGTCTGGCTAATACAGGAGCATTGCTGGATGATATCCTTTTTGGACGTAAAAGATCGACACAAAGGAATACTGGCACAAATTTAAATTTAATTATATTTTATTCATCGATGATATGGTGATGATGACAGAATAATTTATACAGACTTATGGCAGCCAAAGTCGAAAAAGTAGTCCGGAGACCAGAATAACTGAGGGAACTCGCGCTGTTCACTATCTGTACCACACATGGTAAAAATCAGCCTAACAAAATGCTCTGACTACAAAGAATGCTCTTATAAAAAATGCACTCATAAAAAGCACTCGTAAAATGCGCACACTTCACCATAGGACCATAGGACAAATTAACTACTTTTCCTAGTCCGACGCCTTCAAACACAGTTACACTCTCAAACACAGTTACCACAAACGTCACTCAAGGTCAAGGTCAAGGTCAAGGTCAAGGTCAAGGTCAAGGTACTGGGGTTTTACGAGGAACTTGACGCAGCATGGAAGCTTTACCTTCATCCTCGAACGGATAAATAGTTAGATTAAACATGGGAATGAAGTTACTGAATTAAAAAATACCACGGGGTGGCTGAATTTGGAAAATACGTACGGCAGCAGTCTGGGTCAAATGATCTGCCTTAGCGTAGGCCGTCGTTAGAAAGATCCGTTGCCTTAAATATAAGACAAAACCGTATCGAACTGAAAGGACACACGTCACTGGAAGCGCGTTCTATTTTATAGAAACATAGCCTGCTCACAGACTGGAGCTCGTAAGCGCTAGTATGCTTCCGCTCTGATAAATAGATCGCATCTCCTTTTGCACATATTAATCAAATCAAACTTGTAGGAAGGGATAATTAAATAATTTACAAATGCTAGCTGTAGCAAAAGACTATATTAAAAACTAAATACTAAAAACTGCGATTACATTTTTATTATTATTAAGGAAAACTCTGCGTATGAATATATTCACTATCCTGCACGTGTTTATCAGTCAAGTTACAGTTAAGTGAATGATTCATATCGCCATGCGATTTTGAATATGAGAATCGATTCTGTTGTTGATATATTTGATTATTGTAGATAATAACAATGTAATTTCATTAAGAATTCAAACTGTACCTGGAAAATTATCAGTTATATTTTAATCATTAAGTTAACCGATCAAAGTTAATATTAATACAGCTAGCGAATAGTTAATTTAAGAGATGATATAAATTAATGAAGTTAAATATAGTAGTTAATTAAAGTTGATATTGATAATTATATTTTATATTTAACAACTGAAAAGGTAATTAATTTTCTACATAGTGACATTATGTCACACCTTACAGAAACTGCAAGCAACTAAAAATCTAGACAAAAAAATGAGAATTGTTATTACGGTGAAGCACCATGCGATTACGTATCAGAAATAACAACAAGATTAATAAAGTTTGACAACTTAAAACTACCCCATTGAAAAATAACGTAATGAAACGTTTCTTTGTAAGTACAGTACTGGATAAAATGCAAAGTTAAATATAATGTGGGCTACTGCTATTTAAGGACCATCATTGATATGACCTTTAAACAACACTTTGCTCCATCTTTACATTTCATAGTACATCTTTACATTTTGTAGTACAAATACAAAATGTAAAATAATTAAATTTAAATAATTTGACTTCCCCTTATAGATAACGACAAGAACTAGAGTAAATTTTAGCACTCTAAATGGTTATTACCATGTTTTTATTAACTCGCTTTCTTGTTCGTGTGTGCGTGTTTGTCGAGTACAAATCTTGCAATCGATTTTTAACTAACTTCCCGACTAGCTAGACATTTGAAACTTTTAGAATAGCTCAGAACACGATGACAATGCATTATTTTGATACTTTTAGCCATATTTAAGCAGAATTAAATTCATTTTCAGTTAATTTTTTTTTGTAGACTGGTGCAGTCATCTATCGGCCGGGACGGGAACGAAAAGTTAAGCGCAAGTCAACTTCCAATTAACTTCATTTTCTTTCAAGTTGATGGGATAATTCATCAAAAAAATTTTAAAAAAGCATTTATTAATACATAGAATTGTCAAATTTACATGATTCAACAGAAAATTTAAAAACATGGTATATAAAAAAGTTCTTTTTATCTTGTAATTATTTTGAGGATTGCTTTAGACATGCATTAATACTTTTTATTCAGAGGACTGTTTTATAGGAATAAACATTCGGAGCTTGTGCAACTCTATTAATCGCAGCAGTATAAAGCTCGAATTAAAGATAAGTGATTTTGGAGAACATCGTTTACTACTGTTTCTATTTAATGCTTGTATGTTCACGTTATTTTGGTAATACATATCAAATTACCGAAAATATAAACAAATTATTTGGTAAACATAGAAAGTAAGATTTGTACTTTAAACCGAAAAGAATGAGAGTATTTACATGGTGAAACAATTGTTTCTCTCAAAATCGGGAGGAATATTTGATATTTTCCCCATCCCTTTGAAACTTCGAATGTCGATTAATTTTTTAAACGTAGTTTCCCATTACAATGAATTTTTCAAGTTTAGACTGTTGATCAAATGGCTCTTGTAAAGAAGTTAGTATCCCTTTTGATGTGAGCGTTAAATACGTCGAAGTTTTTGCTATCTTAACCATGTATAAGATTTGTAAGGTTTACATAAGATTCGATTCACATTAATCGAACTTTTATGTGAATAAAGTTAAAGAAGCCGCTTAAGATTTGCTAATTGCGGCATACGCGTTGGTGTAAATACCAAGCAGCTAGATAAAAGAAAAGAAGTGAGAGGAAATGAGAACAAGTGAAAGGAGTTTGCGAGCAGCCGCTCGGGGCGTTTTAGCTAGTTTGATGCTAACCTACGCGAGTTCGTGTTAGACGAAAGTTATTTAGCATTCTGTGACCTAAAGTTTACGTAGTAGCATTGCTGGTCGACTTTCCGAAGTATTTGTGAGTATATGAAGTTGTATTTTCATTGCATGAATAGTTATGCAAACGAATATATTGAATTGTACTTGTATTTCCCTTGCATGAATGCTATATATACCTGGTACTAGTAGTACGCATTACTTTCGTTGAAAAGAAAATATATATGTGCAGATACTTGATTATACATTGTTGTTATGTAAGAACTGTGTTTGAATCAAATTATTTAGAGTTCCACTTCAAGATATAGTACATACCCAAAGTTCTCTAAAGATTCACTGCAAAAAATCTCTAAAGATTCACTGCAAAACGTGCAAAAGGTTTGTATTTAACATATTTATTACGTGACATAGATGAAAAGTGTTTATTACTTTTAGCCTAAAATTAAACTTCGAATGATGAGATTTTTTTTAAATATAAGTGCTTGTTTTCGTTTTATTGTTTGCATTACAATTTCCTGTTCTTTAGTTTCAATAATGAGGAGAGAATGCCATTTAGGATTTATTCTGAAATATTTATGCTATTTCAATTGCCTAAAAATGACTATATTCTGTATAGACATATCATTTTGTTATCCGCTATGCAGCCGTTATTGTTGTTTTTGTAGTATAATTTTGGCAAATTTTGAAAACTTCATCTAAAGGCCCCAAGGAGTACCAACTTTCTTACTTTAACCGATCAATTAAACAATGGTTTTACAAAAAAATATTTCCATTTTCAGAAATAAGTCCATTTGCGGTTGTTGGCTCACAAATTCACAAAAATTGCCGAAAATATCGCCCTAAGACCGAATACTGAAATCTAACGTTCACTGAAAATAAATAACCTATATTTAACACAAAATAATCATTACTGAATGAGTAACAAAGAATATTGAGAAATATTTTAGAATATTTACAGCTATTTACAAAAATATATACAGGAAACAAGTATATTGTTGATTTTCATTACTTAAACTGATTTTTTTACCATTAATCGGCGTACGTTCATTTTATGAGTTTGTTTTAATAGCAGTGGGTATTGTAACTCCTTTTATTCGTCGTTAAGTTTCATCAACATTTTAATTTGTTTTTCATAATAGGGCACAAGATTTTATAAGCATCTTGAAATATATTAAGTAAACAAAGGCAAAATATTCCTTTTATAGATTTTTATACACTTCTATAACTACCACTTTATTATGGATAAACATTAAAACTGATTTAGGAGTTTTCAAGCTAGACCCTCAAGATATAACCATATTATTCAACAGTTATATGATCATCGGGTATATGAACAATTTTCTGTCAAATTAATATTACTTAATGTGGTTACAAATAAGTTTTTAATTAATATTCTTACGATAAATTTTTTAGCGAGAAACTGGTTTTACAAAATGAAATTTCCTTTATCTTTATACACTTGATGGTACTCTACATATAGATACTTGTAGTAAAGCGCTTTTAAATAAAAAGCTGGCTTTATTACATGTTTGCGATAAAGGTCGGAATCAAATTTAACGCCGACAGATAATTTTAGAGTTGAGTGGAGTAATTTAGGACGTAGCCGGTTGCAAGACAATTTTATGAGTTTTTGAAGAGGGGAAGGTCTGAGATGGAGACACAGATAAGGTGACGGAACCAAACGATGACGTTATAGTTACAAAAGCCTTTTATTGTTAGATTTATGGCGGTACGGTTCGTATAGGAGTCATTTTGAAAACCAGGTGGTCGCAAGGATAAGCAAGTGAGGGCGTAACGTTTTTGAGTTAAGAAGCCAATGAGAAGGTGAGAGAGGGAGTACAGCAAATAAAAAGTTTACGATGGCCGGATTGGCTGATGGAAGTTTATGAGAAGGTGGAGTCTTCAGTATGAAAGGGGATAAAAATAATATATTGAAGAGTTTTTTTTTTTTTGAGAGAGAGAGAGTCTTGATCGGGGAGGCTATAGGTCCCCATCTCCAGCACGTCTTAAATAAACGTAAGTGGACTTGAGGAGTCCACATAAACCTGTTAAGGCATCTGCGAGACTGCCTTGACCAAGTAAAATAAAGAGGTCCGCACCCAGAATTACAGACGAGACCAAGAGACTCAGCTCCCGTGCCCCAGCCGAGAAGTTAAACGACGAGAAGAGCCCCACCATCCCGTTTCACGACGTGCAGAAGTACCCAGCGCCCGTGCAAAGATAGTGAAGGTACGCGCCAAGGAGAGCCCAACTAAAATTGATCGACAGAAAAGAGGTGGTAGTTCACCGTGATCCCTGGAGGTAGCAACGTGATCCCTGACCGTAGGCGAGGCGAAAAGGCCAAGAGAGCACCTTGAGTTGATGAAGGTTAATTGGGTGAGTGTTAAATAAATGATTTTGATTTGTTCAGTTCCGACTCAGGCAAAGTGAATTTAGTTTTTTTTTCGTGAGCAAGGAGTATTTTAGTGAAAAGGTTTAGTGTTGAACGATTAGTAAAGTATTTAGTTGTTGCGCTCGGGACGCTCCCTAACCTTAGCAAAGTGATTTTAAAATATAAATTGTGAAAGATAAAAATTATTATTGTGCATTGTTTTCGGAAAATGAAAGATTCTTTTGTTACATGTAAATATTAAGTGTGTAAATAAACTAAATTTTCTTATGTTAAACTTTTTAGTCTGTCTAGATTGAAAGTTGTTGTTGTTAATTTACAATAGTCTAAGACTGAGAATAGTAGTTAGTTTTGTTCGGTTGCTAAATTCGACATCCAGAGCTTTGGGTTGGATTCAAGAAAATAAATATTAAACACAACGCACCCAAATAAATCCTAAGACAAATTGTACTAACCCAAATAAATTTACGATCCGAGCCCAATTGACTTAAAAACTGGATGTAGCAACACGACAATACTTCCCAGGAATATTCTTATACCAATTCTCTGACCACTGGCCCAACCATAAAACCAACAAAAAGACTGTATATAGAATTAAATTCATTGCCAGACAAAAGAAAATAATAATATCTTGAACTCTATAAATAATACAACCATGTAAAACTCACTTACTATGAGTTAAAATAAAAGAAAAAATTGAGTTCATTCTGTTAACTTTTTAGGTCAATCAAAGCTATTTTTGAAAACTTCTTGTAAAATAAATTGAATTGGAATACGGGAATTAGAAGTTAGCTACCTGCTACCAATGATATGCAACGGAATCACTCTTTCAGGGTCGCTCTTCAAGTTGTACGTAGTAAATTATTAATAACTGGATCTATAGAATTAAAAGAAAAATTACTCGTAATTCATTAGCTAACAGCAGTACACTCCCCGAATTCTAGAATTCTTTTCTACTTTCAGCATTGGAGACTCCTATACCACTCAAAATGGTATACATCTACAAATATTTGCAACGGATACGTTAATATCAGAATTTCTTGATTCTTCAGACTTTCTGAACGTTTTCTAGTACGGAATATCTCTTTTTATCTAAAACTCGTGTACAGATGTCATTGATACCGTCTCTTAAACATTGCAGTCGTTGTCTTCCTTCTTAAAAGGTACGTTCTCGTAAAGCGAAAGAATGCGAACAAAGGGTGATGAACGAAGTTGTTCGCTAAATGTAAACGCAGCAGCGAACACCACTGAACTCAGTTGTTTGCCTTCGCATTTCTCTCACTAGGTGGGTACATCAAAGAACGTTCGTTACTCTTCTTCAGCCGTCGTTCTCTGTATGTTTACAGAGAGCCGCCCGTTTGAAATATTTTTAGTTTTCACCTGGAAATTTCATACCGAGTGGGGAATTTAATTTCGCAGTTCGTTTTCGGAAACTGACTTGCGCAACATAGTATGGATTGGAGTACGCATCTCAAAAATTTACTTCTCTAAACTGAACGAACGCTGCAGAAGCATTCGGTTTAATGTGGACGGCCAAGAGAATTTCAAACGGAACCCCGAATTTGTTCATTGATATTTGGACCAGTTTGTTCATTGACTTGCGATCGCCGTCCTATTTGCTGTATGTATACCAGCCTTAACGCATTCACCCGGGGAATTAGTGTAGAATAACTGTAAATTATATTGAAAAATTTAGGCAATTAGGTGTACAGCTACTATAATTACCCAACGGCAAAGTAAAACTCCAATATCTTTTGTTTGAACACAATTTGAAAAGTAGATAAGCTACTATAGATGTATTTATATTACCTAAAAATAGTCTCAAACACATCCTGTGCCAAAATAAAAAAAATAGCTATCTTATAAATATTTTATGTTTGAGTCTTTTAACATTTGTAGCTGTATTAAAACGTTAAGATATTTTCAAAATTTCCCCACGCCAAAAATCAGAAGATAGAATCAAAAGCAGTTCTTTGCTTATTATGTTCAATTTAATGTTCCTTTCTATACTTCATAAAAATTTTATGAAATGTTGTTTGAATAATTCATAAACAAGTGGAAAGACTTAAGAGTTCATTCTGTGCCAACAGAATTCTCTCAAAACAATAAAATTTTTCTTTTATTTGACATTTACATTCTATTGAACTTAATAAAAAGTATTTAGTGTTACCGCTAATTTTTCAAATAACAGCAAGATTAATGATGTTCATTTCTTCTTACAATGCAGGAATATTAAAATTTCCGATGGAGAATAGAACTCAAATGTAATGTAGTGAAATTTTTCTTTGTTTATATAAGAATACCCTATAAAATTAAAATAATGACATATATGTCAATCACATGTAATGTGTTAAGTTTATGTAGTTTATAATATAAAACTTGTCAGGATATCTAATTAAAGGATATCTGACTCTAAGGGATTGTCCTAAGATCAGGAGAAACGGAATTTGTTTTAAACGCAAGTTAGAAACACAAAAAAATAACATAAAATAAAATCTGTGGTAATATTTACAACAATAAATATTAGCGTAAAATCATATTGAAAATGTCCGTTTTTAAAAAGCGATTAAAACAGTAAATAGTCATGACAAAAATGTATTAAGAAAAAATGTAGATAACAGAGAAAAATGTTCAGTAAAAATAATGAAAGTTTGGATTTTTTTCGCATTCTAAATATAAGCACCCCCTCCCCCCCCAAAAAAATGCTTCTTTTAATTTCTAGTCAGTGCTATGCATCCACAGTAATATGAAAATTTGAATTTGTTAAGTCTTTTTGGAAATTTTGGATGCCTAATTAAAATTTTGGCAACATTTCATCTGCGAATATTAAAATTTGTTCCAGTTAAGTCAGATAAAAACTGCAATAAAACTTTGTTATCATAAAGAGTAATAAAATAATAAAGAATATAATCATAAAACGTTGTTTTAGTTTTCGTAATTTCAAATGTCGTTACTTCCGTTCTTTCATCCCAACAAATTTCAATATAGAGATCCTTATTATCTATATTTGCAATTTATTTACAATGCCTATAAAAATCATATTGTTCCGTTTCGTTCGATAAAATTTGTGGCTGAAGACACCAGATAAGAGCAGCAATACTTTTGCTTTCTAGACTTAAACAAATAACACAAATTGTCACATATAAATTTAACTAAACAGAGTTGTTATTTACTGATCCTCCTTTATTTGATGGCATGACAGGATCACAGCAGGTACCAAACTGCCCATCATGTCAAAAGTATGGGGTTTACAAGGTTTATACCCATATCCGTTACACACCTTAACTTCTAAACTGTGACACCTTAGGCCATTAAAATTGGTGTCTAGGTATAGTAAAAAGGCTATGTGCTACTCGATGAGACAACTTATAATGCCATCTATCGACAAATTTTAGAATTAGCGTTTTTATCTCAAAAACGGAACGAGATACGGGAAAAAAGTCAATTGCAAAGTTGTTCAGTATCATTGATTTAGTAAGAAAAGACACCTTGCGCACATTAATACTTAAAGCCGAATATAAAAAATGAACATTTGTTTGGTCACGATTTCGAAAATTGTCATGCTATAAAGAGTGGATGTTGCACAATATGCAGCGAGAAATCCAGTTCAGAGTTTAAATGTGTATCGTGGCTAATGGAGAGCATTTTCAGCAACATAAATAAATTATCCTGAAGATAGGGAAGTGTCTCAGTTTCTTTCTTCTACTCTTTATGACATGACAATTTTCGAAATCGTGACCAAACAAATGTTCATTTTCTACATTCTGTTTTAAGTATTAATGTACGGATTGTGTCTTTTCTTGCTAAATCGATGCTGTTGAACGACTTTGTAATTGACTTTTTCCCCATATCTATAATAAAAACGCTAATTCTAAAATTTGCCAATAGATGTCGTTTAAGTTGTCTCATCGAGTAGCGCATAGCCTTTTTACTATACCTAGACACTAACTTTATGGCTTAATCTGTCACCATTTAGAACTTAAGGAGGGTGTAAAGGAAATAGATGGGAACCCTGTATATTATAAAGCCTTATTTGAATAGTGGTCCAACTCCACTTTTAAAAAAAATGGAGTTAGCCTCACTTTCATGTTCATACAAGTAATTTCTATCTTATTTTTAAACTGGTACACCTCCAGCTTATTTCTGCTGCCAACAGAGGATATTACAAATCAGACTTCAGCAGTCATTTCTCAGCACTCATTAGACTTTAAGGCTGTGTATCCGAAAATGAACAGGAATTTAGTTGGACCACTGTTCAAATAATGTCTTCATATACTCTCAATAACATCCGGGAATTTCCAGATGAACATAAATTTGAATAACTTAAGCATGAACAAAAACAAAAATTTGCATAAGATGAATTATAAAGAAAGAAATTGGCATACGTGGAAAACACGAATAAATCTCTAACGAATTTCGCACAGTCGTATTTTGAAGATTTTATTTGAAGATTCTTTGTTACAATATAACAACCAGCCTCTCAGTACTACAGCGAAATTCAACAAATGATTTCTAATTTGACACAATACACACACACGTACAATAGCAGGCCTATATTTTCCACAGAATAACTGAAAAATGAAGAAATCAAATCTTAGAAACCAAGATCGGGATACTTATATACCCTTGGTTATATTCTTGTATATCCTAAGAAAGGTAAAATACCAGAATTCCAAAACCACGACACCTAAGTGAAATTTGATTGGTACTTGTAACGTTTTGTACCGCCCTTTTAAACTATCTTTTTCTTATGGAATATTTACCCTAACAGCTGCGCGTACCATATAAATGTGGATACGTCACCTTGACTGCCCAATTTTATTCAACGAAACCCTACTTTTAGCGCTAAGAACGAACCCCGCTTTCTTATCAGTAAAGTTCCTCGTACGGGGGAGAGAGCGTTGGTATATTACACTACAAGTTTGGCTACTTTTCGCTTCCCCGAGATACACAGCCATAATCGCTTCTCTTTGTGTCGCTTTCTTTTCGCAGTTTTTCTCGCCGCTTGGCGAGCGCTCTTCGCCAAATTTCGCGGACTGATGGACAGATACGGAACTCACCAACTACCTGCAACAGAGATCTCTCCCGACCCGTTGGACGAAAGACTGGGGTCAAGGGTTTAACAGGATGCCTAAAATGAGAGAAGAAATTTGGACTTCGAAAACGATGCTGTCCGCAAGGGGACTCTAGACTCATCCACCGGTCTTCATAATCGAATATAATGACAAACATTCTTTATTTTTGAGGCATTAAGGGGGAACAGGACCTTGAAGCTCGATGAAATGACTATAAAAATGGTCTAATTCTAACCTCAAAAACTTAAACAATATTAGAAAAAGAAGTTTTCGTTCTTTATACATATAAAGTACGTATCTTTAAATATGTGATACATAAAAATGGAAATTATAAATCTATAAATAATTTTCAAATTAGCAGTTTAGAATTTTATATGATTAACTGCTAATTCTAAGTTTGTGTGCAAAATTGCTTTTAAACTATCAATAGGAAACTGATAAAACTACACTCATATGTATATTTCATGGTACTCTAAATTTCGAAACCAGGAAAATGTGCAATTCTGGAATACTTTTTTTTATGTGGGAAAATTCTGCAAATAATTGTGATAATTTTTGAAGTTTTCCAATTTTATGCTCAAATTTAAATATTTATTACACTTTATTTGGTTTTACACTACAGGTAAATATATTATAAATGTATTCTGACCATTGATTATTATCTGTAAGCATATATCTCATTTTTATGATGCTCGCAGCACTTTATGATTTTTAATCACCAGTTAATCATATAAAATTCTAAACTGCTAATTTGAAAATTATTTGTAGATTTATAATTTCCAAATTTATATATGGCCATATTTAAAGATATGTACTTTATATGTTTGAAGAAAGAAAATTTCTTTTTCCAATATTATTTGAATTTTTGTGGTTAGAATTAGACCATATTTTTAGTCTTTTCATCGAGCTTCAAGGTCCTGTGCCCCCTTAAGCCATTTTATTAATATTCCCTCAACATAAATATGTCCCATGGCTCATAATTTTGGGTCGTTCTTTTGCCTTTTTCACTGAAATAAATTATCCTTTTTCTTTGATTTTCTTTGACGACTCCTTCTTGGTGCGCTAATTTGTTTTTCCATGAGTGTATAAGACCACTTATTTTTTTATTTAAAATCGTTTGCGTTTTTAAAATTACTTACTTCTTTCAAAATCGTAGATAAACTGTAACTTTACATCACAAAAAAGTCCAAACGATAATATTGTAAAAGGAAATAGAATTTAATTTGTTTGTTTTTATGAGGAAATTCACAATGCCGCGTGGGAGAGAATTATCTGAACTTGAAGTTCGAAAAATTTGGTTTTATAAGGGCTCTGGAAAATCGAAACGTAAAATAAGTAAGATACTTAAACGTTCTAAAACTGCTATTCATAACGTTTTAAGTAAAAGAGCTTTTTATGGAAAATATAAAAGATCTGGCAGAAAGAGTAAATTATCAGCTCGCGATAATAGACGAATTTTCAAGCTTGCAACGAAACAGAACTTGTCTACTCGTAAAATAACACAGTCGGGCCCAATGTGGGCTTCTTGGAAGTAAAACTATTTCACATATGACAGTCTGGCGCACTTTAAGATCAAATTCAAATGTTGCTCTTCGGAAATTAAAAAGAAAACCAAGACTGTTATAGCATCATAAAGAAGGAAGGCTGAAGTGGGCAAAGTAAGTCATGACCTGGGATGCTGCTTGGAAAAATATTATTTTTTCCGACGAAAAAAAAATTTGATTTGGATGGCCCGGACGGTATTATATCCTACTGGCATGATTTCGAACGGAACCTCGGGTTTTCTTCAGTAGACAGATGGATGGTGGCTCTGTGATGGTGTGGGGAGTTTTTGCATATGATGGGAAATGTGATCTGCAGCGAGTTCTTGGAAAAATGGACTCCATTTGTTATCAGCAACTTCTTTACCAACATCTTATACCTTTTGGCCCATTATTAGGAGGATCAAACTGGAAATTTCAGCAAGACAATGCGCCATGTCATGTGTCAAAATCAACTAAAAACTGGTTTCAAAAAGAAAAAATCGAGGTCTTAAACTGGCCAAGCCTTAGTCCAGACCTGAATCTCACCGAAAACTTGTGGGGCCATTTGGCTCGTCAAGTGTATGCAAATAACCGTCAGTATGATTCTGTTTTTTGAATTGGAACTAGCTATCATGGATGAATGGGACAAAATTCCTAAATATTTGCTCGAAAACGTAATTAATTAATGAAAAATCGAGTATTTGAAGTGATTCAGAAAAATGGTGGATCAATATCATATTAGTTTTATTAAAAAAATTTGTTTTAACTAGCGGTCTTATAATTTTGTTACGGATATTTTATTGGAAAAATTTGAAATTGTTAATAAAATAATTAGTATATCTAAATATCTCTTAAAAATAATATACATATATTTTATATTTCATTTATTAACATCAACCTAATTTAATTTTTAAAAAATTATCCTATTTATAGTGAAAATCACAAAATCCACAGTGGTCTTATAATTTTGTTACACTCTGTACATTCCTAGTTTTAATACGACAGTACTCCGGACACCCCAACTCACCAACATTCTCAAAATTCTCACCAAAGTTTACATATTGAAATCTACCTCTCAATGACAATAAATAAACGGACCCGGCACAGAATGAACTTAAATTAAAGGGAAATAAAAAATATTTACAAAATTGAGAAATATTTACAGTTATTTGCCACAATATATAAAAATAATGCCAACTGTTAGTAAATAGTAGAATATTTCTTATTCATTAAAATCATCGATTCTTAGACAATCATATATTCTTAGAATCAAAAGGAAGTTTTTCGTAACTCCCATTACACGCTATCCAACATATCACCTAAACATCCCGTGAAAGAATTTCTATAAATTCTAAACTATGTCACGATGAACTGAAGGCGAGATCTCGGAGCGATTAAATCACGTCTGTTAACTTTTGTCTTTCCAAGTCCTAACGTAATTGAAATTTCAGAAATGGAATTTGAATACTTAGCAGGACAAGTAATAGGGTTTGGATTGGAGGGTGTGCTAAACCCCACTCTTGGGACGATGAATTTTTCTCGCTGAGCTTTGTTTTTAATGAACTTATTTCGGGATAATTGTAGTGCTCGCTTCGGTTTAAATTGCGATGCATTAGCGATCGCAATCAATGCTCATAAGAGGAAAATGATTTTCTATTAAATTTCAAGTCCTAGTAAATTTTCCTCTCTCTCCTTAACACTAGAAAGGAGATGTTTTCTGTATACCTAAAACGGCAAGGAGCGTTCACTTTGATCGCTCCCTTGAAATGATTAAAATATAGACTTTTTTCTTGGTTTGTTTTCTGAGACAAGTTTTTTAATATATTTAGCTTTTAAATTTTACATTTTCATCACATAAATTTTCCTCTCGGCTCATGCTTTATTTTATAATGCTTATTTATTTTTTTTCTCCAAGATAATACTATATATTTTTATAAAACCAATTAGTAATAAAATACAATAGGTACAAAATAAAACACACTATACAAAGGGAATTATTTCGTATTGCACAAAATATTTGAAATATTTATCACATAAGATAATTTACAAAAAATTATACATTTAAAAGTATAAATATTAGGAAATTACACTTACATTATTCTTTTTTTGCAGTCTCTGCAAACACTGAACCTTTCCACATGAGCCGCAAACTAACTTTTTGCAATCAGAACGAATGTTCATAGTTTTATTGGGGCATCGATTGATTTCACATTGTTTGCGTTTCCTGCTTGAGATAGTGGATGCTACATCTGTACGTGGACTGAAATTGGAAAGCGGAGATGTCTTAACGGAAACATGAATTTTACGGAGCTCATCAGCTAATTGCAAAATATAATCAGCACGCTTGACGTTTATACCAGTAGTTTCCTTGTAAATGATCCAAGCATTGATAGCAGCTATGTCGGAAATATTAAAATAAATCTTTTACTGGCCACCGTCGTGAAGCGGATATAGTTGAATATTTTCTTGCCATTTAATCTTGCCCATCTACACCGTACTGAGTAGAGTTGTAAAATTTAACAACTTTAGGGGGCTTCTTTTCATTGCTTTCCATTTCGAGCGTAGGATGTTGAGTGCTTAACAATAGGAAACTTTCGCTTTTCTTTCCTTGATATGCCGTCTGAGTGATATTATCGTGCTTGAGAATTTTGCTTGAATACAGTTCTATATTTTTGAGATTGAATGATTCGGGTGCTTCTTTCTTTGCATGTTTCACAGTGCCTACGAGGCTAAGTCCTTTACTTCTTAAATTTTTGGCTAATTTTAATGATGTAATAAAATTGTCAGTTGTAATAGTCCTTCCAGTATTTTGAAATGGTTCTGCAAAACGACATACCGCATGTTTTCCGACGGTATCTTCATTGGATCTACTTTCATTTTTTCCTAAATATAGAAAGTCATTCAGAAAGTACTTTGAACGATCATCAGCTGCTAGCAAAAATTTTATCCCTAATTTATCCGGTTTTTTGGCATATACTGTGTAAATGAGAAACGTGTCTTACTTGGGAATAATTGAGCATCTACCGTTATATTTTCACTTGCTTTGTAACACAATAAGCAATTTTCAATAAATGTGTTCCAAATCTATGATACTAGAGAAAATGGATCTGTTCTTTCGAATCTTGTTGACTTCAGATCTTGACTTCGGATCTTGTTGGAAAGACTTTCGGATCTTGTTGACTTCAGATCAAAGCGCAAATATCTTTGGATTTCTTTGAATCTACATCGAGCCATTGTTTCATGAAAAGCGTTTAGGCCCCATGTCATGGACCACAAATTGTCGATTGAAATACCTTTAGAAATAAAAGATCCACGGGCATACAGTAAGGAAAAAAGCGTCTAATTCATCTAAAGGTACACTCCAAAGCAGATTTCGTAAGCGCCTGAAAGCTTCTGCTTCCGTGCCTTGTTGTATGAGATGCAGAATTTTTTCGTTTATGAATGGTCTCCATGCACTAGTCAAACTACCAAGAGTTCTATGCCTAATGAAAAATGTGCTGGGTCGAGACACTTCTATCAACACATTGTGATGCTGCCATCTTCCTAACGAAAGAGCATCAGAAAGAACTGTAGTCCACTCTGTTCCATCTTTTGCTACTTCTTCATTTCGCTCATTTTGGTCATTTTGTGAGAGATGATTGTTCCTGATTTTTTCTCAGTACTCCTGTTTTGACGTCTTCTTCCTTCTCATACATGGATTACTTCCTTCTCATACACAGATAGCAAAAAAATAGAATAGAAAACGCAACATAGACAGATGTGTTTGATCAGCGGTCAAAATGACCGCAGTCAGCCTTTATAGGTATAATCCTTTATAGCGGCTATAATAATGCGCAGAAAAGATAATTTTTGTCCGACATATTCTTTAGGAAAAGCCAATAAACAAACAAAAAATCAAAGTATAAAAAAGGGAAATATGAGCATTTAAAAATCGTTTCGGGTCAAAATGACCGCTGTTGCCGTTCTAGTGTTAAATAAACCAGACCTGGTAAAATATTGTACATATTACTGAAAGTTGAACATTTTTATTGAAACAATAACATAGTGGCTTTCGTATTAATAATAAAATCTTATATTCGTATTGAAAACTGTTAGCGTACATGTAAAACATGCACGTCAACAATTCTTATAATTCTTCTAATATATATCTTTAAATGGCAGAGTAAAAAGGTGCATTAAAAGTTATGTTTGTTAAAAAAGGGTATACGTTAAAACTCTTGAAAGTGCTCAAAAATAATGTATTGACGACAATCCTTTTAACATTAACATAACAAAAGCTTATTCATTTGAAAAATTAGTTAAAACAACAATGTTAATATCTTCCTTCTAACTAATAGCAACTGGTAATATAAGCTGGGTTTTTCTATTAAAATACTTCGTAAACTCAGTTTATTTCTATACTGTGATGGACTATCATAGAGCTCTGATACGGAAATGATACAAAAGTTACCTTAAGCTAGGCAGGCTTGATACAACTCCCAGTTATCTCCTCAACTCAAGCACAAGCTCCTTAATGCTTTCCTGAATGTGTTCACGGCTTATATACTCGTGTGAAAAACCAATATCCAAATATCGGGTTGAACTACGTAACTTCTTCGAAATACGCCATCTACCGGAAACTGAAGACTTTTATGTTTAATTATATGACTCACGGCAGTTTGCCAAACATGACGTAATCTAAACGAAACGTGTGATTCGGATTAATTATAAATTGAATCGCCTTAACTTGAATCGGCTTAAAAATGGAAACACAAAAAAATTACGTCAAACTTCGGAAAGGCAAGTAATTAACGGACCCTCAAAGTAATTCTTAGTTCATATCGCTAGCAAAAACATGAATAATACATGATAATGTCATGAATGAAGGATGTCATGTATGTAAAATACGAAATGAACACTTCTTCAATTCCGCAATAAATTGAAAAAAGATAGCTACATGTTCCGAACTAGTTAATAGTTCATCATCAGAGTCAAGGAGCATTGGTGTGAATGCCCTCAGCCTATATACATATATATATATATATATATATATATATATATATATATATATATATATATATATATATATATATATATATATATATATACACTCTGTCACAAAAAATATATGCAACCAGAAGAAATCGAGCTACTATCACGAAACTTGGAAGGAATGTAGTCTGGTAAGAGATATACAAATGATTAAAATTTCGACACCAATGAGACGAGGTTCGCTATTAACGATAAGTTCGCTATGCGCATATGAGTTACGCGGCTGGGGGAGTTTTAAAGCATGATTGCTCGTGCCATAGGGTTATTCAAACAAATCTGTCGACTTGGATGGACTGTGTTGTGACTAGAGATGACTCTGAGACGTAACCGACGACAGTATGAACAATTGTCGGACTTTTAGAGGAGGCGTATAATAGGCCTCAGAGAAGCAGGTTGGTCGAACAGGCGTATCGGCTGCCATCTCAGTCGGAGCGATATGGTAGTTGCTCGGTGTTGAAAATAATGGATCACGAAAGGTATAGTCTACCGTCGTGAAAAGTCAGGGTGTCCCAGGAACACAAATGCGCGCGAGGATAGCGTAATCATAAGAGCGGCCACGTCCGCACCAACAATGTCACTAGAATCGGTTCGACGCCATTTACGACCTTCCAGACATCCGGTGGTATCAAGGGAAACCATTCGGAGACGACTGGCCGACCCAGGTATAAGGAACCGACGTCCATTAAGACTCCCACCTCTGACCCCACATCATCGGCAGTGTCGATTGGATTTTTGACGACCTCGGGCAAGCTGGAGTGTGACAGATTGGAGGCGTGTGATCTCCAGCGATGAATCCCGATTCAGTCTCAAAGCTGATGACCAGCGCATACGCGTGTAGAGGCGGCCAGGCCAACGGTCCGAACCGGCATTTGTTGTCGAGAGGCATACGGCGGTTACACAAGGTGTGACAGTGTAGGGAGCGATTTGTTGGGACACACGATCACCTCTAGTCATCCTTCAACGCACTTTGACGCACGCAGTTATGTGGACGAGATTTTAACGCCAGTTGTACTTCCTATGCTATCAAGTGGTCCAGGTGCTATTTTTCAGCAAGACAGCGCTCGTCCACATACTGCGCGACTCTCCCAAACAATGTCTTCAAGGATATGACGTACTCCCATGGTATGCCAGGTCACCAAACCTCTCGCCAATAGAGCACGTCTGGGACGTGCTCTGTTGGCGCTATATATATATATATATATATATATATATATATATATATATATATATATATATATATATATATATATATATATATATATATATATATATATTTCATTCCAAAACTTGCTTTAAATCCTAACATGCCCTATCATTTATCATTTTTATTACAATTATCATTTTTATGAGTGAACTTACGTTTCTCTTAATTTTTAAATTTACCCTTCCCGAAACTTTGTTTTGGGAATGTACGTGTAGTACTTTTTCTGTAATTGTACGCAATTTTTAGCATATAACGGTCTCAACTGGTATATTTCCTCCATAATACTTGTAGATGATATCAAAACCTTACAAAGCATATCTGTTTGACCTCAGATTACATTGTATGAAAGTGTTTTATCTGAGTAAATAGTGTGGAAATTTCATTCAAATTACTAAGTTTTGGTTTATACTTTTCTATTTAAAAATACTGATTTTTAACTTTAATGTTAACTGAGACATCAGTGCATATATGTATGTTTGCAGTATGTACGTAGTAAATATTCATTTAATTTCTGATATCTGTATGTGATAAAAGGAAACTTTAGAAATTTTGGAAAATCAAATACCAACTTTTTTAGAACATTAAAACTCGAATAAAATCAGTATTAAACAAGTTAAATCTATTTATATTTGTTGACGTACCTCATCATTCCCACTGGGAAATTTTTATTAAAGCTTTGTTTCGGATGAACTTAATTTAAAATAGCCTTAGATTTCATTTCAGATTTTAGCTTTAAACCTTAATCATCATTATCCCAGATAAATTTGAGTTATCTATGCATTTATTCTTAAAAAAATCATAAAAATACTTAGTGTTTAGGGAGACATTTAAAGGGATGGAATTAATTAAAATGATAGATAAATAAGCAGAAAAAATCCGTAAAATGGTAAACTTACTTTTATACATTTTTATGCTCTGACCTACATATATGTGTTGTACGTAATTAAAAACACATAAAAGACTGAAATTTCTCAAAACCGACTACAAATAATCAAATAATCAATTAGTTCAAATCCCTTTTGTTTTCCTTTTTTACTGAAAATATGCATATTGGGAAAGTATTAGAGCTTTAGGTTTTTTTGTGCACATTTAGTTAAGTAAATATTGACAGAAATGTTAATGGTGTTGTATCAAAACAAACAGCTTTTAGGTTGTTTGCATATCCAGCAAAGAATTTTTCAAAAGCCTCAAATCAATTAAGTTATAGAAACAGATTTGAGTTAAAAAGAACTACTCGTAATTTCATTATATGAAAAACACTTATTTAGGATATGATAGCACGAAAAAAATTGTGCTAAAACTATTAAATCTGGGTAATTTTAAACATTTGTGATATTTAAAAAATTAAAAATTATTTTATTTTATTTTACTTTTAATACGGTGTGCAGAAATTTATTATTAATAGTTTATTGAAAAATTAGCAAAGACGAGATATTAATTACATTTTTCATTTATTATTCTTTTTTAACTTCTGACTACGAAAATTAAAATTCGAGTAAGAAAACATTTTTGTGTCTACCGTTGCATAATAAACAATTTCTTTTTAATGGAAATTTCGTTTAATACATTAAAAAATTCTTATCTGTGCCTGATAATTTATTAAAAGTATAAACGCTTTGTTCCTTTGCTGCATTAGTTCAGCTTAATTTTTTGCCTCTAGAAAAGTTAACAAATCTTTTTCGACAAATATTGATATTAAATATGTCTGTTGAGATAATATCGAATGTTAATTAAGTAACAATAATTTAAAAACTGTAAAAAAATTTTCATTTATTTACAGGTGTACCGATCGGCAGGTCTAGACCACAAACACAACGTACACACTTCAGGAAGTAGTTCAACAGCAGGGTGTCTCTGGACGTGGCAAAAATAAAAGAGCCAAGATATTAGTTTAAAATCAAACTGAACATGTATTAAAACAACTTAAAGCATCTTCAGCACTTATAAGAACTGAAGGATTTACTAATCACTCTGGTAACATCACAGTGAGATCGGGAGAGAGAGCGTGGTCGACTAACTCCTGCCAGCCGATTATATGGCACACAGCTTAGGACAGCGCATGCTCTATCTGAAACCCTGTACATCAACTGCAAGCAATTACTTCACTTCAGATCAGTGCCTCCATACATATATTTAAAGGGTTCTTTTTTAATGTATTGCATTTTAATATATAAATTATTCGTCATATGCGTGGTGTTATCATCATCTTTTGAAATGTATTTTTATTATATATCTCCCAAGGGATCAAGTCATTTTTACAACTCTTGACGTTTACAATATGTAATAAGCGGGATGTGAATATGCGGCAATCTAAATTGGTAGGAGACCACCCATTCAAAGGTGACAGCCTGTTTATGGCTTCGACGACAGGGAGCCCTGTATAAAAGCTTCCTACCCGTATATATATATATATATATATATATATATATATATATATATATATATATATATATATATATATATATATATATATATATATATATATATATATATATATATATATATATATATATATATATTCATTTTCTTGCTTTACCATTGGTTGTTGCCTTCTTGGCTTCTCATTCACTCGCCCCACCCCTTTATTGGGATGAGGGACGAGCCACCTTGTCCATAGGTTCGTCCATAGGTTATTTTTATCACATTGGCTGCCTCTGAAATATATCTGTGCGTACTAATTAATCCTGACGACTGATCGTGTCTGAGATCTTCTCAACCCCTATGCACCTGCTTCTTAATCTTTGACCTCTGATTTACTGCTGCTGTCTTCATAATTTTGACGTTTTACGGCCCGTGTTGTTCAACGCGGGGCCAAACCTCATTCATTGACGCCGTAAAGCGTCCAAGCCATAAATAGGCTGTCACCTTCGGCTGGGTGGTCTCCTACCAATTTAGATTGCCGCATATTCACATTCCACTTCTTACACAATACTATGGATTTTATTTTATGTAGTCTCTAAAAACTTTGAAATTAAACCTCCTACATAGTTCATCTTCTCATATACAGGTATATACTCGTATTATGATTGCGAACTATCTACGTATTCTACCTCTCTATATTGTCTCCTTTTCCACTTTTCTCTACAGTGTAAATCTCTTTATATTTCTCTGCATTCTGTTTCCTTCAATATGTCCCTCAGTTATCTAATTAGGTATTTAATATAATCTATATATATATAACACATCCGTAACTGACTGACTGATTGATTGACAGACTGACTGACTAACTGACAAACAACGCACAGACCAAACCACTGGACCTAAAGGGCTGAAATTTTGCATGGCGATTCTCCTTATAATATAATAGTGCACTAAAAAGTTTTTGAAAAATACTTCTTAGATTTTTTTAATTAAATTTTTAAGCTGTTTTTGTAACTTTTTAAAAGTTTGCATTTAAAATAATAGTTTGAGGGTTATAAAATTTATATCACAAGATAGATCATAAAAATCCCTTTAAAATGAAATCTTTTTCGAATCTTTACCTCCATTTTCTGATTTTTGGTGAATTTAAAAAATTTAATTTATTAAATGCTGATCACGTGATTTCTTTTCCTGGTACTTTAAATTAATTTATCGTCACGTGCATAACAACGAAATAGACAAAAAAATATTTTCTTGCTAATGCGGCAGACGATTGGAAATTATCCCAAAAAATTTTTAAATACAGTAAAAGATATGTTCCTCAAACTGTACTATATTAAATGTACTATATTCTTAAGTATGTTCTATTAGATTTAACTTGAATATTTCCTTCTACATTATTTTGTCTATAAAAATTTCCGTTACGATTTTTTTGTAAATATATATTTTTTGTTTACACCAATTGCATACATTGATCGTTGTATTTAATTTTAATGCATTCCGTAGTGAAATACGGGTATTAAGCTAGTATTTTTCATAATTTTATATTCCACAATTCTTTCCTAAGGTATAACTCATTAATTTAGAAATATCTTAATCGAAATGTTTACATTTCCTTTTATTTTATTTTCCGCGGAACAATAGGCTTCAGATATGTTTTTTGCTACCTGAGGAACTGGGAAAGATTAAAAAAATATACCATTAATCAATATCGATTGCTGTATTTATGTTAAACAATATTTTTAGATATGGCCCGAATAACAACAATGACCGGCATCAGATCTTTGGGATTTCTTTGGGGTGAATTTCCAAGTGTTTACAATCTAGAGGATTCACATTAAATATATGTATTAACAGGACAGTTAGTGAAATTTTGATCTGTGACCTACCATAACATGCAGACACAACTAATAAGTGATGAAGATGCTGTGACGCCAAGAAATTCCAGATTAATGAGAGATTTCCGATAAAGAACCTTATATTTATTTGCCAACATAAATCCTCAAGAGGATAATCGGATAGGTTATGATGAGGAAATCGATGACAATATTTTCTTTAAGTGCCCTCCGACGTTGCAGAGAAAAAAAATGGAAAAAAAATTCTTTATAAGTTTTCTCCATTAGTGAAACCAGTAACAGAACTTACTTTGTCCAAATTATGTTCAACTTAGTAAAACTTTTCCTTAAATCGTATCAAAAGTAGAAGAAATGAAACCCAACACAATTAAATGGTAAAGTGTTCTGTTTGATAAGATTATTCCAAAAGAGTGTTTTAAGGTAATTGGAGATAAACTCCCTGGATTATTTATTAAAATTTCACTGCTTTATATCTCATGAAAGCCCGATGGACATTACAGCATGTGTAAATTATAGCTTGGTTGTTGAGGAGTGATTGCAAGATTAAAATATGATTAGGGAAAATATTGCATATGTATTTTATTCCAATGTATAAAATTTTAGTTTCACACATTGATTCACTACAAGGAATAATACAAGGAACACACATATACATATATATATATATATATATATATATATATATATATATATATATGTGTGTGTGTGTGTGTGTGTGTGTGTGTGTGTTTATTTTATATAACTCCATCAGATATAAATAGGAAGATTATTAGTGTCGATATGTTTTTAACGTTTGAGTATGTGAGTAGACTATAATAAGCTTTCATAACCATGGTGTTGGATTTTATTATATTTGATAAATGTCTTTAATAGGGAATGTAATGAAATTCGAAGATATATTTTCTTTTTTATTTGTTCAAGCGACTGATCGTTTTTCAAAAAGTTCTTACAAAGTGATATACAAAAAGGATTTAAATAAATTTGGTTTTCATTAAAAATCAGATACAAGTTTTACTGGTGGAATTAAAAAAGCTCTAATCCAATTTTACTACCCATAATGAGCACCTATAAATAGAACCCCTACATAAAATGCATTTCTTCTAATTAAACTTGGGCAGCAAAGAAAATACCGCTTATTATTCCCCCAACTTCATTGCGATATCATGAACCCTAATTTGAATTTCTCACGCTTCAGCGAATGGGATTAGAATTTCAGAGAGATCTCGTGCTCTCTGGGGTAGATCAACTTTTCTCAGTAAACTTTATTTCTAATGAACTTAATGCCAGATAATTGCTTCCTTCCTGAAAGTAAAGGCACCATCGACAACAAACAAGACGCAAAGGAGTATTGGTGTATTATTAGATTACAAACTTTGAAAACGCATGAAACACTGAAGCGAACTTACGGAAAATTTCATTAAATCCGACTATGAGATTTCTTTAATGTTAATGGCTAGCAGAAGGTTTGCTAATCGGATATCTGTGAATGAATGATTCACTCTAGGAATGACTATTTCAATTTTATCCACCCAAATGAAAAAAAAAAACTTCTATATATCTTGTATTTTAATAAAATTATAACTAGTTCTTCATAACATGCCTTTATTTGTAATGAGATATTCAAAAAAAACATTGATGGTATAAGACAGTTATCGCCTTTTAAACTTTAATATGAATTAATATTCAACTACATGTTCTTATTTCGATTTCTTTATTAAAACAGATACAAGAAATATAAATCGCTGTCATTATTATTAATGAAGATTCAAATTTTAAAGAGAATACCTACGAGTAAAATATAGTATTGTCAGTGGTATGTTGTTGTTTATGTTATTTAACATATTTTAGTTTTTGTAAGTAAAAGTTTCAAGCATGTTTTATCGTAATGCATTAATGTAGAAGCTTAGAAAGCTGCACTTACACTCAAACGAGAAACACCGACTGTAGAAGAAAAGTGTAACGAGCCTCCGGAAGTGCGTAACACCGGTAACCCGGCTCGAGGTTATAAATAATCCCCTTGACCGAGAGTGTGTACCTCAAAATAGTTTTTAGCTGTCGTTAGTCTTTGAGTTTCGTTCTGTGTCAATTAAAGTTGTGCCGTCAGAAATGCAATCGTTATACTTTTAGAGTATATTCATGTGTAATATCCAAGACAAGCCGGTCCCTTTTATAGTTTCATAACAACGTGATTTGTTTGCTTCGAACACCTACTATATTTCGTCAAAAGCAACGAACGACAGGATTCTTGCATTATTATTCATGATCAAAAATACGCATGGTTTTTTGTCTTGAAATACTGTGGTGTAAATCCTAGTGTCCCTTAGAATGGAGTAGGGAACGAGGCAAATTTCTTGATGTCACGGGTATTCATCTCCATAGATTTTTTGCTTTTAAAGTGTTAAGCAGCTAATGAACTTCGGAGGGGGAAAAACTGTTTGTCAAATCATTTACTAATATTATGAATATTCAAAACAGACCAGAGGTGAATACGAAGTTAATGTCCGTAAGTAATTTCGCAAACAAAATTTTAATTTCTTCCACTCATGATAGGTTATTCTTAAGTAAATCATGAAAGGAGCAATAATACGTTTTCACAAAAGATTTACTGTAAAGTATACGAAAAAACTTTTCTTTCACATAGTGTGCTGACAGTTTTCACAAGTCAAATAATAATGAGACTTGTTATAGCACATCGGAACAATTTTTCGTGTCATTTTAAAAACCAAAGTGAAGCCTTGTAAATTTAGACTGAATTTAAACTCAAATGCTTGGAGGTCGGGTTAAGAATAGTCTAAATTGAAATAAGTAATTTAAATCTTGGATTTAGAGCAATGTATAAAATTTATAGTTGTTACACGCTAATCTCTGGACATATTATTAAAATTTATGCACTTTGTGGTTGAAGATTTGATTTTAATTTAAATATTAAACAAAAGAGCGACATAAAGATTAGAAGTAGAAGTATAGAAAAAGTATTTGTTAATTAACACGAGTGAAATTTAACTCATTGTTCGCCTCTTACACGAAGCTATGTAGTATTCAGAGAAGACATTGAAATTCCAATAGCGATATATACTGGCTAGAATAGAACCAGTGGCGCTATATCATTGTTTTTCTGGAGGAGAAACTACTTTTTAACCAATTATAGTAACTATCATATGAAAGCCATCCTTATTTTTCGTATCATTATTTTCATTTCCTAATATATTGCAACATGATTTTTTCTAATAATCAGTAATTCCGTATCAGAAATTTAAAAAAAATTTATACGTGTTTTAAAGTGTATGTCTATATAAAATTCTACAAGAACTTATTTCTATGTCCAGTAGGGGAAGTACACGTCCAATTTTAAGAACTTATGCCATGTTGAAAAATGTCTTTCAGAGGTTAGAATATACCTATCACCTTTGTATCATGTTTTGTAGTTAATATTAGCTAATCATCGATAGGATTCGGTAAAAGTCAACTTTGAAACTTGCTAATTCGACAGTCAAAATCGCATACTGTAAAATTAAATACACTGGTGTAAGAAATTAAGAGAATTTGCAGACTTGGTAAATTATCTCTAGAACTACTATACCAATTTTAATGAAATTTGATATGTACATACATTGATACAATACAAAACAAATAACCATTCAATAATTGTAATACACACGCATGACTGTGCGTATTACTCGTTGGAGTCGGAAGGTATGAAACAGCGGTTGCAGAATAAACAAAAAAATGGGATAATAGATGGGTTAATTTTTCAGCAATCGGTTAATTTCAAATTGTAACAGTAAAAATTAGTAACCACCAACGTTTAGATGATGGAATGATGTGGCTAATTGTGGGGAGGCTAGAAGCAGACCAATCTCAAGTCCAAATTTGTAGAGTTCAATTTAACGCCCAGCGTCATGTGTAACTTATGGAAACAGATCCAGGATACCGGATCCATCGAGAGAAAGCCTGGGGAAGGTCGCCCAAGAGTCACGACGGCCAAAGAAGATCGCCATTTGTCTATTATAGCGAGGCGTAACAGGAGTGCTATAGCTTCTCAGCTCTCTCGTGACTTGTATGTAGCCACAGGAACCCGTGTATCAAGGGTGAATGTTTCCAAAATACTTCATGAGAGAGGGTTGTTTGCAAGAAGACCTGCTGTTTGCGTCCCGCTCACTTCTACGAACAGGAGAATCCGTTTATCATGGTGCAGACAGCATAGAGATTGTAGTATGGATCAATGGGCGACCGTTCTCTTCACTGATGAGTCCCGGTTCAGCATAAACTCCGTTTCTCGCCGTACGTTCATATGGAGATAACCAGGGACCCGCTATCTACCCTCCAATGTCCGCGAAATCGACCATTATGGCGGAGGAGGTTTAATGGTGTGGGCATGCATCATGTTGGATGGCCGCACACCAAGTCTTTGAAAGAGGCACTGTGACTGGTGTGAGGTATAGGGACGAGGTCTTGGAGCCGTATGCTCGCCTTTTCAGGGGTGCAGTGGGCCCTGAGTTCATTTTAATGGACGATAATGCGAGGCCACATAGATCTCTTTTGGTCGACGAATTTCTAAAGAGTGAGGATATTCGCCGGATGGATTGGCAAGCCAGATCTCCAGATCTTAACCATATAGAGCATGTCTTGGACGCTCTGGGGAAGGCAATTGCAACTCGCAACCCCCCTCCGAGAACCATCCAGGGAATGAAAACATCGTTGCTGAACGAGTGGGACCAATTGCCACAGGAAATGATAAACTGCCTTATTTCAAGTATGAAATCACGCTGCGAGACCTGTATATCTGTAAGAAGGGACCATACCCCCTATTAATCCATCTATGAATTTTTTTTTATTTATTATGCAAAGGGTGTTTTATACCTTCCGACTACAACTAGTGTTACGCACGATCATGCGTGTGTATTACAATTATCGAATGGTTATTTGTTTTGTATTGTATCAATGTATGTACATATCAAATTTCATTAAAATCGATACAGATAATCGACCAAGTCTGCAAATTCTCTTAATTTCTTACACCAGTGTACACGTCCTTTAATATTTCCATATGCGCCATATCATGGGTTTTCTAAAGGAAAACCCATTGTTAAACCAGTTATAATAACTAACGTTACGGTCATAAAGTTGGGGTTATAATATGTGTTATTTATTGTCAAGTCTTGAAATCTGCTATTATTGCTTTTCTGTCATTCTATGATTTTATATCATTTTTATTTCTTTAATTTTTTTTTCACCCGAGAATACAAAAAATACCGCAAACCCCTGATCAACTCTTCCATCAACAAGTAATAGAAATCACAATATATGGAATGTTTATCATGAATTTTGATTTACGGTGGACCTTTAGGCGAATATTATAACTCTATTCATCATGGTACCGTACTAAATAAACTGAAGCAATCTCACCCTTTTTTTAACAAAACCAAGTTCCATTTTCGAAGTGTCCATTTATCACCCAAACCTGTCTCAGAAACTTGAATTAAGCGATGTCATAACTCTTCCAGCTCCACCTTCTCACTTTTTTTAAATGCCCCATGAAAAAATTTAACCATTTAAAAATGGCAAACTTTTTTCGTCACCTGGAAATACCTTGAGATTTCTTTTTTTTTTTGCAAAGTTTATATCGACGGATACTTTTTGATATTCCTTTTCACGCTTTTAAATCGTGAATAAAACATAAATCTTCGATAACCGTTCGGTTTTACCCTTCATTCTTTCCATAGATGAATGACAGAATCTACCTTCAAGCGAAATTGTAAAATAAAATAAATTCATAGCCCATATATACTGTAATTTAAATGTTCTTTATCGGTTCTATTAAATATGCATATTAAATCGAAGAATGATTAATTTTCAATAGTGAATTCCCAGTTATGAAGAATGCTTATAGAAGACCATGCATCTGCGTAAAGTAATAAAGAATTAGTTGTTTAAAAAGTCTGATTCTCTATGGGGAAATTCTATATTCAATTTAAGTGTCCTTGTTCTTGTAAGGCCCTTTGAAGCTCAAATGTGTTAGTTCATGAAGTGCTTTAGAGTAAAAAGTATTATTTCATGTTTATGAAATTATTTTTAAATAAAAGAACTAGTGTTATTCAAAGTCCCTGTTACTATCATAGGTGCAAACACGTCTCACACCAGAGTTTGTTTGAGAAAATATATGTTTTTGGCCATTTGAGACGTCCAATAACATGGAAATATAAATTTACTGTTATGTTTACTTTATTTAAATTATTAGTCTAATAGAGCGAGCTAAATCCTTTTACAATGTAAATCTCTAAACTGCCTTGCAAGCCTGGAGAACTACGTTTTCGTCCAGTACTGGTTCAATAATATTGTTTATTTACGCAATAAATACACATATCTTTGGTGCGCATATCGCTAATAGTTTTTTGACATTTAAATCAACCCAGAAATAAAAATTTCGAAATAAGAGAATTTCTGAAAGAGGGGTTGTTTTAAGGTTTATGTTAGCCCCACCAGTATGCTCTTCCAAGTGATTGTTTTTTATATCGCAAATAACACAGCTCCCTTTTACCTACTACTTTTTTATCAAGACGTTAATCACGAATTGAATGTCTTAGAAGACAATTGGTAGCTTTTCAGCTAACAATATTGTTTATCTTATGCCGATAACGTATCATCGATCTTATGGGATACAATTTTTTTTTACTCAGTGGAAGTATCAGTATATTTTCTAATAACTAGTAATTGATAATATACTTCACTTTCACACGTATTTTTCTGTTTTGGGGCTTCGGAGCAAGCATATACATGTGATTATAACAGAGTAATCGGCGGAGATAACTTGAAATGAAAGTAAACTCAACTGATTCGGTTAGCTGTATGAACCACTTTAAGGATTCAAAAATAATTATATAATAAATATGTCAATTGCATAAATATCATTTCTATTAATATAGTTAAATTCTGTGATAAATTTATAAAATTTTGAATATCGCATAGTCTTTGAAGAAGTATTATTTGACAATTTATTTGAAACTAATTTCCCGTGAATTGTTCTTACTAAAGAATTAGCAATATCTAACTCAACCTTAAGAATCATTTGGAACGAAAACTGAAATTCAACGCATTTGTAACTGAAAAAAAATTAATAACTGAAAATGATTGACATTGTGGATAGCACACTTTTAATGAACACTTAATAGAAATTAATTTAATTTCTCAATAAATTAAAAAAGATGGTTACGTGCTTCGAATTAGTATATATAATTCATCATCAGGCCAATGAGCATTGGTATAGGGGTTTCAATGAACAATTCACAAATTTTACCACAACAAATTGTTCTTTAGATAACCCCCTCCCAACCCCCCCACACACTCACCCAAAGCTCCTCGTCTTTATGATGAACTATTAACAAATTTGAAACATGCAACCATCCTTTTTGATTTATTGTTGATTTAAAGAGGAGTTTATTAAGTGGGAAAATTATTGAATTTGAATTTTCTGAATAATATATTTTATACAATTATTTAGTCTTCGTTTTCATAAACTCTGCATAGTTAATTCCTCTGTAGCAGTTACCAAAAAAAGTTTATTTTAGAAATTTCATGTTTTAATCCGGAAGTTCTGGGGTAAATTTTAAAATTAGAATGTATATATTATTTCATTTTCTTTCACATAATTAACTTTTTAAAGTTAATAATTATGATTTTTTAAAATTCTTTTGCAGCAATTTAACAACAAATGTTTAATTAAAAAAAAATCCTCTGACAGAATTTCATTTTAGAAACTTAAAGTATTGCTTATAACTCTCTCGGTATATATTCATTAGTAATAGCTAATCCAACCATAAAAACCGATTGCAAAGAATTAGATTCAATACATTTGTAGCTGAAAATCAAAAATATTGATAACTGCAAGATTTGCATTATCTTAAAAATATTTTTATATTATTTTTTTGCTCACTATTAAATAAAAACTATTCATAGTTAATTCCTCTAAAGCAATCATCCAAAGAAGTTTATCTTAGCTATTTCCCGTTTTAATCGGAAAATTCTGTGGTAAATTTTAAAATTTAGAATATTCACTTTAATATATTCTTTCATGTTGACGACAAGTGCCTCCGCATTGGAAAAAAAATATTCTTTCATTTTCTTTCACATAATTAACTTTTTAAGTTAAATGTTCATTTTTTATAAAAATCCTTTTACAGAATTTTATTTAACGGTATAAAAGTATGGCTTAAAACTCTCTCTGTATATTTTCATTTGTAATAGTTAATTCAAACATCAAAAACATTTGCAAAGAATTAGATTCAATACATTTGTAGCTGAAAGCCAAAAATACTAATAACTGGAAATTTGAATTGACTGAAAAGTATTTTCGATATTATTTTTTAATCGCCGTCAAAAAAAATTGTTCATAGTTAATTCCTCTGAAGCAATTATGTTAGATATACCATGTTTTAATTAGGAAATGGTAAATTTTGAAATTTTGAATATTCGCTTTAATATATTCTTTCATTTTCTTTCATATAATTAACTTTTTGAGTTACATAAAAAAATTGTGATTTTTTAACATGCTTTTGCATTAATTTAACAAAATATGTTTCATTTTTATAAAAATCCTTTTACAGAATTTTATTTAATGAACAAAGATAATCGCTTGTAACTCTATCGGTATATGTTCATTAGTAGTAGTAAATTCAAGCATAAAAAAACTTACTAAGAATTAGATTCAATACATTCAATACATTTATTTGTTGCTTAAAATCGAAAGTATTAATTCACTGAAAATTTGAATTATCTGGGAAAAATGTCTTATATTATTTTTCAGATTCCGTTTAAAAAAAGGGTATTCTTAGTCAATTCCTGTGTAGCAGTCATCAACAGAAGTTTTTCTTAGATATTTTATATTTTAATCCGGAAATTATGCAGTAAATTTCAAAATTTAGAATTTTTGCTTTAATATATTCTTTCCTTTTCTTTCACATAATTGACTTTTAAAAGTTAAATAAGAATAATTATGATTTTTTTAAATGTTTTTGCAGCAATTCAACAAGAAATGCTTAATTTTTATAAAAATCCTATTACAGATTTTTTTGAAGGAACTAAAAGTATCGTTTTTAACTCTCTTGGTATATTTTCCTTAGTAATAGTTAATTCCAACATAAAACACACTTGCAAAGAATTCGATTCAATACATTCTTAGATGAAAGCCAAAAATGCTAGTAACTGGAAATTTAAATTATCTGAAAAATAATTTTGATATTAATTTTTAGTCTCCGGCAAAAAAAAAAATTTCATAGTTAATTTCTCTGAAGCAATCATAAGTTTATGTTAGATATTTTATATTTTAATCGGGAAATAGCAAATTTTAAAATTTAGAATATTCGCTTTAATATATTTTTTCATTTTCTTTCATTTAATAAACTTTTTGAGTTAAATAAAATTTATGATTTTTTAAAATGCTTTTGCAGCAATTTAACAACAACTGTTTAATTTGCATATAAAATTATCTCAAAGAATTTTTTGTCAACGAACATAAAGTATCTCTTATAACACTCTCAGTATACTTCACTAGTAGTAATTAATTCAAACATAAAAAAAAACTTGCAAAGAATTAGATTCAGTGCATTTATTTGTAGCTTAAAATCCAAATATTAATTCACTGAAAATGTGAATTATCTGAAAAAAAGTCTCATATTATTTTTCAGTCTCCGTTTTCAAAAAAAAGCTATTCATACACTAGTTATCAAAAATTAAGAAAAACTCACAAAAATAGCGATTACTCAAAAATTTACGCATAGAATTTAATGAAACTTATACACATTACACAACACATAAGTAGGTATAAAAAAGCATAAAAAGAAATCGCCAGACAATTATGGTGTTATAGAAACTAGTATATGTATACAATTTACAAATCGGATATGTCAGTTTAGTATAGGAAAAGTACCTTTAATATGGCGTATAATCCCCCCGAGTAGCAATACTGCACATACAGCGATGTGTGATGCTGTCAATTATGCGGTCTATGAGTTCCGGTCTATATTGTTTCCTGCTGAAGATAAGCATCCACGATGCGAGCCCTGTCGGTCTCGCCTTATCGTCCTGTATCACAAAAACATCACCTATTGCCCCGGCATATGGGCGCACATAAGCATCAAGGATGTCATCTCTTTAGGTGTGAGCATTCACATTTCCACGGGGAAAGACATCGAGGTCTGTGCGTCCCCCCAAAGAGATACCACCCCAAACACAGACACTGCCGGATCCGTTTGCATCTCTTTCACGGATGTGTGATGGATGAAAACGAGTTCCAGGTTCTCTCCAAACCAAAATACGCCTACTAACGCTTTGGAGGCTAAACCTGGATTCATCCGTAAAGAGAACGGCCCTTCATTATCACGCGTCCAGTGGACAAGTTTACGTGCCCACTGCGAACGTTCCGCCTGTGGCGTGACCTGAGCGGGACGCAAATGGCTGGTGGCCTCGCAAAAAGACAGCATTCGTGAAGCCTTCTACGCACGGTTGACGTTAATACCAACTTTCCGGAGCTTGCAGCGAGGGTGGATCTGTTCAGACGGAGTTCAGACGTCGTTGCGGTTCTTTTCCTTCGTGCGCATAATGACAAATATCGGTCATCGGCATTCGTCGTAGCATATGGCCGTCCTTGGCGGAACCTCTTGGATGTTGAATCCGTGGTTAGAAATTGTTGTCAAAATCTATGAATCACAGACGGACTCCCATTTAGCCATCTGGCCACTTCTGCCTGACTTTGTCCTACCTCTAGTCTCCCAATAGCTCGCCATCGCAGTTCTTCGGTCAAATGATGCCTAGAGGTAATTGTTAGAATTTGGCTATGACAGATGTCTAATTTCATCCTTATAGCGACAATTGTCGCCTTGCTCTGAGACATGCACTTTTATGTTCTTGGCAAATGACGTATTCCGACAGCAGCGCCACTATTTTGCGTAACGTAGTATTGTTCAGCACATTTTACTTAACAACATATTAAAATTTTAAACAGATTGGCCTCATTGGTGAACGTGTTATCCCTCTTTTTGTGATTTTTCCTTAATTTTGGATAACTAGTGTAGTTAATTCCTCTTTAGCAGTCATCCACAGAAGTTTTTCTTAGATATTCCATATTTTAATAGGGAAATTCTGTGGTAAATTTGAAAATTCAGAATGTTTGCTTTAATATATTCTTTCCTTTCTTTCACATAACTGACTTTTAAAAGTTAAACAAGAATAATTATGATTTTTAAAAAATTTTCTGCATGAATTCAACAATAAATGTGCAATTTTTATAAAAATCCTCTTACAGAATTTTTCTAAACCAACAAAAAGTATCGTTCCTAACTCTCTTGGTATATTTTCATTAGTAATAGTTAATTCAAACAAAAAATCACTTGCAAAGAATTAGATTCAATACATTTGTAGATGAAAATCTAAAATACTAATAACTGAAATTTTGAATTATCTGAAAAATATATTTTATATTATTTTTTAGTCTCTGTAATGATTAGTCTCTGCAATACGACAGTCTCCTTTTAAAAAAAATATTCATAGTTATTTCCTCTAAAGCAGTCATCCAAAGAAGTTTATCTTCGAAATTTGCCGTTTGAATCGGGAAATTCAATGGTAAATTTGAAAATTTAGAATGTTTGCTTTAATATATTCTTTCCTTTTCTTTCACATAATTGACTTTTAAAAGGTAAATAAGAATAATTATGATCTTTTTAAATGTTTTTGCAGCAATTCTCAACAACATATGTTTAATTTTTTATAAAAATCCTATCACAGAATTTTTTAAACGAACAAAGAGTATCCTTTATAACTTTCTTGGTATATTTTCAGTAGTAATAGTTAATTCAAATATAAAAAAAAACTCTTGCAAAGAATTAGATTCAATACATTTTTAAATTAAAATCAAAAATACTAATAACTGAAAATTTGAATTAACTGAAAAATATATTTTATATTATTTTTTAGTCTCCTTTAAAAAAAACTATTCATAATTAATGACGCTGAAGCAGACATCCAAATAAGTTTATCTTAGATACTTCCCTTTTGAATCGGGGAATTCAGTGGTAAATTTTAAAATTTAGAATGCTCGCTTTAATATATTCTTTCATTTTCTTTTACACAATTAACATTTTAAAGTTAAATAAGAATAATTATAATTTTTTCAAAATGTTTTTACAGCAATTTCACAACAAATGTTTAATTTTTATAAAAATCCACTTACATATTTTTTAAACGAACAAAAAGTATCGTTTATAACTCTGTCCATATATTTTCATCTTTTTCAAATTAATCTTTTCAACTTTTAACATTAGGCTCATTTCCAGGGAAAACAATTATATACATCAATGAAGAAAACTCATTAAGTAGGACTCCCAGGTATTCTAAAATTTTTGTGTTATTACTAATTAAAATTCAGACTATTATAGCTGAACAATTTTCCTAGAATTTCGTAGTTAAAATAAATAATTAAAATACCTTAATCTGAAGAGAATGATTTTCTGGGAAAAAAAGAAACGTGTAAATTATGTGTGTGTTTTTGTGTAAATGACGCATAACTTTATTTTAAATTACTTTTCTTCTCATTTTTATCTTTTTGGTTTTCTGCTTTTTGTTATAATTTTATGTTGTATAATATTTTTTTGACTATTTTTCTTTTCCATTACAAAGAAATTAACGATTCTATTGCAGGATATAACAAAAGAGGAAATTTTAAATATTTATAGTCTATCTATTCTAAAAGAATGAAATGCGGATAATTAAAAGTCATTCTACGCCTCCAAGATTTGGAATTAAACAGATGAAAAATTTTATGCTGTTTTTAAAATTTTTGTTTTTATTTATCAGCATTTACATGTTTAATTACATCTTAAAACATTTCATTATTTTTTTCGATGAATGTTGTTCCGAACTTTTTTTGATGTAATGAAAAACTTTGATTTTTCAAAGACATACCGCCGATCCCAGCGACAAAATGCAAACTCCTTCCCTTTCTATGTATAGAGTTCTTCATTAAGACTGTCAAAATCTAAAAATCAAATTAAGAAAAAAACTTGAATATGGCTTAAAATATTATAAATATATCCTTTGTTTAATAAATTTAAATCAAACATTATTCCATAAGAATGTTTTTGGTAAAAGATGTACATGCAATTAAGAACATGACACATAACTATTTAATTATTAACAGTATATATATTTAATTATTTTTATAAATTTTAGGATATTTATTATTTTTTTAAATTCTGCATATATTGAATTTTTTCTAATTTTTATATTCATACTTTATATATTTCACTAATTTCGAATTTAACTAATGACACTAATGAATGACAAAAAAAAAAGAATTTTTAGAACAAAAAAAAATTATTTTCTGAAAAATGAAATGCTAAAAATCAAAAGCTATTTGCTAATTTTTTATATTGTTATCAGCATTAATACGTATGATTGAACTTTAAATCATTTAATTATTTTCTCGGATGAACAATTGTTCGAACATTTTTTTATTAAACAAAAAACTTCTGGCAAAATGCAAACCCCTTTCCTTTCCATGTATAGAGTTCTTCATTTAACCTGTCATAATCCAAAAAAAAAATCAAGAAGTATTTTCAATATAATATAAAAAAATTGAAACATATATTTTTTAATAAATATAAATCAAACATTATGCCGAAAAAATATGTTGTGTAAAAGATGTACATGCAATTGAGAACATGATACATAACTATATACTACAGTATTTATTTAATGATTTTTAATCTTTTAATGTTCTTTTATGCTCCTCTTTATTGCATTTTTTAAAAATTCAGCATTGTTTTCCGTTTTTCTAATTTTATGGTCATTATTTATTGTATTTTTTATTAGTTAAAAATTTTCACCATTTTTCTTTCGCATTTGAGTTTTATTATTAACTGTATTCAAATGACAGAAAAAAAAGGATTATTAGAAAAAAAAGTTTTGAAAAAAATGGAATGCGAATAACTAAATCTATATGTTAATTTAAAATTTTTTATATAGACATCAACATTTATATGTATCATTACATTTTAAAGCATTTAATTATTTTGTAGGTGGAACAATTGTTCCGAGCTTTTTTTGATGTAATGAAAAACATCTCACAAAATACAAAACCCTTCACTTTCGACGTATAGTGTTCTTCATTTAAACTGTCATAATCTAAGAAATAAATTAAGAAACAGCTTCAATATGATACAAAAAATTACAAACGTATCTTTTATTTAATAAATATAAGTCAAACATTATTGCGAAAAAATATTTTGGGTAAAAAATGTGCATACTGTTGAGAATATGATACTTAACTATAAATTACAGTATTTAAAAAATTATTTTTACTATTTTTATGTTCTTTTTTATCATACTTTTTAATCAACATTTTTTGTTGTTTTTTCCAATTTTTATGCTTGTTATTTATTATCTGTTTTCTTATTTATATATTTTCAACCTTTATCTTTTGAAGTCGAGTTTTATTAATAACGCTATTGAATGACAGAAAAAATAATTTTTGAACAAAAAATAGTTTTCTTACAAAATGGTACTCAAAAAAATTTAAATTTCTATGCTAATTTTTAAATTTTGATATAACTATCAGCATTTATATGTATAATTATATTTAAAGCATTTAATTAGTTTGTCGTATGAACAAACATTTATAGCCTTTTTGATGCAATGAATAAAACTACATCCCTTTCTACCTATAGAGTTCTACATTTAAACTCCAATATATAAAAATCAAGTCAAGAAACAGGATGAATATTATACAAAAAATTAGAATCATATCTTTTGTGTAGTAAATATAAGTCAAACAATATTCCGAAAAGATTTTTTTGATAAAAGATATACAAGCTACTAGCTTTATTTACCCGGCGTTGCGCGGGTGTACCCTTAATAAAGCTTACTTGTATGATATGTATATTTGTATTTTATGCCAATCGATGCCCCTCTCCACTGGTCAGCATCCCATCAGCATATTATAATACCCCCCCCCATGCTGATGTCAGCATTAAAATGTTTCTTTCAATTTTGATATCCCACTGGATCCCAACTTTTCGAGGAGTTTGAGGGCTTCCCCGTAAACCCTTGTGAAAATCGCCTGTTTCATAAACGAAGAATTACCTAGCGTTGCCCAGGATAATAAAAATGAATGGAGTTAACCTGAGCTCTAGATGTATACGTATTAACAACCGAAATATATACAATTCGCACACACATCTTTCCACACTTCATTTAATTAATGCCGATCTCTCTCTTTTCCCCTACCACCAATTTGGTGTTCAAAATAGTGATATATAGGAAATATAAATTATTGGATTGTTTCTAGCAATTTTTACAAAATCTAACGTGAATGTTGAAAAATCGTGACATTGATCGTGTTTGTTACATTTAATCGTGCTTCTTACATTTTAAATCAAGAACCTTATGGATATCTGTTTCCTTCTTTCAGATATGCCGGAATAAGTAAAAAACACATAAAAACAAGTTTAGACCCCCCTAACCCCCTTGAGTACCCAATTTTGAAAAGTCCTGAATTGATTCTTAGGTATTCATGTTCCTTACATTTTAAAGCAAGAATCTTATGGATATCTGTTTCCTTCTTTGAGATATGAGGGAATATGTGAAAAACACGTTTTGCCCTCTCGCCCCCTATGGGGGCCGAATTTTGAAAAATCCTTAAATTGGTTTTTACGTATTCATGTTCCTTACATTTTAAAGCAAGAATCTTATGGATATCTGTTTCTTTCTTTGAGATATGAGGGAATATGTGTAAAATACGTTTTACCCGCTCCCCCCCATGGGGCCAAATTTTAAAAATTCCGGAAATTGGATTTAAGGTATTCGTGTTCCTTACATTTTAAAGTAAGAATCTTATGGATATCTGTTTTTTTCCTCTGAGATATGAGGGAATATGGGAAAAACACGTCCCCCCCCCCCCCCAAGTGGGCCGAATTTTGAAAAAACCTGAAATATATTTTTAGGTTTTCGCTTTCCTTTCATTTTAAATCTAGAAACTTATGGATATCAATTTCCTTCTTTGAGATATGAAGGAATATGTAAAAAACACATTTTGCTCCCCCTCCGCTTCTTGGGGGGCGAATTTTGAAAAATCCTTAAACTGATTTTTAGGTATTAGTCTCCCTTTCATTTTAAAGCAAGAATCTTATGGGTATCCGTTTCTTACTTTGAGATATAAAGGTATATATAAAAAACACGTAAAAACACGTTTACTCCCCCCCCCTAGGGGCCGAATTTTGAAAAATACTGAAATTGGTTTTTAGATAATCATGTTCCTTACATTTTAAAGCAAGAATAATATGGACATAAATTTCCTTCTTTGATATATGAAGAAATATGTAAAAACTGCGTGTTGCCCCCCTCTCCCCCTTGGGGGAAGAATTTTGAAAAATCCTGAAACTGATTTTTCGGTAATCGTCTTCCTTTCATTTTAAAGCAAGAATCTTATGGATATCCGTTTACTACTTTCAGATATGAAGGTATATGTGAAAAACGCGTTTAGCCCCCCCCCCCTCGGGGCAGAATTTTGAAAAATCCTGAAACCGATTTTAGATAATCAAGTTCCTTACATTTTAAAGGAAGAATCGTATGGATATCTGTTTTATTTCTTTGAGATATGAAGGAAAATAGGAAAAACACGTTTCGCCCCCTCCCCCCCATGGGGGCCGAATTTTGAAAAATCCTGAAACTGATTTTTAGGCATTCGTGTTCCTTTCTGTTAAAGCAAGAATGAAGGAATGAAGGAATATGTGATAAAACACGTAAAAGCAAGTTTTGCCCCCCTCCCCCCCTAGGGGCGAATTTTGAAAAATCACTTCTTAAATGACGCCTTCAGCACAAAAGTAATAAGCTCCTAAAATTTGATCTCTGTATCTCCAATAGTTTTTGCTGGGCGTTGATTCCTTTATATATATAAATAAAACACGTAAAATTACGTTTAACCCCCCTCCCCCCTTGGGGGCCGAATTTTGAAAAATCCTGACATATATTTTTAGGTATTCATGTTCCCTACAATTTAAAGCAATAATCTTATGGATATCAGTTTCCTTCTTTGAGATATGAAGGAATATGTAAAAAACACTTTTGGCCCCCTCCCCCCCCTTGGGCTGCGAATTTTGAAAAAGCGCTTTTTAAATGACGCCTTCAGCACGAAAGTAATAAGCTCCTAAAATTTGATATCTGTATCTCTAATAGTTTTTGCTGGGCGTTGATTCCTTTATATATATAGATAAAATACGTAAAATTGCGTTTAGCCCCCTCCCCCGCTTGGGGGCCGAATTTTGAAAAATCCTGAAATCAGTTTTTAGGTATTCATGTTTCTTACGTTTTAAAGCAATAATCTTATGGATATCAATTTTCTTCTTTCAAATATGAAGGAATATGTAAAAAACACGTTTTGCCCCCTCCCTCCCCCCTTGGGGGGCAAATTTTGAAAAATCGCTTCTTAAATGACGTCTTCAGCACAAAAGTAATTAGCTCCTAAAATTTGATATCTGTATCTCCAATAGTTTTTGCTGGGTGTTGATATGTGAATAAGTCAGGACTTCTTCCTTTATACACTCATGGACACAAAAATTAGCGCACCAAGAAGTAATTGCGGGATCGTAACGAAACTTGCAATGAAGGTACATGTCGGGGAGATATGCAAATGATTAGAAATGCAGCGTGATTGCGCATTACGTACAGCCGGTAGAGGGCGTTGAAAATCGTACTCTGTAGAGTATAAAACAGGTAACCAAAGCTTGTTTGAGTGTGCTGGATCATTTACAAAGGAAGAGCTGAGATAGACATGCCATTACGCCGTGTTCGAAGACAATATAAGCAGTTGTCGCTGTTTGAGAGGGGGAGAATCGTCGGGATGATGGAAGCTGGGTGGTCAGCTAGGCGAGTAGCTCGTCAATTAGGCCACTCTGATTGTGTTGTGAGGAGGTGTTGGAACCAGTGGACCCGAGAGATGTCATGTACACGAAGACCAGGCTCAGGACGCCCTCGACAGACCAGTCGTCGAGAAGACCGCCACATCGTAAGAAATGCACGCGTACAGCCAACTGCTTCATCGGCCGCTATCCAGGCACAGGTAGCACCTTCACTAGGGTCCTCTGTGTCTTCTCGAACCATACGAAGGCGCCTGGCTGAAGGACAGTTGGTATCGCGGCGCCCTTTACGTGTGCTGCCCTTGACGGCCACCCATCGACGCCTCCGTTTGGAGTTTTGCCACGCACGAGGAAACTGGACTGCAGCGGAATGGAACCAGGTCGTCTTTAGCGACGAATCCAGATTCAATCTCGGCAGTGATGACAATCGTGTTCGTGTGTGGAGACCCCGTGGCGAACGCTTCAATCCTGCCTTTGCTGTACAGCGACACATCCCTCCCACAGCTGGTGTGATGGTATGGGGGGCCATTGCCTACAATACACGGTCACCCCTAGTATTGTTCCGTGGCACCATGATAGCCCAGCGGTATGTTCATGAAATCCTGCAACCACATGTGTTGCCACTCATGTCCCCAGATTTGTCTCCAATGATCCCCAGATTTGTCTCCATTGATCACCATGATCCCCAGATTTGTCTCCAATCGAGCATATCTGGGATCATTTGGGACGACGAGTTGGGCATCCCACGAGTTTGAACGAACTAGAGGCAAGTTCCATATACAGCAAATATGGAACGAAATGTCTCAAGACATCATACAGAACTTGTATGACTCAATGCCCGATCGTATCGCATCGTGCATTCGCGTTAGAGGGGGTCCAACGGAGTATTAACTCCTCCGTTCTTTTGCCTTTTTCTCTGAATGCACATCTATATATAAAATTAGTTATTTAATGATTTTTATTATTTTTATAATTGTTTATAATGTTTTTTTATTCAGCATATTTTAGGCATTTTCCTAGTATTTTTTTAATGTTCTTTACTTGTTATTATTATTTTCTTAATATTTTCTTGTCATTTTTCGTTTTCTTTCAGATTTAATTAATAACACTATTGCATGATGGAAATAAGAAACTAAATTTTTTTATAAAAAGGAAGAAATGAGCAAGAGGAAAACCTATACTAATGATGTATTACTTGGATTTTTAAAACTGTGAATAAATTTGGACCTTTATTTTATGGTTATGGATATCAGATTTTATATGCCTAGGAAGAAAAAAAAATATGTTGAGGGATAACGAGTAATGGTACATCTTTTTTGATGTAATAAACCGTCCGGACCCGTGGTGAGCGACCTGTGGGTTATGATCCACGTGGGGGGGGGGGGGGGGTCACTAAAAAATTGTAAGGGTCGCAGACAGTTTAATGTAAATTTATAAGTTATTGAATGATCTAATAATTAAAACTATGCATTATTTTTTTGCAATTGAATATTTTTAATATTTTTATTTTTATATGTTTAAATATCTATGATATGATATTATCAAATAAGGTGTCACAGAGTCTCAAGGCTATACTTACGTCGTTTCCATTCGCTATACCTATCTCTGGAAGACTGAGTTTTGAAAATGTGTAGCTATAAAAATGAAACAACTATCAATGATAAACCGGGAAGATATGACAGTGGCACTCGCAAACAATTCACCTAATTTTATCTGAGGTCCAGGCTCACCTTTCTAATTAATTTATTGTTTTTCTGTTTTAGTTTCTATAAATAAGTAATGTTTAAAGTTTTCACTGTTTTAATATGAAGCTTTTAATTTTGAAAATCTAATCATTTTAAATTTCAATTAATTTTAACGTGAATGAAATAGAAATAGATGCTAATTTACGAAGTTTTTGACACATGAGATTTGGCAAAAACAAGTGTAGAAGGTAAACCGGGTAGAATTAAGACATTGCTTTATGATGCGAAGTAAATATAGTCCATCCGAAATCTACAATAAATTGATTTTTTAAATAGTTTGTCAAAATTAGCTTATTTCGTTTTTCTATTTATTTGTAATTTTTTTTTCTAATTTGTAAAAAAATATTTGCTACGTCAACAAATTTTTCGGGGAGTAGAGGAGAGGGGGCGGTTGAGGGATCTTTTGTTTAAAGAGAGTGGATCGCGGTCGAAAAAATTTGCTCACCATTGGTCTATTCCATAAAAAACCCACCGCTTACCAAAATACGTACATCCTCCTATGTCCATATATTTTTTTAGATATTTATATTTTTATACATTTGAATATGAAATCCCCCTTCAAAAAACTGTACAAAACAAAATATGATAATTATTATAAAATAAGAGACTCATATTTTTTTTTTTATAAATGTGAATTAAATTTTAGATTTATTTTATACAATAGCAAAATTTGCGGAACACTTTTTAGATACCTGTAATCCTTTCAACACACAAGACCTTGGTTATACTAAGTGTACCATAAAAGCCATCTATCCGCAGTGAATCATTAATCATCTTAAACCAGAAGATTTTGATTTTTAAGAGAGAAAAAAAGAAGCCATTTGTGAAATGTGATGAGAAGGTATAGTTATTTTCAACCTAACTCAGTGTGCTATTTTATTCAGTGCTAATAGTGGTAAATATATATATATATATATATATATATATATATATATATATATATATATATATATATATATATGTGTGTGTGTGTGTGTGTGTGTGTAGTCGTATATATATTCTTTTATATATTATATATGACTAAATATATACATATGCTTTGTCTAAAGTATCTTTTTCGCACAGAAACAATGTTCTACTGTGATAGAAGAATGTTACTAGAAGTAAGACAAAATTATATACGTCCACCATTGATAAATAGCAATCCTACATTCCTAAAATTAGTTTCCAGCGACAGGTTTAGGTATGTTTATCTTCGTCTACTTTTACACAGGCAGCCAATGAATATAGCTAATTTTAATACGTAAGGGAAATGTTTTCTAAAAATAATTTTTCGTTAAAGTATATTTAAATACACTTATTTAAATACGCTTTTCACAAAAATAGCGTAACCTTTTTACTATTTTACATAAGGTCATATGCCATAAGTTTTCGAAAGAATTTATATTAAAAAAGATAAATATATTTTAGAAGTGAATAAAGAATAAAAGAAAAATTTAATTTTTCGGTTATAGTATTCGGGTTAGAATAGCGTTATATTTTTGGATTAGTTAACATTTCCCGAGAGATATTTTTCTTACTTTCAAATATTAAAATTATTCTTATCTACTTAGAGAAATATTCTCAGTTATACTTTTATTTGAATGAATAATCAAGAACTGTTTAACTTTAATCATTAAGTAAGACAAAAAATTTTATACACTGAACTTTCATTTATTAACTTATAAATACTTTTAGTTAACTGGTTCAGTAAAATATTTCCTTTATGACTATTATATGTCTGCTCAACTGCAGTTAGATAAATAAACTAAACTAGAATAAGCATTTCACTTTGGTATTGTACTTGTTATTATTTTAACTGCGATTTTTTTCATATGCTTTTAGGTGATATAATAAGATAAGATATCGTTGTAATTTTAAACAAATTGTATATCTGAAGAAACAAGTTCTATAAAACAGTCCAGACTAAATCGTGCGAATTAAAAGAAAAAAAAATCTGCTTTCGTGCACTGACAGGACATCACAAATGATGCCGTCGTTTTCATCATCTATATTGCAGATCATAATTCCTATACACAGCGGCTTTGTTTTGTGTCTAATTTAGGTGCAGCCATCTGTTGGTGAAAAGAAAAACTAAATGTTTGTCATAAAAAATTATCTCCAATAATTACTTTTTTTCTGAAAAAGGTACATAAGTATGTGGCTTCGAGACTCAGTACACTTCATGTGAATTATTATCTTTAAAATGACTAAAATTTTACTGGATCATTTCGAAGAATTTAGTATGCTCCTAAGTTCACGTGGATGGTTCCATCAAATTTTGAACAGAGAACCAAAGTTTCCATTTCTATCTTTTCTTGTATTTTTCTACTTTTATTTATGAGGCACATTAACATTATTTCAGAATTATTATCTAATTATATAATGTCAGTGGAAACAGACCTGAAGTATATGTGTAAGATCCAAGAAGTGCAAGTGTACTGGCACGTAGAAAATTTTAACCATTAATAGAGCTCAAGAACCTGCTCTGAATAGAGCTCATGACATCTGCATTTCGCGAGGACAAACAAAATCTATGTCTTCCTGAGAACTAGTAGATAGAGTTTTATATTGACAGTTCTCGAATATTTTATAATACGGAAGAAAATATTTAATAAAATAAAGATGAAATATTTCATGATACTGTTTCACATTAATATTTTTTTATTATTTTGTAGCATTTAATTTTGAAGTCATGAATTATGAACTATGCATTTCGCAAGAGCAAACAAAATGTATGTCTTCCTGAGAAATAGTAGATTGAGTTTTATATTGACAGCTCTCGAATATTTTATATTATGGGAGAAAATATTTAATGAAATCAAGATAAAATATTTCATAATAGTGTTTCGCATTAACAATTTTCATTCTTTCGTAGCATTTAATTATAAAGTAATGAAGCTTGCACACATGTTAAAGAAAATTTCAGATATTTTCGGATAAAATTAAAAGCACAGAAATAAAAACAAAAGAGCAGATAACATTCCAAATTCCTGAGAAGCTTTAAAGCTACAAAGACCGTATAACAACTCGAGAGTGTAGAACATAAAATTTTCAATAGAACTTTGAAACTCAGCTGCTATCCTAGACGGGAAGACGAAAAGTTTAAAAATTAGATTTCCTCCTTATATTTTGGTTATAAGTTCAAAGCGTGTTTTGATTTTCACATTTTGTTTTAAGGATTGGCTATTGAAACTCAATTTTCTCGTTACTGAAACTGTCTGCATTTCGGACGACGACTTCCGTGATAAATTTGTTCATCCAGATAACTTTATCTTGGATAAATATTTCAGGGAATACGTCACCTACTTTTCAGGATTCTATAAACGAACCAATGCAAATTTACTATACCCATATTTGCTTTATTTAATCGAAATATGGGTTTATAGGAACAGAGTTGAATTAAATATTGTGTGTATATTAGAATTCCATTTATCAGACCACATTCAACAGTAATAGTTTCGAATATCTACTTATTCTGTAAGTACGAACTAACCTCTTAAAAGTTGCATGGTGAAGTATAATGAAGAGAAAAAATAGTAGAATTATTGTTTCGATAATAATCGATAAATTAAAAATTATCTTCCGATTTATAAATTATATAGATGATGTTGATAATATTTTTTCAAAATATGTCTTCCGTACAGGACTGTATCAAACAGAAGGACATATGTATTTGGATCTGTAATGAGTGTAAAGATAAAATTCCAGCAAAGCGGTAAGTGAAATATTTCACTAACACATATATCTGCAGACATTAAACGATTGTATCCCTAAAAAGATTTATATTGTATCAAAACTATACTTTTCAATACTGTAGTTTACAAAAGCAATCATTAACTACGCAATTGCATTATTTGATACATAGTCTTACTCAAACCCACCAATTTCATAAATTTCTAATTTTCATGAAAAACAGGTTAATATATCAAAGAGTTCAAACTTAATAGCAGTGCTCCGTTAATATTCGGCTTCCCCTGAATATAAATTAATTATAAGAATTTTTAACAGTGGATCAGTGAAGTTTATTATAAATGTAAACGCTTGTTTCAAAATAGGTAAAAAATGTTTAAAGGCAGCAATTTCTCCGTCACAAATGTCAAGCGAAAAACATCTCGAATGTCAAGCATAAATTTTTTGGGAAAGAAAAATTTTCTCTGAAAAATGAAAGTACAACTAAAACTCCATAAACGAGACGTTTGAGTGCTTCTTTGTATTCATGTGAATAAAATTATGAGTGTACAATTTTTAAAACCTTGATTTAGTGACCAGTGTATCTCTACATTTGTTTAAAAAATTGTGATTTCAACAACATATTTAAATTTTACCACATTATGATATGTTTATCTTTAAAAAAATTCCTCATATTGATTGAAATTAGAAAATGTAAGGTTTATTTGAAGTTTTATCTTCTATACCGATAATAAAATTTCATATATTTGATTGCAATTCCCAGGACTTGTCAATAAATGCATACAGTCAAACCCTGTTATAACGAACTTCAAGGGACCAAAGGTTTTGTTCGCTTTATCCGGTGGTTCACTATATCCGAACCATTTAAGAAAAATGCTAGAGTTCACAAAATGTATAACTCATTAGTTGCAATCTGTATTCCATAATGATGTATTAAAAAAATGATAAAATCTATTAAAAATGATCATTAATGAATTAAATCGACTAAAATCGATTACATTTAACTGACACAATACTAATTAAATTACGTTCACTAGGTAAACGGGGGGACCAAAATTTTCCTTCGTTATATCCGTGAGTTCGTTATATACCGGGTTCGCTATAACGGGTTTCGACGGTATTTGAAAGAATACATACATGTTCATACTAATTTTTGTATTTCTTATTTGGATATGTTAAATAAATTTTCAACAGATTTATCATATTTAAAGTACTAATAATGAGTATGAAAATTAATAAAAATTTATCCTTCTGTTTGATACAGTTGCGCATGTTTATTGCAAATTTTACAATTAATTTTAATTCATTAAATTTTTTTATGTTTCATTTATATGAGAGAAATACATATCCCGACAGCATAGAGTTTCAGTTTTATTTTTAAATAAGTCCTTTAAAGTTAATGATTTTTTAAAAAAGTTACTGCATCTAAATTTGATTTTAAAAATCCAATCACTATCTTCACTTCTCAACGCCATTAAGTGAAGAATACATCTTCAAATACGGAAATATATTTTTAGTTAGGCTGAAACAATTCTACGTATATCAGTAACATATAACTCAATATTTTAACCTTTTATTCAAAGATATATACTGCATGCATCATTATCATAAAATAATGGTTGTTAAACGGACGCTTCAGCTATAATATCAAATTGATCAGTTTTTATATAATCTGTGATAGTGATAGCACTTTATCTCTCTACATCACACATTTCTAGCTAAATGTTATTAAAAATGCTGGCTTAATCACAAGTAGTATTAATTGTACAATGTTTCGATATTGTTTATTAATTGTATAACATAGCATCTGAAGGTTAATCGTAACATGGATTTAGAAACTTCTATATTGGTTATCAATTACTTTTCTCCTAAAACAATTTTATTTTGACATAAATATACGCCTGTTGCTACCGCAATGTAACATTAGCCTAAATAAACTTCTTTGCGTGATGGTTCCTATGATGGGTATATTTACTTTCTTAGTCTCTATACATTCTTTTAAACTTTTACATCAGAAAGTTTTTTTATTTTCACATACATTAAGTAAATGACTTAATTCAAACCCTTGCGTGTGGCATGGTTTCCGCAATTTTTGTTTGCCAAAATAGTTCAAACAGTTCAGCTAATGGTTGTAAACTTATGCTATTAAGCCATAGTTTGAAATATTGTATTTTGTTTGATACTACCTTCGTCTATAAAGTGTATTTGTCGTACAATAAACATTAATAAAATATTTTCATGTTATTAAGTTCCAAGGGAAAAATTTGAAAAATATAAATTACGTAATAACCAAAAGAAATTACCTACATAAATTCTTATATATTTTGTAGACTTAGAGATTGTAAGCTGTAATTTGTATTTCTATCAATACATAACAGTGCAAAGTTTAAAAACAATTCAGAATTCTCTTAAATGTTATAAGTATTTCAGTTGACTTAAATTGGATGTATATATCTTTATCTAAATCTAACTCTCTCTCTCTCTCTCTATATATATATATATATATATATATATATATATATATATATATATATATATATATACATACACGTGGTTATCAAAATCATGGAAACATATATCAATATTTCTGGTGTTTATGAAAGTGTTTCATATTTCTTTTAAAAAAAAGTTTATGAACCATTATTTTTTATAGAATATAGTGTTTACATTATTCTACTCTAAGGTAGCAGTAATGAAACTATGGGCATCAGACTTTTGAGGGGATAGCGTAAGATGTCAAACTTTGTAGACAGTGCAGAGAGGGCAAATTGTTGAAGTGCATCTAATTAGAGTATCTGTTACAACATCCACCATGGTTTTGGGTGTTTACCGAGCTATGATATCGGAAGTCATGATGGCATACAGAGTACACAAAAAGATATCCTCTGTGAAACAGAATATTTGACGAAAGGGAAAGCTAAGTGAAAGAGGCTGACGGGTGTTGAATCGGATTTTGACATCAAAAACGAAGACAACTGCAGCCAAAGTGACCGTAGAGCTCCATTTGAATCTGCAGGCTTCAATATCAGTCATTACAGGTAAGGGAAAACTCCCCAAACAGAACATTTATGGCAGAGTAGTAGTTCCCAAGCCAGTTGTAACATGTAAATACAAAATGTCTTCCTCTACAGTGGGGCGACGAGCACAAATCCTTGTCGAGTGATACGTCGAAATATGACATTCGGTTAGGCGAATCATTGTTCAATTTGTTCCCCGCAAGAGGACGTGCAGATGTCTGAAGAACACCTACATAAGGGATCTATTGTCACCCTGAAGGGGAGATTGACTGGGAAGGACTATGTCGAATTTTTAGCCGACCAGATACATCGTATGGTGCAAAAGGTTTTCCTAAAGGAGATGGCGTTCTCCATGATGATAATGCTCCGATCCATACAGTTAGACGTTTGAGGTCATGGTTTGAGAAACATAAAGACCAAGTCAAACATCTTATCTGGTCTGCACTGTCCGTAAACCTCAATATCTTCGAACTCCTGTGGTCTGTTTTAGAGAATAGAATCAGGAATCTATATCCCCCAACAGCATCTCTACAGGGACATTGACGATTTATCTATAAAGAATGGTATAATATTCTCTTATCCGCTATTCATGACTTGCAAAATTCAATTTTTTAGCAAATTCAGGTGGTATTAAATGCCATAGATGGTCCTATGACATATTAATAAATAATTTCATGTTATTCCTAAAAGTTTCCATTATTTTGATAACCATATATATATATATATATATAAAATTTAAGTTTATCCCCTATAAGTTTTCTTTCCTTCCCATGCTTAAGATGGCATTACCAAATTCTGTTTTCACGAACCCAGGAATATTTTTCATAGCGTCAGCAATCCCTGGGAAGCCACGAAATCATCCGACCCCTTTTCTATACCCAAATAAGGCGATCGACCTGCACAACTGATGCAGCTTACAAGAAACATCTTTGCTCAGCAAATTCTTTAACCGCCGATACCTCTATACGCAATCCCGGGAGTCACTTGGGTGCTGACTTTCCATTAGTTAAGATGCATGTTAGCCACTCGGAAATAAAGTTCGTATGCTAAAGATTCTGTAATGTGATCTTATTTCATTACAGAAATTATAGCCGGTACTATCTTCTGCAGTGAGGATACCAGTTTTAAATTTTTAATTTCAATAGGTAAAGGGAGTTTTAATTAATTTTACTAGCACCCATCATGAAATCTGAAAGCGATATTCACCCTTCCGTGCGATGAAAATAGAAGCGAGTACATGTGGATTATAACTTACCATGGTGGATTTACGCTGTTCGGGTACCTCGTTTTGAAGAAGAAATGCAGAAAGGGGAAAAACCCAATTTGAATAAAACCGTGGACTTAACTGGTGAAAATAACGAGCCATCTCACGTCCGATTTTCAGATGTAAATGTGTTTATCAAGCCCTATTCAAATGAAGTGCCAATCGAAAATTACATAGCAGACTATGAGCAGGTTTGTGAACTGTTGGCATTAAATACTATACAAAAAAATTATATTATTTCGCAAGCTGTGTACCGGAAATGAGGAACTATTTCTTCAATCCAGATCCCTCTTCAAAAACTTCGAAGAATTAAAAACAGAACTGCTTAAAGAATTTAAGACTGAGATAAGTAAACCCGAAATACATCAGCAATTGTTAAGACGGAAAAAAGGAAGAGAAGAAACTTATGAAGCGTATTACTACACTATCCAGAAAATAGCTTCGAAAGCAGCGATGACCTCGTAAGTGCAGAAATATTACATTATAAAAGGAATAAACGCACGCCCAGAAGTAGATCTCCAACTTCGTTCGACAAAAAATTGCGATGAACTAAAAGACTTGTTAAAACTCATGGATAAACAAAATTCAGAAGAAAGGACTTTTTATATCCCCAAGCTACCAGTTTTCTATAGACCCCCAGGCTGGAGTCCACGCTTCCAACAACACCCAAGAAATCACCGACAGTTTCGGCCAAATTTTGATCGTCAACACTACGAGTGGAGACCGAGGAATAATTTTTATTCTCCCCGTTTCCAGCAACGACCCCGACCAGGGCTCAACACCACTGCACCTTTCTTTCAGCCAGAATCCTAATCAAAACTTTAATGTGAGAACCAACGACAATTATTGAGTGCCAGTAGCAGAGAGCCTGTTTTGTGAACAGAAAGTCCAGGTTTTATTCTATTCAGGGTCAACTCTAAATATTTTACCAGGACCCATATTAAATAAGAATCACCAACTAAATTTCAAAAAATGCAACATTAACATTACAACTGTGGGATGAAACGTCCAGGTAAGTCAGTATATAATGATTCCGTTAAAATTGGGTGAAAAAATTGAAACATTAAAATTTTATTACTTACCTAATGTACAATTACCTTGTGTTATATTATCTAGTCATGCTATTGGACTCTCTAATGTCACTATTAATTTTACAACTAGAGAAATTTTTCAGGATAATAAATTACTTAAGCATTTTAATTGTACAAGCTGCCATAATAATAATCCTAATAAGAAAAGTGGTCATGGAAATAATGAAAAAGTATCTGCATTTTTAAGTAATAATAATGATTTATGTAATGTGATTTCTTGTAATAATGATAAGTGTGATATTGACAATGTAATACAAAAATTTGATCATGTTTTTGCTAAGAATAAGTTTGATGTGGGAGAAATTAAACTAGAATCGCCAAAAATAGTCTTAACCTCTGAACTTCCTATAAGTTTAAAGACCATACAGAACGTCGCCTAGAGATGACGCAGAGATAAAAAAAACAATTAGATGCCTACCTAAAAGCTAAAATTATTAAACCTAGTTATAGCCAATATAGTTCACCTATTACTCTCGCGTTTAAGAAAGAAGATAATGCTAGGACTCGATTATGTATTGACTATAGGAAAATTAACCAAATTACCAAAACCGATTGTGAACCCATTCCCAGAATAAACAGTATTCTAGATAAATTGACCAATGCTCAAGTATTTTTCTACGTTAGATCTCTGTAGTAGGTATTGGCACCTGAAATTAGAGGATGAGGAAGCTGAAAAGCTTGCTTTCACTTCTAACTATGGCTTGAACCAATTTACCAGACTTCCGTTTAGATTTAAGAATGCTCCCGCAATATTCCAAAGAAAAATAAGGCGTATACTTCATAAATATCAAGTTAACTTTGCTGTAAACTTTTTTGACGACATAATTACTTTCTCAGATTCATTAGAAAACCATATTCAGCACCTAAAGACATTTTTTGAAATTTGTGAAAAGGAAAATACTAAACTTAAAAAATCGAAATGTCATTTTGCTAAAGATACTATTGATTTTATTGGCTATGAAGTTAAGCATGGACCATAGAGTCCAAATAATACTAATGTAGAAACAATAAAAAAATTGTTGGCCCCAAGGAACGTTAAAGATTTACAAAGATTTCGAGGCACCATCAACGTATATCATAAATTTATTCCTGATTACGCTAAAATTAGAATTCCCTTAAATAACCTTCTAAAGAAAGACCAGAAATGGGCATGGACGCCTGAATGTCAACAAGCTTTTCAAAAACTTAAAGATAGTTTAATCTCAAAACCCATTTTGGCTCTTTATAATTCAAATTATCCTTACCATGTCTATGTTGATGCGTCAAAAGAAGCCATACTCTCCATAGTAAAACAAGAACATTCTGGTGAAACTCAACATCCAATTGCATATCACTCCAGACGACTTATACCATATGAAATTAATTATACGATAACGCAATTAGAATGTTTGCCCATAATTGATAGTCTAGATAAATTCCACTGCTACATTCATGGGTCACATTTTAATGTACATACAGATCATCACAGCTTAGTTTGGCTTAAAACTTTTAAAAATCCCACAGGCAGACTTTTCAGATGGTCTCTAAAAATTTCTATGTATGATTTTGACATAAAATATAAGAAAGATACAACTAATGTTGAAGCTGACATGTTAACTAGAAACCCAATTGGTTTTAATATAACTACCACCCTTCCAGAACACTTGTTAGATATAAAGGAAATCACCCATTTTCAAAATTTAGAAAATATAACAGCACCCAGATGTTTTAATAAGGATAATGTTGTAGTAGTGAAAAGACAAGGTTTAATCAAAATTGTAGTACCAAAAGTTTTAAGAATTAAATTAATAGAGAGAGTAGATGAAAAATTTGGTCATCCAGGAATTGCTTCAATGTTAAGAATTATTTCACCTCAATATTATTGGACTAAGATAATTAATGACGTTGGAAATTATGTTAAACATTGTGAAACTTTTCAAGTAAACAAGAAGTCTCATCAGAAAAAATATGGTTTTATGCAATCTCTTCCTCTGTGTGAAATACCTTTTGAACTACTATTATCAATTGATGCTGTAGGTGGTTTAAGTTATTATAATTCTACTAAGAAATATTTACACATTGTAGTTGATCGTGCCACCAGGTACATCTGGACATTTCCCTCTAAAAGTGCCACCACGGAAACCTATATAAATTGTTTGAATTCTATTTTTCAAAATCATATACCCGATAAAATTTTAAGTGATAGGAATGCCGCTTTTACCTCATCAAAGTTTAAACATTTTCTCAGACGTAATAATGTTACAAAGCTGTTGACATCTGCTCATAGACCGCAGACGAATGGAAAGGTCTAGAGAGTTAACCAAACTATAGTAACCAGATTAAAATGTAAAGTTAGTAATAGCCCTGGTAATGTGTCATGGACAAAAATCTTAGTGTCTGTCACCCAAGAATATAATAATACCCCTCATTCGGTAACTGGATTTCCCCCAATTTATTTAATGTATGACGAATTGCCTTATAAAAGTTCTTTCCAAGATAATTAGATATACCCTCCTATAGAAGAAGCTAGAAAAATTGCACAAGAAAGAACTAGACAATATTATCAGTCGAATAAAATAAGATAAGACAGAAGATTTCAAAAGTTAAATTTAAAATCGGAGATTTAGTTTTATATGAAGAATTTCAATATCCAAATACCCAAAAATTTGCCCCACCGTATTCAGGCCCTTATACTATTCTAAAAAAAATGTTCAGATGTTCTTTTTGAAATTGATAAACCCAATGCTCTTTATAAAATTCCCACTGAGACTGTACATTCTACTCGCCTTCGATTTTTCCGTCCTTCTGATAATTTTCAGTTAAATGATATTAAAAACCCAAGCGAACAGAAACCAGAGGATACTGATGGACTCCCATCAAAGGACTGAAAATATTGTGAATCTCCGAATCTACAACTACTTTTTAATGACAACTAAAAATGGTATGGACTGATCATGTGAAGTTTATTTTGAATTTTATAATATTTAATTTAATGTCATGATGCATTCTTTTCCTCAGTTGAGTTGTTCTTGTTTTGTTTTTATTTTTCTAATTTTTTAAAATAAATGTTGGGTTGTGATGGCCACACACCTCGAAACTTTTTTTTTCATTCGGCAAAAGTTTTATTTTTGGTTTTTGGGGGTTTTCTTCGAGAGCAACTATAGTTGAGAAACTGAATCCATCTACCTACATTTGGTCATCCACAAACAATTTCTTTTGAAGTGGTGGGAGGAATTAGTTTTAACCTCCTTTCCAACTTCATAGTCAGCATTCCTCAGCAAACGTGAGGATACACGGTTGTTTGAGAGAGATGTGATTTGCTTGTCAGAAGTAAGGTATGTTAAAGGTATAAAATGTGTATTGCTATTGAAACGAATTTTAATGTAATGAAGTTGTTTTATTAGTGTAACAGTACTTTGAAGAAAAAGAAAAGATGTTGATATGAGATGTAAAAAATTATGATATTGTAGTTTTGAACGAAAAGAGGATTTTTATGCATATAAGAGTATCCAAGGAAGTTAAATAATATAATAGAGTGAAATTTGATTGTGATATAAACAATGTCAGTATTAATAGAATATAATGTGAGAACTAATAATACAATATGTGGACAATGTTAAGAGGTAGTTTCCATCTAGTGTGAATATTTATATTCTGTTTTATTCATATCAAATATATCAAGATAATATGTCATGCAGTCATATAATTTTATGTTATCGTCTTATATTTCGAATACAAGTCTTATATTTTGAATTTATACTGTAATTATGGTTAAGTGCATACGATGCAAATAAGATGAAGGATAGTAGGGAAACCGCATGGACTTGCTATCTGGAGGAACCGTTGTGGAGTTTGCCAGATATTTTTGTAATATTATGTTATATTCTGTATAGTTGTAATATTTTATATTTTATTTTTGTATGTTATGTATGAGAGCCTCCACCCGGGTAGACAACGTTTTCAAAATGGGGGGAGGATATGAAATATATAAAATTTAAGTTGATCCCCTATAAATTTTCTTTCCTTCCCATGCTTAATATGGCATTATCAAATTCTATTTTCACGAACCCAGGAATATTTTTCATATCTTCAGCAATCCCTGGGAAGCCACGAAATCATCCGACCCCTTTTCTATGCCCAAATAAGGCGATCGTCCTGCACAACTGATGCAGCTTGCAAGAAAAATCATTGCTCAGCAAATTCTTTAACCGCCGATACCTCTATACGCAACCCCGGGAGTAACTTGGGTGCTGGCTTTCCATTAGTAAAGATGCATGTTAGCCACTCGGAAATAAAGTTCTTATGCTAAAGATTCTGTAATCTGATCTTATTTCATTACATATATATATATATATACACACACATATATATATGTATATATATATATATATATATATATATATATATATATATATATATATATATATATATATATATATATATATATATATATATATAATATATATATATATAATATATATATATATAATATATATATATATATATATATATATATATATATATATATATATATATATATATATATATATATATATATATATATATATATACTGTGTGACAATGATTGAACTATATGAACTATATGTAGTGCATACGAAGAGCAAAATTTTGCAAAACTCGCTGAAGTGTCGAGACATCGATCCTTTCGATGACCTCATGAATGGCTGTTTTGAGCTCAGCGATGGTTTCGGGGTTATTTGCGAAAACTTTGTCTTTAATATTGACACAAGGTTTAAGTCACAAGGTTTAAGATCAGGAGATCATGACGGCCAAGCGATTCGCATTCGCTCAGAAACGCTATATTTCGACATTTTCAACGGAAAATGCACAACAGAAACCATACGAGTGAGCATGCTCAAAAAAATCCCAGCATGCCCTGCATTAAACCGCCAAGTTTTCACCGAATCTCGGTAATGGTTCAAACGCTATCAAGTTTTTTTTTATATAGCTCAATAATTGTCACACTGTATAAATATACGTATCTAGTATATATCTATATATCTGCGTTTTAGTTCCCCTGTGACGTGATGTGTGCAAACACGGTACTAAAAATTCGCACCTTTATTTGAGAAAACAAAGTATACCCACCTTTTTTTTTGAAAAAAACACAGTGTATATATATATATATATATATATATATATACACATACTGTGTTTTTTTCCTTGTGCAACTGTCCTACACTACAACTGTCTTTTATTTATTTTACTCAGAATCTTGAAAGTATTCAGATGCATATTTGATTTAACATCTATCAAACTGCAGTAAATTTGATCCTCATCAAGTTGTAAAGTTCAAATGGCCATCATACGGAATGTAGGTAATTTTTTCTCAACAAGTTTTAAAATATTAATTTAGGGGTCACAAAGCTCGTAATACAAACGCAAGAATAGTTTTGCATTTGTTCACTGCAAATATATTTTGAAGTAAATAGTAAAACTGCTATAACTTACATGAAACTTGAAGGAAATATATAAAAGGAACGCACATCCTCTTAAAATCCACAATAAAAAATAAATAAACGATTTTTGTCTTTTATCCTTACAATAAAATTCCTTTGCAATCAAGAAGGTTAGGAATAGTGCAAATTATCCCTAACCTTACGTATAGAAGTGAATTAACAGCGCTGTTATAAATGGAAAAATCTGAGTGAACAAATGCTAAAGCATTTTTTTTTTCAGGCAGACCGCCTGAACCTAAATGGACGCTTCAAACATACAAAAAACCGAAAAACACCATTTATATATTGATTCCTCAACATAATTTCTCTGTTTATTAGGTAATAAATAATACGTAGGCTATATCATCCCTTTCCAGTGGAACTGTTTTTTATTTATTTCCGATTCCCTTTCATCACGAAACTAGTTTCTCTTCGAATTCTCGGAATCAAAAATGAAATCATTCTTTTAAAACGAACACAATTTTATCTTTCCATTTTCAATCATATATATATCTTTCCATTTATATCATCATTTTTTTAACGTTTTCTCATTATTTTTTATTACATCGGTCAATTTTTTTTCTTCTACTTTTGTACAATTTAGAGGAAATCGTGGTGGAAAAGTTCATTATACTTTCTATTTCTCACTTTTATTTTGCTGTTGTAAGCGATTCTGGAGCTATCTAAATAGATAGCATTGTCAGCGTTTTATAATTTAATAGAAACAAATAAATTTCTTTGTCATCTGCAATTAGGATTTAGGCGCTCTGGCTCAGTTCAGAGAAATATGTTTTCAAACTCGTTTTGCAGAGATTAGGGTGAAAGTAAAAATGAATATTTTCGAAAAACATGTTTTTTTTTTAAATTTCTCGGTAACTCAGCACAGGGCGAAAAGTAAATTTACGAATGCATTACCCACATGTGTTGTACTTGAAAGAATCGAAAGGAAAATTTTTAAAATATCCTAAATTTCCTATTATTAAGAGAAAATTAAATTTAAAATCATATATATATATATATATATATATATATATATATATATATATGTGTGTGTGTGTGTGTAATAGCCTTGAAGGGGCGAAGCTCAACAGGCTCGTAACTTCATGGTATTTCGGATCCGGGTCAAGTCATAGCTGGCGTCAGAAACGAGTGGCTTGCACGGCGAATAAATTTAAAGTTCACCACCAGTAAGGAAAGGCGATAAAAAATGATCCTGCAGTTAACTGATTATAAAGTCCTTTATTTACCACGATTCACATGGCACAGTCTGTAGTTATTTCAGCATCTCCCATATTTAAACAGGATAGCACAGGATAAAACAAAAGACAACGGGACGCAATGCGCCCAAATTCTTATGTCTTACAAGACTCGTGGCAAATACACAAGAGGGCGAAGTGACTCTCAGATCTCGAAAAAGGTAAAGGCGCACTGACCTTTTAATTGGTTAGAAGCGGACACATGACCCCATCACACCACTACGACAAGGTCACGCCCCGCTTCTAGAACAATTCGACTTATGTAAGCTCTCCGTCCGCACGTGGCATTTAAGGGGAAAAATATATTTACATTGGCTGGATATAGGTCACAATCAGGATTGAGGGACGGGGTTCTGTTGCAATAAGATAAAAAAAAAATTGGAAAAAGCTTGTTAGTGATAATGAAAAGGATTGAAATTTGTTTCATATATATATATATATATATATATATATATATATATATATATATATATATATATATATATATATATATATATATATATATATATATATATATATATATATATATGTGTGTGTGTGTAAGTAACATCGGCACCGTATACGGGAAGCGCGAATACTCAACAGGGTAATCATTCTGGTGGAGGAATTCGTAGTTGGAACAACACCTGGGACGCAGAACAGGAGCACACTGAAGAGAAGCATATTATTTATTCAGCAGACACTGAGGCCGGAAGATACAGAAAGACAACATTTGACGAGGTGGCACATATTGAACAGAATGGAATATCAGCGGGACATAGCTTGAATATCGGAGACTACCAAAGCGGACACTATAGGGTAAGCACGAAGACAGAGAGA
>OU015491.1:99321143-99473643 GCA_907164885.2 Dolomedes plantarius | reverse complement strand
ATTTCAACAAGTTATGGTAGTTAGTGCTCTGCAGAGGGGTCACAGTATGTCATGGTATAAAGGCAAATATTATGTTTTTTTGTTCGACTATTTCAAGGGTGTATACCGAATTCTTGAATTCCTGTAAAACACTGAACCGACAGCAACAGTGTGGCCGTAGAATAATCTGGATAACATTGACCGGCATCAACTGCCAAAAATTATTTCAAGCGAAAGGTGTGCAACATCACAATGCAGTGCCGGGATGTGCACTAAGTTTAGCGGGAGGACTGTACAACATTTACTGCATGATATGGGCTTTAATATCCGAAGCCGTTATATATATATATATATATATATATATATATATATATATATATATATATATATATATATATATATATATATATATATATATATATATATATATATATATATATGCCGTTATATTTCCTCAAAACACAGAGCTCTGCACCTTGTTTGGGCAGAGGAACACCGCCACTGAATACTGGAAGACTGGAAACTAGTAGCCTGGTTTGACAACTCTCGTTTCCAATTGATTCGGGAAAATAGAAGGGTCCGGGTGCGAAGAACACGCCATAAATCCATTATCCCAGCATATCAACTGGAAACTGTACAGGTTGATGGTACCTGAATAATGGTATGGGATTTGCTGAGCTGTCATGAATTAGGAATCTTCGTTCATTTACAACTTTTTTGACCGGTGAACGCTGTGTTGAAATCCTTTGAAATTTGCAAAAGAAAAGGATTTGTAGAAGCTTGTAATAAAAACTGAAGGTGAATTTCATTGAAAAAGAAACTGTTAGATACCTCCAGTTGAATCCGGAAATATTTTTATCTACAGACGTATTCATTGTGTATTTAAGCAATGTTTGTAATTTAGCTGTGGCACGTAAAATCTGTCGTAGCTGCAATGTCCTCGAAGTTCTAAAAATTACCTCTGGAGGTGCGGTATCAAGTGTTCCAGTCTCGTCACTTGACTCGGTTCTAAATTATGGGATCAGCTTGTAGAGGGTAGTGCTGACCGTCTATATGGTGACCCATTAAATGAATGGCCAACAGTCTTGCAGTGTGAATTCGGGCGACCGTCAGCATTCGGTGTTGACCACTACTGGTTTGGTGTCTGCAAGGCGTTGTCTGCCCGGTAATTCAGATTCAGGCGAATGTCTAGAAACGACAAGTTCCTACGCATTTGAAAATATTGTTTGTAATTTATAAAGCATCCGAAAAAATTAGGTACTGCTTCGAATCCCTCTACCATAATTTATGAAAAAAATATTGGCAGCAAAACAGTGGTCTGTCGGGAAAGGAAATTGGCGTTATCAGCGAGACATAGCCAGTGAAATTATTATAATAGAAAATCATTTTAGTGTACTCGACGATCTGAGTATCATTCGACCATTGAACTTTTAGTTAAATTCAAGAGAACTGTTTTAAATCATCATACACAAGATAAAATGAAAAACTAGCAAGTGTGGAAACTTCTAAGGAATGTTTAGAGCAAATATTGAAAGATATTTACGTTTGGCTTAAAATTCACCACACATAATGTAAATTAAAAAAAATAATTAATAAGTGTGAGAACTTTTGGGGAATGTTAATAGCTAATACCGATATATATTTAAGTTTGGTTCAAAACTGTAAAATTTATGCATTTGAAGAAAGCCTGAAATTTAATGAGAAATTTATATTTTTTAACAGAACAAACGGACTGGAAAATCCGCTGGCTTTGCATTGCAGGGTTATAGGAATTTTAAAATATCCGAACACTTGGTGTGAAAAAAGAGCATACAAAAGATGAAAAAAAATACTGCAAATTTTAGTTTAAGAGCCTATTAAAGAAAGAAACGTATTTGAATAGTAAAGAAGAAAAAACTAAAAAGGGATATTTTAAAGTTTAATTTTGATTTTATAAGTAGGATCTTTGTTTAAAACTTACGTCTACATTTTCTTCTAAAAAGATTATTTTAATGATCTGCTTTTATGCAAACACCATAAAACAAAATGCTATGCTTAAAATGCCTAATAACCTAACATAAATAATTGAAACACCAGATAAAATAATGAATATTCCCCATATCTGTAATTCAATTACTTATTTGTTTAATATGGGGGAGAATTATTAACCATTTCAAATTTTGAAAGTTTTTCCTTTCTACAGTACAAAAACATTTACGGCATTTTAAATAACTGGACTATATTAATCAGGATCTTCCCCATAAGAGACGTTTGTATTATCAAAATAAGTTTTGCTAAATAAAAATATATTATTTTGGCTTCCAGTTTTGTCTCGAGTTATTTTATTATATTTCGTATATTTCAAGATTAAAGTATGAAATATAATCTATCGTGTACGCTGTTCTTCGTTTTTAATCATATTCTGATATTGATAAATTGCTGATAAAGAATATTCTGAAAAGTTTTAAATTTATCCGAAGGTACACAGATACCATGGATGTTCAATTATTTTATAGTAAAAATATGCATATACTTAACAATTTATGACCAAAGGCGTTTTTTCTAATACTGACGGCCTGGGAATTTTTAACCATGTTTTCCCTTTTTTTAAATGCATTCATTTTATACTCCTAATTTAATGTTTCTAATATTTTAAGCTATTATATGGTAAGAATTTAATAAAACTTAGAGCGTAAGAAATTGCGTTACAAATACACAAAACTAATATGTATATCGTGAAAAAACGTAATCGTAAGTTTTACAAAAGTATGACATAATCAAAATAATTTTCTATCCATATAATTTCAAAGTCTGTATGTGATCTTTCATTCGAAACACTTTAATCAAATGGTGAAGGGCGCAAACAAATTTGAATGGAATAAAGTTAAAAAAAAGAAAAAATTGTCCTATTGTTAACATTGATGAAAATGACCAATTGATGTGGTATGTGCTGGTGTTGATATATACACTATCTGGCAATAAGTATTTGGACACCCATCCAAATGACGATATCTGCGGTGCTGATAACGCGTTACACCCTCCGCCGCTAAATACAGTGTAGGAAACAACATTGGCAGAAGTAGCATGTAAGATGCCACGAAGTTCAGAGTTATCCGATTTCAAGAAAGGTGTAATCGTCGGGTATCACAGAAATGGCCGAACCTTCAGGGACTTATCTAGTGAGCTGAATTACCCAAAATCGACAGTGGCCTATGGGATTCAAAAGTGGAAGATGAGCAGTGATTGTCGGAATATGTCCCGAGTCGGCAGATCCATGAAACTGTGATATAGAGACCAACGTCTACTGTCCAGAGAAATTCGGAAGAACCGCACCCAACCCATAGCCCACATACTCAAAGAGATTCAACAGGCATCCAAGAGTGTTGTTTCGATGAATACCATCCGTAAGGAAGCAGAACGCCAGCTGTCATGTTGCGAGGTCCACCATGGATTGTTACGTATTGTAAAAATGGGGTTAAGAAAATGGATTGGCTTGCCCAGAGCCCAGACCTGAACCCTATCGAGAACCTCTGTGACGCTTTGGATCGCCGAATTAAGTGATGCAACAATAGTCCAAAATCGATGAAGGAACTTACATGTCTTCTCCAAGCCGAGTGGAAGAAAATTCCATATCCGTCATACAAGAACTTGTGAAAACCATGCCCTGGAGCGTTGAGGCTGTAATTGCCTCTCGTGGAGGCTCTATTAACTATTCAGTATGAATAAATTTTGTTTTTTTTTCTATCACAGGTGCCCAAATACTTATTTCTAGATATTGTACATATAAAAAAAAAATATATATATATATATATATATATATATATATATATATATATATATATACGTATGTATGTATATTAATTAAACGGTTAGATTACACATGCAAAAAATATTTATTATCATAGTCACGACCAAATAGGAAGTTAAACAATTATTTAGAAAGCATTAAAGTCATGCTCCAACTTTACTGGGCCGTCATCCTGCTACCCCGGACGCATAGCTTTTTCAGAAGTACCGATACAAAATTTATGTTCAAAATTTTTTAGAACAGATGAACAAACAGGGAAAAGGCTGTACCTAAATAAATTTACTCCAACTTCGACAGGAAAAGATCTCAAGGCAAGATTATTTTCAACTTGTATGTTACCTATGATGGTATATATTGACCTGTGCATGATATTTTTGTTTCGATGATGTTAGTATTGTCATTAATCCCAAATATATTTACTCACACACACTCATATATATATATATATATATATATATATATATATATATATATATATATATATATATATATATTAATATCAACCATCCAGTAAATTGTTATGTACAATATTTATAAATTAGTATCTGTCAGAAAGAATAATAAATGAATCTACTTCAGTTCTAGTTCAATATTTGTTATCTCCTATTGCAAAGTTCTTTGTCACAGAGAATAAATTCATAACTAATTTTCCTAACGTGGTACTTCTGACGGAAATAATTATGACGACAAAGGGTGACATTGATTTTTCTTTTCATGTCTGAAACTACAATTTGTGATTGAATTATGCATGCTTGTTAAAATTAAAAAGACAAGGCTCATCTTAAGTTACAAGTAGAATTTATCAGGCTAGAATAAACTGATTATAAATCACCACGCACACACGCACACATCATATATATATATATATATATATATATATATATATATATATATATATATATATATATACATACAGTGGAATCTCGATCGATTGTTCCCCGAACGATTGTTTTCCCGTATGCATGGTTTATTTCATCCAGTCCCGAATACATTCCATCGAAACAAGCAAAACCAGACCGCATGGATCGTTCCTCGATCCATCGTTTTCCCGCAATATTCATTCAGAATATCGAAGCTTTACACTAATTTATCGGATCGATCGTTTTTTCGTAATAACTGAACCTGAAATATAAATGTCTGAATTGAGCTAGAATGGCGCTCTAATTCAACAATGAGCAGAACATTTGAGATGCACGGTAGCGTATTTTTGTTCTCTCTTGTTTAGCCTGGTTTCGCAGAATCGTACCACTCCCATTATTTGTTCGTCGTTGGTGTTCCTTAATTCTTTAACCTCTGAAGTATCCTATTTTGGGAAACTCATTCCAAATTCTTCGACTATTCCACATTTCTGTTCTTATCAGCAATGGCTCACAGTCAGCTGACCTGAGCGGTTCCTGCTGTCCTCTGGCTTTCCTCTTGGCTTTGGGATGGAGGCGCCCTGGTGTTTGGTCTAGGGTGTGAAAAGTTTCTGATTGCTGCACTCTACACTGGCCGGTGAGGGTTTCACCCGGAAGCAGAACTTCCTGGTGGTCTTATGTTGGACCCCATCCAGTGCAATGAAATTGTCCTAGTTACAAACGATTCACGGCTGCCGTTTCTTTATACTCTCACACAATAACCGATACCGAAAGGAATGCAATTTGCAACACAGAAAAAGTTATGTTTACTTGTGGAGAGAAAACTGCCAAAAAACAAACGATGATTAAATACTTTTATTTGAATCAAAATTCCTGTGTACCTACGTGTATTTCTTTTATTATTATTATTATCTTGGATTTCAGTACAACTTTGTAATTTTATCTTCAGTTACACTACAGGTATGTATGCATTTATGTATATGAGTAAATATATTTTAAGGATATCAAACTTTAAGGAATGTTAATACTTTTTTGTATGTTCCCGCATCTATGGTTTTCCCTCGTCCATCGTTTAGTTCAGTCGGTCTCTTCGAAAACGATGCATCGAGATTCCACTGTCTATTATATATATGTGTGTGTGTGCGCGCATAAATACATGGCCATCAACTTCTACCTTATTCATCATATACAACTTTAAAATTATTTTAAACTTCAGTTAATCTGTTTGAGAAAGCATTAAGATCTAGCCTCCTAAAGTACATTTCTAATACCACGATATTATCCTTTATGAAAAAAAAAGTACATTTTCTTGGAGAGTTTACACAACGTACAATGTTATATTTGTATCTTTTCTTATGTTAGTCATTCCGAAACAGCTAACATATAAACACTACATATCATCAATATTTGTAGAATCAGTGTATTTATCAACCACGCTACTTTCTACTGTCATATACAATAAAGAATTCTTTGTCAGTATTCATTACTATTAAAGGTCCAGCAATATAATTTGGACAATGATACTGCTTAACATTTACTATGTAAATATCTATATATTTAAGTTGCTAAGCCGACATTTGGGCAATCCGTGTGGGAGAACTACTGCATCAATTTGTTCCATTTATGTCTTAAACGAAAGATTGTAATCTGTAGATTTGTCAAATTTTGTTTCTGTAACCGCAATTTCTATTAATTAGCGATAATTTACAATTAAAAAATTGATTTCTGCGCATGCCCAGTGACATGTTTTAATGGTAAACACGTTTATTCGAGAAATCTCTCTCTGCTATTTTTATTTTTATGATAATTATGTTTGTTAAATATTAGATTAGACCCCATGTAAATTTGTTTATTTCGCGCTGTGTAATTAGCGATAATTTACAATTTTAAAAAAAATTGCTTTCTGCGCATGCTCAGTAACATTTTTAAATCTGACTTTAGATACTCACTAAGCACGAGGCCGCTTCAACACATTAATTTTTTCTAAGCATTGTTATGATTTTCAACATTTGGCAATGATTTGCTGAGTGTAATTTGTGTATTAGTACATTTATTTACTATCTAGCCGTCATGTTTTGACGGGTACCAACTAGTGATTATTGAACTTTCTAGCCACATTAGCCTTCATTTCTTTAATTTACTCACAGAAAGAAATAGTCGATAGTTCATGACGTATAAATCGCACAATTTTCCGGGTGCTAACTTAAGACAGCCTACTCAAATCAAAATACAGGCCTTTTGAACTTCTTCCTCGGAGAAATACCTTTCTGGCCACACTAGCCTTCATTTCTGGAATTCACTCACAGAAAGAAATAGTCGATAGTTCATGAGGTATGAATGGCACAGTTTGCTGGGTGCTAACTTAAGACAGCCTACTCAAATCAGAATATAGGCCTTTTGAACTTCTTCCTTTGAGAAAACAGCATCAGTATGACTGCTGTGTGGAATTGTGTCGCAATAGAATTGAGATCTGTTTATAAGAACTTAGTAAAAGATGAAATAACAAAAGATGTAAAAATTTTTTGTATTTATACTATTGAAATTTCACTTAAGGGTGTTCCATTAATGTTTTTCTAGTTGGCATTACAACTGATAGTAAGAGTACTAAATATGGAAAGCATAAATTGCTTCTTGCTTCAGTAATAACAAATTAAAATATATACTCATGTCAATACGTGAAAATGCAACTTGTCTATGTTGTTACTACTACTATATGTTCCCTGACCTAAGAAGAATCTAAGATTCATGGAATTCTACAATCCATGAAATTGTACATCACATAACATTTTCCAACCGTTGTTAAAAGTGTCAAACGTTGCTTCCTGGCGCAGTACTGCAAAGAAATTAATTTGAATACAGGACATGATTAACTTCAAATGTAGGAACAGGTATACCAAAGTTTAACCCGTAGTACCCGTTTTACATTCAACTCCAAGATTAAGCTTTTAAGAATAATAAAATTAAAGCGTAAACGTTTGAATTGTTATTGAGACTAAAGATCTGAAAAAATTATTATAAGACTCATATATATATGACATGTGAAGAAAAGGTCTAATCCTCATATGAAATATTAAACTGCATTTGCACTCTTATGCTTTTCAATTACGAATACACTGAAACACTTTTATAGCTTTTAAAACGTCGCTTTTAAAACTAATTTCATTTCGGAAGAGAGATAAGTCTTAATATTTTTGTTGGAAAGATTAAGAATACGTGGAGAAATTCTTAATCCACTAAACGCAAGAAATAACACAAAATTTAGAAATATATCCTCCCCCCCCTTTATGTCAAAAGAATTAGTTTCTTTTCCATTGGTTTTCCTGCTGAAAATTCTTCCCTACATTTTGTTTTTGAGTTAATGGATGTGATGAAAGCCTTCGAGTTGAGCACTTATCCCGTCACTTTTCCCTCCTTGGGGAATTTCCCCCAAGATTTCTTCAGTGTGTTAATGGCTAAATAAAAACCTGTTATAAATCGAGGTTGTTCAAACATTGGATTTGTAGACGCACTTGGACAAAATAATGACTCGGCAATCATTCTTCAAATGAAAGAGAATAAGATAGAAATCACTGGAATTGAGAAATATTTTAGTAAATTTTAATCAAGTTCATGTTAAATGCATTTATAAATAGACCTAATTTCTGAAAAAAAATTACAGTTGTCTCAAATTTTTTGTAACCTTATATATATATATATATATATCTCTGTGTGTGTGTGTGTATGTATGTATACACGTTGAATATATTCATATACGCAAGTATGTATAAATGGCAAAAATCACACAGAATATATTACATGGGCAAGAAGGTGAGAGTAAACATTTGAATTACTGATTTTTGTCAAATTTTCGACTGAATTGTTTCTTTAAAAAGACAAGATTGCTTGCCGTTGTAATCATGAAAGATGAAAACCCCAATGACAACATGACAGCCTACAATTATCATTTTTTAATAATCTAAAATTTCTGATAGAATGTCATCATATTTTCTGCTTGTGAGACCATAAAAATAACTGCATGTAATTTGACACTAGAAATAAAATTTCGGAGGCAAAAATATCGTTTACAACTACTTTTGCTTGATCAGAAAAAAATGACAAACCATTAAAAAAATCTTCCGACAACAAGCTATTAACTTTTTTTTATACTGTCGGTTATTACAACTGAATTGACACATGCATGCTTTTTAAATGAAATAGACAATTATTCCACCTGTCTGAATTTCAGGAAAATATCATATTTGTGTATTGCTGCTAATTTCTTAAATCTAGACATTTCGAATACTCAATTTTTTTTTTTGTTTTCCTCAAACATGTCAGCCCTTTTCAATGGGGATGTATTTTTATCTTTTAATACCAAAATTTCTATGCTCTTTAGATCTTATCTAATGCAGAATATGTCTTGAAATGTATAGTGTGCTTAGAGATTTTAACTCCTTTCCAACATGTAGGCTCTTAAAATTCTAAATAATATTCGGCTTGGAAATTTTATTGAAAGAAAATGGAACAAAATAAGCATTTGAACTTTGAAATTTATGTTATACCTCACTTATTTTATTTGAATATATTCTTGGACGATAACATATTATAAATAAAGTCAAATGTTATTTCAGTTTCGTTTGTCTCCTTTTTACGACAGTTAATGTTATTTTTTATATAAATTTTATATGCTGACATATTAGGAACAGTAAAGGGATATTGGATAATTCCTCTATGGTCCCATAAAGGACTTTTTTGTCATAAAGGACTTATTCTTTATTTTCCCTTAAGAAAATACTCATAAATGGTTTGTTTTTCCATTTCTATATTATTTATTTAAAAACGAGATTTCGGATAATATCAAGTAAAGAATAAGATACAGTGTCTCCGTTAAAATAATAGTGGGGTTTTAAAAGGTAATAGCCTCGGGACAAAGCATTGTAGGGAGATGAAATATTATACGTCAAATTGAAGAGAAAATATCCGAGATTTTTACTTGTTCAGCAGACTTCGATGTTGGCTCCCTTAGTTGTCCTGCAGACGCCAAGACAGTCCCTTTCCATACACGGCAGACGCCAATACTGTGTCGTCCAAATGCTGTGTGATGCCAATGCCATGTGTCGCCAATGGTATGCGTCGCCAATGCTGTGTGACGTCCTGCAGACGCCAAGATAGTCAGTCCCTTCCCATAGACGGCAGACAACATCTGGCTTGATAGACGAAACAGCTGCAGTTATAATTTCTTTTAAATGGTCCAGATTTCGAACTTGAGAGGAATACACTTGTGCTTTAACATAACCCCAAAATAGAAATCCATGAGGTGAAGATCTGGAGACTGTGGGGACCAGTAATCCACCCTTCACGTCTGACACATCGCTAAGGAAATGTATCGTTAATAAATTTCCCGCACGATTGTGGAAAAACGTATAGGAGCTCTGTCTAACTGGAAAATGGAATCCTCCAGAATTTTCCAATGTTAGTCCCGAGTCTGTCGGAGTCTGCATCTAGGCTTTCTAACTCATAAACTTGGAGTGTTTCTTTTTCATTTAACGCATGACTCGTGTCTTCAACATGATTTGTTGCATAGCTGTAACCATTTGAAACCCCTCTATTATTTTACGAACACACTGTAAATACCACTGTAAATACCAGTAAATTTAAAAAAAACTGTTCAATTACGTTGATTATAACTTATTTATCAGGCAGTTAAATCGTGTTTTATGTTTTTATTGTAAAGCATCCATTTTATTGTAATACGTCCACTAAACACAAAGGCTTCAAAATTCTGTTTCAGCTGTATAAATGATGAGGCTCTTATTTAATTCATTGTCTATCATTAATTTTTTTATTGTTTGAGGATTTACTTATTTCATAATTTATTTCCTTTTTTATTATTGCTTCATTGTTTTATAATTTATTCGTTATTAAAAAGTATCAATTATTAATTTTTTTTCCAACGTTTTTGTAAATGCATCCATTTTTTAAGGCATTACAGTTTAACATACGCTGTTATCTTCCTGTCTTTTAGCTTTTCTACATCACATACTTTATCTTTTTATTCTATCTTACTGGCCTGATTTTGAGGCATTTCGATTCTTCTATCAAACGGGGTTTTTCATAAAAAAGGGCTTATTTGTGAAGCAGACGCTGTGCCTCTTCCAAATGCACTGGAAAAAGAAGTTTTATATTTCCAACTACAAAGTTTCAATTGATATCGGAGTTTCAAAGGAATTGTGATCTCCTATATTTCGAAAAATGATAAAGCGTATCAAACCTTTGATCATCGTAGAATGTATCACATCCCAGAACCAATTCATCATGCTTATTCATTTAACAGTCATTTTAATTGCTAAGTTCATTACTGGGTACATTGTTATACAAAATACATTTCTATTCATACGTATAAAAAAAGCTAAGCTTCAACGAGAAAATACAGAATGAAGTTAATCAGTAACTGATCTTAAAACTACTTCATATAAGATTTTTGTTTCAAGTAATGAAAAGAAAATAAAGTTAAGATATAAAAATTATTGCAAATATAAGCATTGGATAAAAATGAACTTCAGTAACTTTGAAAAGTAATTTTTTTTCTTCAAAAATTCTCTGGGGGGGGGGGGGGAAACTATTATTTCAAATTCCTTTTTCAAACAGAATTTCTAGACCTTAAAATTTTTTTTTCAGACATTGATAAGGATGAACTTTAGAAAAAATCCCGTTTTCACTTGCTCAAACAATACATCTAAAAACAAACTTTACAGAAGAATTTATTATTTAATGTATTTTAACTAATCTTATTTTAGATGAAGTTTTGAATCTTTCCCTATCAAACTTTTTTATCTTCTATTTAATTAAATATTTCTTTTTCGAAAGCAACAAAATCTGTTTCAATAGAGAAAATCCTAAATTACTCGATTTAGAGAAGCAGTCGTTTTAGACATTTGTACAGACATACAGTTACAAAGTTTTAGATAATTTTTAGATATTAAGAAAATGCGCTATCAAAGCAACTGTTTTGCCATATTACACAAAAATGCTACATTACACAAAAATACTAACTAGCCAATAAATAATTAAGTAAATAATACTAATCTATTCTGTGTTTATAATCTCATTGTATTCCATTAATGTGATTAAAAACCATTAAACCATTAGTGACATATTTCAAACGTCAAATATTTGAATTTTAAGGGGATAATGGGGTTTAAAATTACCAAAAATCGAACAAAAATTAGAATTTTTTTGGGGGGTGTATTAATATTTTGGGGGGTGTATTAATATGTAAAGATTGGACTAAAACGCATTTAAAATATGTAATGAAAAGAAAAGTGAAAACGTGGTGGCTTTATAAAAGTAAATATTAAAGGTAGGTGAAAAAATACCTTTTAAATGGTTTTTTATCAAAATGAGTAATTTCCAGATTAGCAAGTATTTTAAATACTGCTTGCGTCAAAATTTTTGACGAAATTTTATAACATTTCAATAAAGACTCCTCTTAAACATCAATATAAAGTTATGTATCCATTTGAGGTTTTGACATCATTAAGATTATCAAAGTTTAACTTTGGAGGAGGCCGAGGAGTTAATACGACTTAAGTGAAGAAAAGTACAAAAGTTTCAAGAAAATCCAGAGTACAAGCATAAAAATATTTCCTAAAAAAAAACTATTCAACGAAAGCACAAAATAATAGATAACTCTGTTCAAAATGTATTTATAAGCAACATAAATGCTAAATTAAGGGGGGTAGGGTTAAAAATTGGATCGTAAGGATAATTAAAAAAAATAATGAAAATTTCAATTTTTAAAATATAATTTTTTTTAATATTTATAAAATTTTATGAAGTGTTTGATATAGATATACTTTAATGAATATATATGCAAAGTAGTTTCATGTCTCTGAGGTAAAAATCTCAAAAATTACTTTATAATGTCCACCATCCAATTAACGTTTATTAACATTACACAGTCCTACTTTATTATCGCACTGGATATTTGACCAAAATTTTTAACTTCCTTTTATATATTAATATATGTTTTAAATATTATAATGTAATATTTTTCTGTAATAAATAATATGCGATCTTCTTTAGCAACATTCAGTCGTGTATCTTCATAGTACTGCAGAAAAGCAAATATCGGATAATACATCTGAAGAATTATAAAGAAAAAAAAATATAATGACGAATGCGTTTGGGATGTAGGTATCAAATGATTAATTTTTAAAGCAAAAATAAACAATTATTTTAGAGACAATTTATTTCGATCTTATTCCAATCATTTTATAAACAGCAATAACAGCTGAGTAACATAAACCGACATATCCAGAGCAATAAAGGAAGGAATGTGATACATTTAATCTTTTTCCTTTGCAGATCAGGAGCAATATTCTACCATTAGCACTGAGGGATAGATATCGTTTTCAGTTTGCGTTCATTACTTGATTCCTTCTTCCCCTTGCTTGCACGCAACAGTCGAAGAGGATGGAGGATATGAAGTGTTAAAGTATTTCTTAAAACGCCAATGATCTCTCACGTGAAAGCAGTAATGCAGTGAAATATGGACGCTATCGAGCTAAGTGAGGGAGCAGCAAAAGGGTTATCGCGGTATTATTCTATTGCAGTATTTTTATCTTCAAGATAAAGTACACTTCAGCTCTTTCATACGTTTCAAACATTCAAGAAAAATGTTAAAATAACCACATATGGCTCATTCTACTGGCTGTATAATCTGAGGTTACATATGTTGCTTATTTCCATTAGAATGATCTGATTTTTGACTTGACTTCGCCTTTTGTTCCGAGTGATACGGAGAGATGTGCACAGATGCTGGATTCTACTCTTTTTGGAGTCTGTTTCCTTCACTCCTTTTTTTAGAGATTATTCAGAGCCATTTTCAGCGATTGCAAGATTTCAAGCTAGACACAAGTCTAGCTTAATATCGTAACTGATAGAAACCATCAGTCGTATAATAATAATATCCCTACTGTTGACAAAGAGATATCAACATTAAAATGTTGTTCTGTGTTTTAAAATTTTGTTTAGCTTTATATATATTTTGTTTAGCTTTATATATATATATATATATGTGTGTGTGTGTGTGTGTGTTTTGTTTGTCTATGCGTTGTGAAAAAATTCCGCAGTCGCCCAGTGGTTAAGTGGTTAAGGTCTCAGCTTGCCCCGCCTGGGTCTTGGGTTCGATTTCCGCATAAGACTTTGTTGTATTCTGGGGAACCGGTCAGTATTCCTCCTGAAAAAGGAGCCCCGTCTAGAAAGCAGATGCAACCCATCGTTCATTAACCCATGGGAGCTGCAACCCATTGTCCATCACCGGTGTCATCGTTTGTTAAAAAAAATTCTTCTGTGATTGTGTTAATTGTGTTTCTATTTCCTTGTATTCATATGTATACCGGACTGGGGTGTAATGTCGTCAGGCCCCAGGGACATTAGCCAAAAAAAAAAAAGAAAGTCCGCATATCCGTGTTCCTGAGCAAAAAAAAAATCTGAGACATAACATTTCCACCGTTTAATATATCTTGTGTTATAGGACAGGACGATATTTACGTATAATATATTCGTATGAGAACATGAGATTTTTACTGTGTTCGACACAGTTGTTCGTTTTAGTACAATTGTATTATTTTCATTATTTTAAAATAAATAACTAAAAGGGACATAGTTTCATTGAGCTTCCACGGCCCTTACGATCTCCAGAAATAATGATGTATATTTTCAAATATTTTAAAATAATTTATACCATTGAATATTATAATGTGCAATTATCTGCTTAAAAAATCTTCCAGATAATTATAAAATGTAATGTGATGGGCGAATTGTACTATGTAATGTGAAGACTCCATATGCTTTCAAGCTTGTAAAAGGAAAACGATTGATTTAAAGCGCTTTTCGTCTGAATCCCGTTTGTCTGTCGAAATATGTAATTTTCCATACTTGTGGGATCAAGGGAATTTTCTTCTGGTGAACTTCTTCCCACGAGTGCATAAAAGACATTTTGTGCATTTCCCGTGTAATTGCATGGCTGTAACTTCAATGTTTTCAAAGGTTGTTTTACAGTGCATTTTCCTTATGTCTTTAAAACTAATAATAAGCAATTTAGAAAACTCTACTTTTTAGACCAGCATCATCTCTACACTACAAACACTATATCTAAATCTTCAATTTTTTTTCTCTGTTTTAGGCAAAATATAATCCACTTTAGACAAATTTAATAAAAATAGATCCTTTCCATTTTATCTCAAAGAACTGGCGATACCACTATAAGTGAACGCTTCTCGGGCTCTTTCTCGAACACGCAAGATGTGTATTAAGCAGAAACAAATCCTTGGGAAAAAAATTAAAAACGAATCTATATTTTTCATCCATTTTTCAAATATATACTATACATAAGTTATTGAGGCAGGATTTTATTTTGGGAGGCAACGTCGGGATGTATTTTTACTAAACGAGTGCATACATTCCTTTTATATTTATTCTGAGTTGGAAAGCTTTCGAAATACTTATTTTTCAGGAAAAAATCATTTGCGTAACAATATTTTAAAATATATAAATATTCTTATTTGGCTAAATATTTATTGAAAAAAAATGATGTATTACCGAAACGCAGTTTTCACTTCCACAACTACATTTTAAAAAAAAGATTGTTTGGCATAATACTTTTTCTACATTGGTGTTGATTTTTTTTTTATGAATAATATTTTTATGGTGAAGCTTTTTCTATTTTAATTATCATGATATTTGTAGTCGAATGTATTTATTAGCGTATCGTGTTGTACAATCATGGAATAAATAACTTATTCCTGAATAAAGCACAAATAGCAGTAAGGTGCAATTTGTGCTTTATTTACGTTGGATTTCCTGTTTATTCGTCAAGCACAAAGGTTTTGTATTTTCTTTTCAACTTATTCCTGAGTTTAGAGTACTTGTGACTGTTCAACAACAACAACTCATATAAAACTAGTTTGTATACATCTCATGTTATGTAGTTAGTAGTAGTAATTAATAGTAGTTAATAGTAGTATATAATTGTCATATAATAATTGATAATAGTAGTATATAATAGTTATATAATAGTATTTAGTAGTATCAGTAGTTCTACTCATATAATAGAAGTTGTACGAAAATAAATACTACTTTGGTATTTTATTTTGGTTTAATTTCATAGGTAAGAACTATTAGTGTGGCATTTTCTCTTTTAATTATCGGGATATTTGCTGTCAAATGTATTTATTAGCGTACCATGTTGTATAATCATGGAATAAATAACTTATTTCTGACTTTAGACTACTTGTGACTGTTAAGAACAACAACTCATGTAAAACTAGTTTGTATACATCTCGTGTAAAGTAGTTAGTAGTAGTAATTAATAGTACTTAATAGTATTATATAATATTTATATAATAGTAGTTAATAGTAGTATATAATAGTTATATAATAGTAGTTAATAGTATCCGTAGTTTTACTCATATAATAGAAGTTGTACCACAATAAAATATTACTTTTGTATTTTATTTTGGTTTATTTTTTATAAGTAATAAGTATTAATGTACATTTTATATTTTAATTATCGTGATATTTGACGTCAAATGTATTTATTAGTGTATCGTGTTGTATAATTATTTAATAAATGACTTATTCCTTTTTTAGACTACTTGTGAATATTCATCAGGAATAGTATCTTATGTAAAAGTAGTTTTTACACATGTAATATAACAGTAGTTGGTAGTAGTAGTTAATAGGAGTATATACTGTCACATAATAGTAGTTTATAGCAGCAGTAGTTCTACTCATATGATAGTAGTTGAACCAAAATTAAATACTACTTTTGTATTTTATTTTAGTTTATTTTTTATGAGTAATGACTATTAATGTAGCATTTTCTATTTTAATTATCGGGATCCATTGAGTGTATTTGTTAGTACATTATGTTGAGCAAACGTTGTTCTGTATAAATGACTTATTTCTTACTTTAAACTACTTTTTGTTATTCATTGGAAATAGTAACTCATGTAAAAGTATTGCTTAAGTGAAAGGACAAAAATAAATCTCCATAATTACGATAAAAGTTGAAATAAGTTATGGAAAAGTGAAACAACGTTCAGAGATGTATCGATGTTCCGTTGTGGAAACTAGTTCCTAATTAACTGGAAGGATCTCTGTAATATGTGCCTACTATCATTGTAAAAGGAGATTTCGACGCAATACTTTTTAATACATACGCTTCTTGCACATTATATTTTACATGAATTTAGGGCACCAATTCTAGCTTACAGTTTAATGTGAAGTATCATTGGCATTTTCTTAAAGATTGGCCGAAATTGGGTAGTCAATGTTGCCTACAATGAACTGTTTCATACTCTTTTGAACACCAAACTAGAGGAACAATACATAGCAAAATGTTCCTTAGCCGAAAGTAAATGATAGGGCAATCCACTTCACACGGTTAGAGACAATCCGATTTACTAGGGTTTTTTCCGATTTAATAGGTACTATTACGGATATAATCATTTCGATGTTTTTCCTTAGCGATTAATGTAGATTTTTTTTTAAAAATTCGTTGACACCAATTAAAAAGAATAACACATTTTTAATTGGTTTAGGGTATTGTATTAGGTATGAGGGTCAAGACTAAAGTTTTATGAATTAATTAAAGATTAAATACGAATGAATGAAATTAAAGCTTCGTGATGAAAGCTGCATGAAAAATAATTATGTAAATGTACCTCGTGCTTCGAGTTACTCATAATTCTCTATCAATAGTTCGGAATTTTTCATGCGATATCCCTGTCGAACAAATCATAATTGCATTTGAGATATACCCGGAAAGATAATCTTTACTGCTTTAAATTAACAATGCTTCATTTTTAAATAAATTTCTACTTGAATAAATTTATATGGGTGGTTGGGTGTGTATACCAAAATGACAAACCTATCAAGTGAAATAAGAGGAAGGCAAGGTAAGCAAACTGAATTTACTTCAGAAATTCTAATAGAGTATTTTTTGCTGTTAATTACGTATATGGAGGTATTCGGTTTTTTCTATACCTCGGAATCATTACGTTTTTAGAGATTAACATCTTAAACATTCCTTGTTATATGACATCTATTATTAGCATAAGATGTCGTATGTATCATTTTTTTGTAAACGATAGTAGAAGATGTATAACTCATACTCGCGTATCCTCCTGGTGTAGACCTAAGCTTTTATCTTTACGCCATTTTAACATTTGGAGTTCTATACAAGTGTCCCAGTTCCGAATTCAGAATGGTACACAATAAAAGTACTTGCAAATTATGGCTTAAACAAAAAATTGGGTGCTAGAGGACTTACATTGTTTGAATGCTAGTTAGAATCCAAATTGCGAAGAAGTTAGTTTTAATGTAATAAAAAATTTTAATCAATCTTTTTTGTCTTAAAATAGAGGATTATCCTAAATAAAACCTAAATTGCAGTAAGTCTAGGCAAAGCAGTAAAAAAGAAGAGTTCTTGAAATTCACAATCAAATAAAAAAGGACGGCGACAGTTTTTTCGATCTGATGAATAGATCACCATCAGGCCGAAGAACAATGGTGTGACTGTCACTTTGAACAATTCACAAATGCGAGGATCGCTGAAATCATTGATATGAATATGGGAACCAAAAATTCTAGGAAAAAAATGGCTTGGGGTAGCGGGGAGAAACCACGTAGATTTGTAGCAAAACATCACCGAAACAATTGTCGACGTCGTTTTTATTCGATTGTGGAATTCAAGAAGCCATCTTTTTACTGTTTGTGTTTCCACGAGTATCCTGCAAGTGATAATTTCCTTATTTAGGCAAAGCGTTTTTTCCCTTAAATTAGCCCTATTGTCCTTTCGAAAAGTATTCTTGAGGGGGATGCAGTAATACTTAAAAAATACTTTTCATGGCTGAATATATGACGATTACTTTTATAGCACACATAAGAAATAATAATTTTTTAAGATCATATTCTCCGTAATATAACGTATTTTTAAAAAAATTGTTATATACCTACTCATAAATGTTTCTTTCTGTAAAGTTTGATAGAAATGAAAACTTCGGAATAAATATAAACTTTTTTTGTATATTTAAATATCGAAATATATAAATCAAAAATCCCTATTCGAAATAGTCAGTAATACTCAAATAACTGAATATTTCATCACACTATTTCTCCTAAAAGCACACGATGTGTATTAACCGGAAAATATTCATGGGAAATAAATGTGGTCAAAGCTCTATATTTCATCCATTTTTCAAGTTCCTTTCAGAACCTTATTTACCGAGTCAAGGTTTTATTTATGGTGGCTACGTCTAGACATATTTTGTCTAAGCCGTGGTCGATACCCCCTGAATCTATATTTTATGTGTAAGATGTTTTCATCCTATAGCAACTGATTCAAAAATACAGGATATAAATTTGTTTAAAAAAAGTCATTCAAATATCTTTATAGTATTAAATGTTATTGGCTTTATTTATATACAAATGAAGATTACAAGGCCACAAAGCTGATTCATTTATGCTTTATCGTCAACAGTTCTATTGCATATTTTATAGCTGAAAAACTAGAATTTGCATGTTTTACATACTTCCTTTCTAAATAATTATTTTTGTGCACAAGTGTAGAACTTTAATACAATGCGATGTATTAGTGGATCAATATTTTTTCAAAGAATTTTATACAGATTAATATGTAAAAACTGCATAATAATTTTATTAATTTTTAATTATGTGTAAATCATAACATTTTCTTAATTCTCGTCAGACAGGTTATTTTTTTCCTATAATTGTGCAAAATCGAAGTAGCTTTTATGATTTTTTTTTCATATGACTATATTTAAAAATCACTTCATACAAATTTCAGGCAACATAAACAAGCAAGGGACAGGGAGCAATAAAAGAAAGAACATGAACAAGTAACAATAAAACAGAGAACAAGAACAAGAAAATAAATAAAATGTTTATGAGGGGATAGAGATGGTTAATTGTGGGTGTAAAACGTTCATAGAGAGTTCATGAGAGTGTTTCTAGCGTCCCAATATAGTTTGGAAAATCACCACTTTGTTGGAACTCTGGGCCGAGTCCTGGGCAAGATAGTAAATGTTCTGCATTCATATTGCCTGCTTTACAGATCTGGAATTCAGTCGTTGTTAGTATGCCGATTCGATTTAAATGTTCTAAAATTCTAAATAAATTTAAACTTTATGCCAGGTATAACAGGTCAGCTAAACAAATAGCTACATATAACTTTTCCTGCGCTTATGAGATGAGTAATCACTACCACGTTTTTCTAGTGATTACTCAGTTCGTATATTTGTTATTATGCATTCACGTGATGATTTATATAGAGTAAATCAATAATCGACTTTCGCTAATAATATCAGGTAATCCACTTTGTGTTAAAGAGAGAACCTCGGGATGCATTTTGTTTCCTGACTTATAATGTAACTGTGAATAAATATATCGCTCGACTTTAGCTCGATATTTCCCATTAAAACATAATTCCCATTAATGGATGAGTGTTTAAGGGACTTTGTAATGTTAAACCTGAAAGCATTATGTCATAAAAGATGAGTGAGTGTACGAGTGTAAATCAATATATTGCTGGATCTGTGAAAATGGGGAAGAAGTTCTCATGACAGCTAAGACAAGTTTTGTTAAAGCACAGAGTTGGTAGTTTAAACTGAATTTGTTATTTTTTTAATAACCTTCAGTCGCTCTGTCATATTTGCTATAGTCAAAACCATGTATTGGAATGGTAATTAGAATGTTACAGTCATTTCATTCTTTTCGGTATGATTATTATTATTATTATTATTATTACTATTACTATTATTTTTCTGGCGGACTTGTGAGACTTTCGCCTTTTGTTAGTCGCGCAGTCTTGCTGTCTACTTTACCATGGGAGCACCATTTAGGTGAGGCGACATTGCTTCCTATGAGGGGACATCACAGTAATGTCCAAGGCTTATTCGGTACTTGAACCCAAGCTCGCAGCGTTGAAGAGCACGACGCTAATCGCTATACCATGTTTGTGACATACCATGTAAGATTATCATGAATGGTAAAATCTACGCAAATATATTTTTTCAAGGAAGCAGGCTCTTGTGACATTTTGTGTCCTGAGGACATTCGGTCTTTCCAAAACTGCGAATTTTGTTGTCTACTTGGAGCATTGCTGATGCTCCATGTAGTTGAACCAGCAGTGCCTCCAACGAGGGGTAGTTAACACAGAAACATTCCTGCCCGAGATTCGAACTCGAGTCCACAACTGAGGAAGCTTGCGTAACATTACAAGATGTGTGCTGTTGAAGGACAGTATATGTCACACAATAGACAGAAATATTGTATAGATGTATGCCTACTGTCTAATCAGATATGATACACAAATTAGTATCATCCTGTTTCATAGTATTTTAGGGTCAGTTATAACTGTTACCTTTGGATTGTAGGCAATTGAACTTAAAATATCTATGCAAGCCAACGAGTTTAAGCTTAAATAAAAGTAAGTTCTTAATCAGTAATTTCCCGAATTTGAAAATTTTCTCATTACTTGACGTAATAATAAGTAATAAAAAATTTCGCTCAGGATGAAATATAAAAATATAATATCAATAGTAATGAGAAGGGATATCGAGAGCGTTTATCATTTATTTAAATGTGTATAATATGCGTGAGTAGTTTTCATATCTCCTAATGATCGATTTTGATTTAAAAGATTTACAACTATAACAATAATTTGAGACAATAAGACTTATATTGTGGTATAATTTTCTTGTGTTAAAAAGTAAATACAGAAGTGTATCGCTATGAAACACTGGGGTTTTAGCATATATTAATGAAAAATTACGTGACCTGTTTTCTATGAACGAATTAAATAAATGTAACTATTTCGTTTGCAACCTATGGTTAAAACTACCAGTAAACCTTCCTATTTTTGAATGTAATATTCAGATGTCTTCAGTTAATTACTTTTTCGGTTACATTTCTGAAGTAATATTCCACGAAGCTAATAATTAGCTTGCTCTGGAACACAGCAGATTTTTCCCACTTGCTTTATACGTAGATAGCATTGGTATTTTCCATAAACCCAATTATTTCCATAATGTGTAAGTATTTACAAGATTGACATTGATAAGTAACTGTAGTGTAAAATATTTTTTTTCCTTTGAAAAGTTAAGTGAAATTGAATGCATCTCTATCAAAAGTTGAGATTTTATCACAAACTGTTAAAGAACCTTCATTCAAACTACATGTATTCTAGACATAAAATTATTGACTAATGCCATTTCGTTACCAAATCGTGCTTTATCCGCAATCATGATATTTTGATATTACAGTATCTTTGAGATGAGTATATAACATTCAGAAAATGCAACATATAAGTTAAATTTTAAGGGAAAACATCGGTAAAATGTAAAAGAAATATGCTTTATCCGTTCACATACGTTTAGTTATTCTGCTGTAAAGAGTAAACATAGGAAAGACAGTCATCAAATTTTGATCGTAACTAGCATTTTCAATAGGAAAAATGTCAAAATGGACATATTTAGAACGAGATGGAACGCCAGAAGTACCTAAAAAGATAATATGTAGATCGTAGAAATTTTCTTTATGTACCTTAAATTGTTGGATGATTAATGTATTTATCAAATGACTTGGAAACATCAATATTAAAACTGACAGTTCTATTTTTTAAAACCTAAGAGCCATATATCAGACAAAAAACAAAATGCAACTTTATACATTTACTAAGCTTTTATATGAACATTATATATTTAAGAATTCAACAAAAGTAAATATTTATCGTTTCGATTTTTAAACTACTCACTGTTTTTCAGTGAGCACACACGCCTCCGATTAAAATAAGCTAATCCTATTCGGGCTTTATTTATTTATAACAAGCAAGGAAGTGATGGCATGCACTTCCTTTCATCAGTTTGTATATATCCTCAGTCTAGCATTACACTCCATAACTTCATTGCAGATATGCTGTATAAACAAGACATTTCACTCTTAAAATAGTCAACCTGTTCGAGTGGTGTTTCAATTTCTTATGGGTCTTCAAAAGATATGCATCTCCTTTAATTTATAAGGCATATTTGATTGCGATTTTAAGGAATGCATTTTCCTTTTTCTTTTGACGGACAACATACCATCTATTTTAATCCGTCTTAATGTAATTCTTAATGCCACTTAATGCAATCAATTTTACGTAACATGAGTAAGCTATAAGTAGCACCTATATTTTCTTGATCAACAGGTGTAAAACATTGTTCTATTAAGATTGCAGATACATAATTCTTTTATAAAAATTTACTCAGCAAAAAAAAATAAAATATTCTGACATATTTTGCAAATTTAAAAGAAAAATCCCTGATAATGTTCATACATTAATATTCAAGGATTTAAGATGATATTCTGCCTGTTTGCGCATATAGTATGCTCTTAGTTGTTACGTTATGAATTTTGTCAAATACCTATCTCTTGTTTTATTAATACCTTGTAAGAACCAATTTGAATTTAAAAACAAATCCTTAATAAAAATTATCTGACAAAAAGAGACTACAACGAGATAATTTAAAATATATTTTGATGAGTATAAAATTCAATTTTTTCTTGTTTTGTTACAGAAATTTATTCCTAACACATTTCAACATTAAAAAATAAAATAGTCAGTATTAAAACACAAATTTATCATCTTAATATATTTTGCACTTTAAATTAAAGCTGACCAGTAATTTTCTTTTTAAAACCTTATTTCTGTAACATACCCAACCGTATACTTTTCAGAAATGTAAATTTAATGCTCTTATTTTCTGCCAAAGCTCTCTGCATTTATCTTTTTAACGAAGAATTGTTTATTGAAATTACAAAAGCCACTTTCTTCTTAATAAGTCAAATTTAGCTAACGTTGTAAAGTAAATTTACACCAATAGTAAAACTTTTTTAAATAGCGAATCGGAGACCGTGTAGTATTTTAAAGCAACTCCAAATATTATTTTCTTGGGAAATGAATGTCTAATTTCCATTATGTCAAACTAGGTAGTAACTAATTTATTTGTGCATTCCCTTAGTACGGGAATAAACTTTTAACCTTTCGGTTTGACTATCCATTAACGTTTTCGAAACCCATGTTTAAATCTATGCTTTTCAGGGACAATTGTTTATAACACAAAATCCATTTATTCTCCTCCTCATCGATCACTGTCTGTGCAGCCTTTGCCCGTCGCATGGAGTTTGGAAGGCGGCTTTTATTTTCCCAAGAATGGTTCACTTGTATTTTGATTTCGAGCTTAGACCTCCCAGTAAATTACCGGGGGGAAAAATATTTATAAATTAATAGGTTTCAGGAAGAATGATATATATAAACTCGAGGTCTAATTCAATTTTGTTATCTTTTTGTTGCAGAGTTCTTTGTCGCAGATAATAGATTCCGAACGAATTTTCATAGCGTCGTATTTGTGACGGAAATAATTATGACGACAAAGGATGAGATTGATTTTTCCTTTCAGTTGTTAAACTGAAATTTGTGATTGAACTTTACATGTTTCGGAAAATTAAAACGACAAGGCTTATCTTAAAGTTCAAGTTGAATTTCTCAGGCTACAATAAATTGATTAAAAATGATGTACGGTCTTTCATAAATGTATTCCGAATAAATCTTTATAACACAAAACAATGAAAGTGTTTCTTTCCCTTAACTTTTAGCTTACGGGGTCCATTAAGGGAACATTTCATATATATATATATATATATATATATATATATATATATATATATATATATATATATATATACATATATATATATATATACATATATATATATATATATATATATATATATATATATATATATATATATATATACACTGCTGGCCACTGTAAATGCAACACCCTGAAGGAAACATGCAAATAACATGAAATTTACAACATGCATTAGCGGAGGTCAGATATGCAAATGATTAGAATTTCAGCGCAGACGCACATCACGCGCGAAAGTGGCGCCACTTCAAAGCGCTATTTAAGGCTTGGAGATTTCGACGATTTCAAGTTCGGCAATTGTCTTTTTCTTGTGGTTTTTTAACAATAACGATCAATTATGCCTCGTCGAAAACAGCGATCATCTTTTGATCAAGTATCCGAGTTCGACAGAGGAAGGATAGTGACCTACCGAGATTGTGGATTATCTTTCAGGGAAATCGGTAGTCGTGTTGGACGAAACCAAACAACTGTAATGCGGATATGTGATCGTTGGATGCAGGAGGGTACGACGGACCGGCGTGTTCGATCGCATCCACCTCAGCGCACTACTTCACGTGATGACAGGCAAATTGTGCGCATGGCAGTGACGGATCGCTCAGTCACATCACGAACCATAGCACAGCACATGCAGTCTGTAACGCATCATCCAGTGTCTGCGCGTACCATTCGACGCCGTTTACAGCAGAGTGGTCTGTCCGCAAGACGTCCATTGCTTTTCTACCCTTGACGCAGAACCACAGACGTCTCCGCCGCCAATGGTGCGATGACAGAAGGATGTGGACGGCAGAATGGAATGAAATTGTCTTTACTGACGAGTCACGCTTCTGTCTGCAACACCACGATGGTCGCATTCGAGTCTGGAGACACCGTGAAGAGAGGATGCTGAACAGCTGCGTTATGCACCGCCACACTGGTCCTGCACTGCGTATTATGGTATGGGGCGGTATTGGATATCACTCTCGCACACCTCTAGTACGCATTGCCGGTATTTTAAACAGCCAGCGCTACATCTCCGAGGTGTTGGAGCCAGTTGTCCTTCCTTACCTTCAGGGCTTGCCCACAGCCATATTTCAACAGGATAATGCGCGACCACACGTGGCACGCATTGTCCAACGGTTCTTCGTCAATCGCCAGATTGAATTGCTTCCCTGGTCGCCTCGTTCTTCGGATCTTTCGCCGATATAAAACATGTGGTCCATGATTGCTCTACGATTGACCCAGATTCCATCCCCAGCTGCAACAGCAGATCAACTTTGGCAAAGTGTGGAAGCTGCTTGGTCTGCTGTACCCCACGAACTCATCCAAAGTCTCTTTGAATCAATGCTGAGGCGTGTGGCAGCGGTGATCTCCAACAATGGCGGCTACTCTGGCTACTGATTTTGGCAGGAACCACACTTCACAGAAGTCTATAAATTTAATCATTTGATACTTGGTCAACATGTTATCTACAAAATAAATTTTGTTGTGATATCTCTTGTCTTTCTTGGTGTTGCAATTTGGGAGGCCAGCAGTGTATATATATATGTATATATATATATATATATATATATATATATATATATATATATATATATATATATATAAATATATATATATATTCATTATATATTCATTCTTGGGACCGTATTTTTGTGAGACATGCTATCCAACCCGTAAGGAAAAGGTTAATATTGGATTTTTTGCTGTGTTCTGTGTTATATGCACATTTCGTAAAAAATTAGTATAGTATAGGTTGCATAAATTTGTATAATAGACATTAGTATAAAGCAATAGTGTCACAACACTTAACGGACATTTAATGTTTGGCCAACCAACCCACATGGTATAGCGGTTAGTGTCGTGCTCTCCAACACTGTGGGATTGGGTTCAAATCTCGAATAAGACCTGGTCATTTGCGTGTTGTACCTGCGTAGGAAGCCATGCTGGCTCATCCAAAGGCGCTCCCATAATAAAGTAGCCAGCAAGACTGCGGTGAATAACAAAGGGTAAATGTCTCACGATAAAGTGCATTCGCCTTAAAAAAATAAAAAAGTTTGTTCGAATAAAAACTAAAAAAAATATATATATATATATACACAGTGGAATCTCGATCGATCGTTTTCGGATCCATCGTTTTTTCGTAAGTGTCGTTCATTTTATCTAGTCCCAACGATCATATTTCTTTGTTATGTTACCGCATTTATCGTTCATTTCAATCCGTCCCTTGCAAAACGATAAATCGAGATTCCACTGTATATATATATATATATATATATATATATATATATATATATATATATATATATATATATATATATATATATATATATAAACAACCAGTTTAATATCTTTTCTATTAGATTTTTTAAATTTTCTAATGGTTAAACATTATCTCCACTATATTTAATATTGTATTTTTTTTTAATCAAACGTGGCAACAAAAATTTAAAAGGAAAAAAATTCTGATTTCTTTAAAACACTACTTTTGTAACTTTTCTGTTAATTTCATTTGACTCTCAGTGCCTTCTTCCTGTAATATACTATCTTATTTTCTGTTGAATAATTTACTTCATAGTAAGTTATAGTTATTACAGCGAGGATTTGCGTTATAGTCTATGTGTTAATATTGTAACGTTAAGTGCTGGTATTAATGATTTGAGAAATAATATAATCGCTAGTATTCCTAAATGTAACTCGGTTGCTTGAACTATTCGCAAGTTTAACTTGTGAAATAGAATTGTTTAAATTTTACTTGTGTCCCCAATACGTGGGAGGTCTCTGAAAGTTTAGCCATGCACCATTTCGGCGTTCTTGGAAAAACATATTTAAATCGCCACCCGTTTCTCTTGTGCGTGGGAAAAGCCTCTTAAAATTAGTTACGTTTCTTAGGAAACGCAACCCCGTTGTTGGTAAAATAGGATTTTTTTGTATGACCGCCCTTTTAAAATGGACCGGATACATTTACTCTTCTTTGGGGGTATGTTAATTGGTCTTAAATTGCTGTTTTGACAGTGGTGTAGACTGAACGTCACCAATGTCCACTGATGACATTTCTTTCGGCGTGCGTTTGAATTTCGCCGCGTGGGAAATGTCTCTCCTTTGCTCTGGTACGGGAGCTACATCCAATTGAAATAAGGTGCATTTGTATGTCAGCTTCGGCTAGACCAATCAGCTATTTGCGCACCGCTTGTTCGCCTGCTTGCCGTAAGTTCAACTTCATTTTTGGCGGTGAATCGCTTCTTTAATCTAACCGGCTTTTTGTCCGACGCGCCCTTGGTCTCAGTACCGTTCTTGTACGGGCGCTTCCGGCTGCTTTCTCTAGGTGTTTTCCCTTGGCGTTAATTTAAAACTATTGCAACCCTTGCTTCTCTCCTATGCACTTCTGTCCAGTGATACAATTAAGATATGAGAGAGCCATTTTGTCCCGAGAAATAAGTTTCTCTTAAGGTATGTGCCTACCTTTTGGGCACTTTTTTTGAAAAATACGAAATTTTTATGAAACACAAGTGTTTTTAGTTAGAACAGGGAATAAAAGTATGAATTTTTAAAAAAAAGTTATTGGAATTTTCATTAACTTTTCAAATATAGGCAATTTTTAGTCAAATTTTAGTAAAAATTAGCGTTTACGCCAAATCTTCTAAAACAAAATCTAACCAATATATTTCACTTTATTTTTCAACAATATGTTAGGAAATCACTTACCTGTGTTATGAAGCAAAATATTTGCAATACCTCATAAACTTACTAACATATACCAAATTTTGTATACACAACAAGATTTTTTTTACAATTTTCATATATTTTTCAATAAAAATAGCTCTTAAATTAATAAATACATACTTACAAGTTATATTTTGGTTCATAACATACCACTAGATGAGCAGAACCTTGTGACAAAATTTTATTTCAATATCTTAAAAACGTTTTAAGAAATGAAATTTATCGTAAACGTAAAAAATGACAAAAGCAGTTTTTCAGAAAACGCAAATAAAGATTTTAATGTAGCACAAAAAAATATGTATAAACTTTACAACCTCAAATTTCACCATATTTGTAGGTCAAGCCTTCCGTGGCTTCATTTTTAATTAATTTTGATTTTCTTTTAGCTTTTAGTATTTTTCTGCATGTTTTTGTAGTTGGCAGAATTTGTCGCCTCGATTTCTTTATTCGCTCAATGTCGATTTCCATGTACTTTTTCAACATTTCTGGTTCAGTTTTTATTTTTAAATAATTGAAAACAGGTACGAGACCCATAAAACATGAATTAAACAGTAGCACTGCAATAGAAGTCCCTAATAACAATGTTTGCAGTTAAAGAAAATTTTTTTCTTTAACTGCAAGAAAAATATTCCACAAAACATTGTTAAATGATTCATTATTGTTTTGAGTCATGCGATGCAAACACTTTTTCAGTAACTTCTGATCACACTAACCAGTTCTAAGTAAGCTGGTTTTATAATTTTATCAATTGCATCTGGCATTCCTGGGAATTTTTCCGAAAACTGCTGGTGTAAATACAAGCAAGCATTGCTTTCCATGATGCAATGCTTGCTTGTATTTACACCAACTTTCGTGACCCTCAGGACACTGTCCATGCATCGACTTTTCGTTGCTTGAGCAACAATGAAAAAAAACAGCTAATATTGCTGATTGCATATTTTGAAGATTTGAAACATTGCTACGAATTGCAATCCCACAATAGTTTTGTAGCTTGTCTATAAAGTTATTAGTTAGTTTACCCTTTCCACCAAGTCCTTTAATGGTCTTTTAATTGTCTTAAAACTATAAAAAGTAATAGAGGAGGCTTAATTCTACATTAAAAATGAAAAATGAGCATTAAAATTGTTTAAAAGTAAAGAAATAGCTGTAAAAATGTATTTTTCGTATTTCTGTGTATTTTTCGGTAGTACGTTGAAACATCTACGTTGCTGATAATCCTGTAATTTGAATTCGTCATCCTGCCGAACTGTCGGTCTCCTTCTTCCGTGGACCAAACTTTTGTCATGCTGCTGTCTATCGTGCTGTACAGAACTTTATTTTCGTAGTCGAACTCCTCCAGATATATTCGAGACAATAGACTGTTATTCTACAGTATTGACTGATCCCTCTGAAATATTGTTTCTTCGAATTTGTCTCCGAACTGATAGCATCACTTTCATCAACTTCGAAGTAATTCCTTTCTTCATTAAGACTTTCAGCGTCCATATAGACTGATCAGTGACTCCACCTAAATATTCAACAGTACAGATTGTGCCTATGCCGTCACTCACAGAATATAAAAAAATATTCTCTGCAGCAGTTATCTGTCTCTTTTATCTGTATGAGGATTTGTTGCGACTGCGTAATCTTTTATTGAAAAGTTTTTAAATAATTTAGCGTTAAGTGCAGTTTTTCTGTTAATTTCGTTCGGCTCCTTGTTCCCTTTCTGTTGAATTATTTACAATGTACTAAGTTATAGTTTTGTAACTGTAAACTGACGTTTCTTTATTTATTGCATTCACATCTTTTTGAGGTCTGATTAGTAACCATGAGCTCTGTCAAATTAACTCTCCTCGTACAACCTAAAATTTTAATTGCAAATTTCAATATTTTCTTTTAAAAAAATATTTGAAGAAACAGAGCACGAAGTAGGCAAATGTTTTAAACAGATTTTCAAATCTAGCTTAGCTTATCTTTTATTTTTTCGCTGTTTCACCCTATTTTTCAAACTTGCAAGTATCCAGTAAATGTTTAAGACATTCTAAATCTTTGCCTAAGAAAGACTTTTAATTCTGAAATTGCTTCTTCTTAAATTCCCTTAAATCACACAGAATGGCTTGAATAATTTACTCAGTGTCAGCTTATGTATTTGAAAAAACGTACGTCGCAAAAAGCTGAAAGAGAATCATTGAGCGAATTCCCCCAACACTGAATATAGAACATGTATGCAATTTTATGAAAGAAAATTTCGTGCACAGAAAGATAAATGCTTTCAACCATTTGAGGGACGCCTTTTGCACAGTGCAAACAGTAAATCTCGTGTTTTATTTCACTTGCATTCGATGTATTCTAGTTAAATGAACTGAAAAATGGCTAGTGCGGCCATCTGTTATCAGTTTAAAGAAGTAAATGCATTTTACAACCTTTAACTGGAAAAAATTTTCAAGATTTTTTAAGTTAAAAAAATCGAGAAAAAAAATCTGCACCGCGCAAGCCAAGTCCCTTAAAGGGTAAAACAACTTATACATATTCTTGATATTGAGAATTCGGACAGAGAATACTGGGTTTTCTTTCTTTCAATTGTTGCGTAAATTGGAAGAAGTCAAAAGTTCCCCACCGTTACTTTAATGAATCACATCGAAATATCAGTTTATTAAATCCTTATCATATTCAAATTATCTGATTTATTACGTTCAGAAATTCCAATGTTACACTTATCTTTCGTATCGTTTGAGCTTTATGAATCCACCATTGTAAAAATATTTAACTCCAGGGCACAGGTATCCACTGAACTATATTCCGCACTTGTTACGTGCTCTTCAGCAGGACACAACCAATGGGTGTGCTAGAGGGAAAGGAATTTCTCATGCGGCAATTCTGTAAATTCTTACTAGTGGCTGACAAAGTGCAGTACACCAACCCACTTCGGAAGAGGCTATCGTTTAACTGTGGTACGAAATTTAGAATGTATATTTTTGCTTTACTATTTGGCATGCTTTATAAATATTTGTCATCTTGCAATAAGGCTAAATTTACAATACACTTTTATATTATATATAATGAATATATTGCAATGTGCATTAGAAGGCTATTGAACTAAATTAAGTTGCAAGTAATGTAATGAAAGATAGAAAATAAAAGGAAAGTCTTATAAAAGATTAAATTTCGTTTTATTCTAAAACAACAGTCACAAGACATTGTAACACAAATCTATATAGATGGAATATTTACTCTATATCTAGTAGGGGGTATATATATATATATATATATATATATACCCCCTACTAGATATAGAGTAAATTATATAAAATACCCAAGTCTGTACAATTGTTTGGAAAACACTTTTAACACATCGAACAGAATTGGGTACTTATTACATTGGAAATAATATCTTTTTAAGAGACATTAGCAAACAAAGTCATCTTCGAAAAAACTGACCTAGTCACTTCTTGTACCAAGCCACAGATACATACATACATACATACATACATATATATATATATATATATATATATATATATATATATATATATATATGTATGTATCACACGGATACTGAACAAAATTTAGTTGAGAAACAGGTAAGGAAATATGAAAATGCAGGAAAAAGGTATAAAAGATTTAATTTATTTTACTTTTAACAAAAACAACAGTCACAAGACTTTGTAACAGAACTTTATATACATAGAATATTTACGGTATATCCAGTGGGGAGTATGGAGTGTAATGTTTTAACCCTCACTGTGCAGAGCGCTTCGCGTTTAGAGTTGATAAAAATAATTCGATTCTTCATCAGTAAAACATTTTAAAATGAATTATGCTTTCTTTAAATTGCATTATTAACACTATCGAAAAGTTTATAAAAAAAAGGCATTTTCAATATTTTTATTTTTGTAATACTAAGCAGCTTTGAAAACCATTTCTCTTGAGAAGGTCAAAAACCTACACTGTTGTAGGGGGAAAAAACGAAATATTTATTTTTTACCATACATAAAAATTCATATTCTCTCTGTTTTAGTAGATCTTGATTCATGTACCCTGATTTAGGATTTATCCGTTCAGCATACAAATAAATTCAATACATCGTAATGAAATAGGTGATAGCCAGTAATAAATATCATATTATGTTCCGATTGCGAAATTCCGGAGATATAAAGGCAGAATTTATGTATTTTTATCTGTTTGATACATTGCAGGGAGTAAAAATATCCCTGGTATCTGAATATAAATTTCTCATTGTAGATACAAGCATGTCTCAAAAATCTAAGACAATACATTACGGTTTTTCCCGCAAAGAAATGCGAAGTTCCAAACATTTTTATCCTTCAGGAATTTTTTTCCCTAAAATGAGAAGGGGGTGGGGTGGAATAACACAAAAGTAGCTTTTGTCCGAGGTGAAAACCTTCTTTTTTTTCCCTTTTCCTCTCGGAATATATCAGCCTGGAGGATAAAAAAAATGGAACCGCAAACATAACTGAATATATCTTTACGAATGAGAGTTCTGATGGGGATGAAAACGAAGCGTATATTTAAATTTTGCAAAGTAAATACAATAGTGCCATATTTTTTGGTATTTTATAAATATGGGTCGTTTCTTAACCCATCGTTTAAAATGAAAATACTTTTGTGAAAAATATTTCATTGACAAAACTGAGTAATGTTGAACTTACTATTTTCGATACAATATCTTTTTGACGCATTTTGTGTTTTTTAATCGGTGGGCTATTGTAATCTTTTTGAATGAACTTTTCATAGTGGGCCAAATTTTTGTACATATATATATATAATATATATATATATATATATATATATATATATATATATATATATATATATATATATATATGTATGTATGTATATATATATATATATATATATATGTATGTTTATATATATATATGTATGTATATATATATATATATATATATATATATATATATATATATATATATATATATATATATATATATATATATATATATTTATATATATGTATATATAATATGTATAACATTTATTGAGGGAAGAAATTCGCCTGCTTTAATACTGCCTGACACCACCAATATCAAGAGTCATAACAGACAGGATGATTACAGGCAAAAATTTTGTGACATCTTTATTTATGTGCTACGACACGAATTTTGTGTAGCTAAGTTCAGTGTAGAAAAAACAGATCATTCCACTGCTAGGATTTACGAGGGATAGTGTAGTCGAATCAGTGATGTGCTTGACAGGAAACCCCCCCCCCCCCCAAAAAAAAAAAAAAAAAAAAAAAAAAAAAATGCGCCTTTTAACTTTACTCTTATGCTGTTCAGAAATGTGATATGCATTTTATCCCATTATCTTTTAAGTCAGCTTCAGAATCCTTATTTCATAAAACGTATTCTAGATATTATTAGAGGAAAAGAATGTGTTTTCAGGTTTAAGGTATGCTTAGTAGGGTGGGTCGAAAAAAATAAATATTTTTTTCGGATTGCTTTAGTGCGGAAAAGTTCCTATTGTAATAAGAAGGAAAACGACATAAAAAAATTAAAGCTTTCTTTCATCGTTCCTGTGTATGAATCACATTAAACAATTACTGAGCATAATTCCTAAACCCTATGAGAGGGAACCGTGAGATATGTTAAATCTTCTATGTAGTTTATATAATGGTTTTAGATCACTTTCGATCTTACACGACTCTAAATATTTCTTATTTTCTCCCTATGTATACTGATGGTTGTATAACACCAGGTTCTAAATCGAAACGATATGATTTTTGATAAGTGAAGTCGTAAGTTTAAGACTCTTTACCTAAAGTTGAGATCTTGCTTGTAAACGTTAGTATTAGCATACCTAACTCATAATACTGACAAGGTAATGTTCTCTGTAAATATTTTGTTGTTTTAATCTCATCAGTGTTGCCTTTTGACGCAAATAAATTGGAAGAAATATTCCTGTGGATTCACTGTTATAGACAGAAATAAAACATAAATCTAAAAAACAGACTCTCCTTTAAACTGGCACAAATTTAACATAAATTCCCTCTTCTAAATTAATAAAATAATCCTTCGTAGAATTATATAAATGAATGTCTGATTATAGGAAATAAAATGCACAATTATGGGGAATTTCTGTTTACATGGGTGATGAAAAAGGACTAGATATTTCTCCTTCTCCTTGTATATCCTATGATTTATGAATAGATTTTCTAAAAGAGACTTATTAAATCTCTCGGTACATAAACTGCAGATGTTTTATCAATCATTACGAATGCTATCAACTGGGCAGTTTTGTTCTTGTTGTTAAAAGATTTTATGCATAAAATACGGGAACAAAATATGTACCATTATATATGCATGTATGCGTTCGTGTAATTGGAAAGGTGAATTACCTGTAGTAAAAAAAAGAATGAGTAAATTAGATAAGAAGTGTCTGATATCTCTTACTTGATGGCAAAGTATTATATATTACTGGCAAGACACAAAAAGGAAAATGTAGTACATGAATATTTACTTTTTGCTTCCTAGTGATTTGTGACTTCTAAGAACTCATTAGTTGTGATAATAAATACAAATTGGCGATTTCAGCTATTGATATAGACATATTAGAGTATTTTGATGCATCCCATCTATTTTGCTTTAAAGAAGTTATTTCCCTAAAGGAAGTTATGTATTGTAGGAAATTAAACATTTTGAAAAGTGATGAATTTTTTTCAACTCTTTTCCCATTTGGTGGACTGACTTTTCTTGAAATATACATCTCTAGCGTACAGGTAAAATTTTTGCACAGGCAAATTTTTGCATAGCGTACAGGTAAAATTGATGAGTTTCAGTGGGAAGGGAAATTTATTTATCAGGTGTCTTATTGGATTATTAGCTCAGATGCAGGGCATACTTATATCAATGCGTAATTACAAAGCAGTTGGTTCATTGCTTGCTGGTCACTACGGAAATTATAACACCTGAAGGGTTATGCATAGATATTTCGATAAACAGCCACAGTAGCTTACGGAAGCCTTCCAAAGACGTGGAAATTCCTGATTTGGTCACTCTCTCCAAAATATGACAATGATGAGTCACTTTCGGGACAGATGGATTAAACTCGATAGCATGGAAGTAGAGAGTGATCACACATTTTTGTAACGATTTTGACTTTCTCTATGATTGAAATTAAAATGAACAAAATTAAAACGTAGGTGGCATCAATTCGGAATAGGGTTAAATTTTCATCTGCATCATTAAAAATATTCTTTGCTTTAAAATATCGCTGGAAAATAAACAATGAATCGAAGGCTGTGTATTTGAATTTTCCGAAGAGAAATACTCTTATTCGACTATTCAAAACGGTGTTAAAATGATGGTTTTAATATTTCTACACGTAAAATAAGGGATATAATTAATGAAAAAGGAAAGAAACTTTAAAGTTTACATTTTACTGTGAAAATTAACTCGTATTATTATCAGAAATGTTTTAACACCTGTTTTCAAAAAACACATTCTATCACTTTACCCAAACAATAGTCATTGTATTAAGTTCCATCAGGATAAGGCTACCACCCATGCTTCTAAATCTACTGCTATATTTTTAGAAAAATGGGAAATGACACCATAATTGGGGTTATTCCATTTAAATGCATCCCTCCCAATTCCCTCGACTTGTCTCCTACGGATTACTGTGCATTTGGACTTTTAAAATAAGCGCTTTATAAGCGGCATCCCAAAACATTGGACGGACTCTGGAAGATTGTGGTCGAGGAGTGGAACAAAATCAACCTTGATATTTTAAGAAAAGCTCTTTTATCATGGAAATCAAGATGCAATATGATAGTTCAACGGCAGGACTATCAGATCCCACATATTTGAAAACAAAATTCTTATCTTTGTTCATATATTTCTTTTTCCAAAATCGTTACAGAAATGTGTGAACACCCTCTGTATGACACCAAAACTAATGAAATGTGTTAAGTTAAAAAAATTAAATACTCTCTGTAAATAACTGAAAACAATCTCAATCCGTACATTTTGAATGCCTATACTGTTTTTTACATTAGAAGCTGCACAAAAACACCCAGACGTCGGGGTAAAAGTTCTTACTTTACACCGAAATTCCAATTATCTCCTTTTAATCTCAGAAGTCCAATAGAAAATTCAGCTAGACGGCGCCAACACATGACCCCTCCCCTTCTTTAAGATGTCAAGTTCACGCAGTATTAATTAAACGATTCTTTCCGTCTTTTGGTATTTAACTGTGCTATGTAGTAGAGTATAAAATGTAATTGTTTTATTTATTATTCAAAAGCGTATCCATGATTAAACCCGTAAGAGAATGCTTCAAAACCTTTCTCGAATGTTTCAAAGCCCTCTCGAAGAAACCTGCAACCCGTCCCCACCCTCCCCACATATATATATATATATATATATATATATATATATATATATATATATATATACATAAGAGGGAATTTATGATAAGCAAATAAATAAAGCACTTAAAGAATACTGCAGGTTGCACGCATGATATGTTTTGCTATCTCCTTGGGTCGTACACACAAGTTGAGAAATCAAGCTGTAAGCGATTCAAAATAACATTGTGCATAGTTTCCTTTAACATTACATATAGAGAGAGACGTATAAATATAGAGCGTATATTAACTAGATTTGATATCACTTTGATCTTCACTTAAATAAAAAAAGCACAAGCAAGAGGATATAGAGAATCAATTGCCGCAGTCTCAGATTTAGAGACTTTAAAATTACGACATTTTCTTTAATTTCATGGAATTTTCGTAAGTAAAAATTTTTTCGATTGAAACCCGTATGAAAGTTCCTTTGTTTGACCATTAAAATTTTTCTCAAAATGTGTTCAGATTTATTCAAATTTATTTTCTAAAAGACTTAAAATTTATTTTGTGATATTTCTTTTTATAGAACTTCTTGTATCATTTAAAATACACATTTAAAATTTGTCATTTTATTATTAATTCCTTATTTATATCATTAAATTTTATTTTTTATTTTGATATGCTGTATTGATAATTCTAAGTTATAGACTACAAGTACAAGGCTCTGATATTCTATATACCAGCAAAGCTGATATCACTAATCATTGTAGTTCGATAATGTTATGTGTGTTAAAATAAACAAAAAAATATATATAAATTCAAAACTATGAACTCTTTATGCCTTAATTTATGAAATATGCCCTAAGATGTTAATGTGCTTTGAATTAAGAAATTTTTAGTGCTGAATTTACAATATCATATTTGAAATTATTTTACATGGGCAGTTTTAATACACCAACGCCTTTTAATGTAAAACTTGCAAACTAAATTTTATAAAAATCTTTATTTTTGTCAAAACGTCAAAATTTCCAATGTAAAAGTTTCCATGTAGAGATGTTCTTAAACTTTTTTTTTCTTTAATGATTATGTAAAATGCTCACATAAATCACGATCCTGAAATTTTGCTTTATCAATTTTCTTTCATAACCACACAAACTTTTTCACAAAAAAGATCAGAAATTGAACAAAAAAGACGACAAGACTGATAGAAATATTAAACTTTCATGTAAGTTAAGCATAGTGATATTGGAAATCCTGTACATTATAAAAGGCTGCAGGCATTGTTAACGACCATCGGACATAAGAAATTTTATTAATCGAATTCCATTAGAATGTACATTAGTTAAGCTTATAGACAGAAATATAACCTAGGTTGTGTGAAGAGTATTCTTTATTTTTCCGCTTGGAATAAAACAATTAAAATTTGATGAGAAATATTATTCAGGAATATCAAGAAAATATAAAATTGTATTAGTTAAATTTTCTTGCTGAATCATTAAATGTTTAAAACACACCAAGCCATGACTGGCGTTTAGATAATGCTTATTAGATTAGAGGGAATTTCACGAGTAAAGGAAATAATAAGAAATACAATGAGATGAAATTTTCTTGTTTAATAAAATACCATTAGTTTCAGTTATATATATATATATATATATATATATATATATATATATATATATATATATATATATATATATATATATATATATATATATATATATATATATAAATATATATATATGCATATATATATACATATATATATACATATACATACATATATATACATATATATATACATATATACATATACACATACATATATATATATATATATATATATATATATATATATATATATATATATATATATATATATATATATATATATTAAACTATAGGTTGAATAACACAATTTATATCCAAATGCTTACTGCCGTGTAATTCACTGACTACTGGAAACTTATTGTACTGAAGACAATGAAATAACCTTAACGTTGTAAATTGTTCGAAAATAATCAAGTAAAAGCCTTTTGTATTTTTTCTTTTACCATTTCTATGAAAATTGAGCATTATTTCGAATATATTCTCCATTTATAGTTTTGATATATACTCATTATAACTGTTATATGAAACATTTCTTGTACAACTTTATTAGTTTTGTAATGTCAATAATTGTAGCATTTAGTGTGGTTTTTATAGTCTAAATATAAATCTTAATTCCTCCAAAAAAAACAAAGAGTATAAAAAATTCTAGTTATAAATATATTGATTAAAAATGTTTATGATTAATCCTTTTTAATTGTTTTTTCCGATGATTATAAAAATAATTAAGATGATAATTAAATTCTGAAAATAAGTTGCTGTAAAAGACAAAAAGATATTAATTCTCTTCAGAACCTTGCTTTTTTCATTGAATTAAAACTGGGATTTATCTCTAAAATCATTGTATTCCCTATTCTTGGCTTCTTTTACGTTTTCGATCCTGTAAAGATCCAGCTCTTTACATTTTTATTCCATTATCTCCAAACGACTATCATTCGATAACTAATAAACAATATTCACTTTACGATATATGGCATTAAAAGGAAATATTACTCTATAAATTCCCACGGTGATCAGAAGAAAAATAAAATAATCAGCAATGATCACAGAGCACGAATCAAATTTCTGATGATTGTTTTAAAAAGAAATACATTGCGTTACTTAATAAGATCTACGCTTCACTTCGATCGCTCAGTATAAAATTTTTACAAATGTCTGAAAAAAAGTGAAAATGGCTTAAGAAGGAGAAGCACTGATCAATTTAGTGAATGTCTCCGTACTACTTGTAATGTCCTTCTTTGGCGTTACGCCAGCCGCAATAACCAGATCTTTTAATAGACTTTTTCGAAGTGCCGTACTCACGTCCCCGAACGAATTACTGTACGAGTTAATGCTTAAGAATGGTAACTTCCTCTCCTTTGAAGTACGCCCTTTATGGAGGTTTCAGCGGGAAGTCCGGTTTCTCCCCAATATATTATTTCAATCACTAACGAGCTGAATATACGCATGATTTCCGTTGATAAACGTTCTTAGCGATTTTTTTGTGACTATCGATGTATCAATGAAGTACTTTCTGAAAGTGCTCCAAATTCCTTACGTCGTAGTTTTAGTTGTGAGTGTATTAAAGCGTGATGTGTGTTGTTTATTTATTTCATAAGTCCATAAGTTTTCGAGTAAATTGTTTACATGTTTAGAAGATAAATTAATTATCTCCAGTACATTATTTCAATCACTAACGAGCTGAATATGCGCATGATTTCCGTTGACAAACGTTCTTAGCTATTTTTTGTAACTATGGATGCATCAATGAAATGCTTTTTGGAATGCGTACCAAATTCATTCTGTCGTAATTTTTGTTGGGAATTTATTAAAGCGTGATGCGCCCTGTATATGCATTTCACGTGTACTTATGTTTGCGATTAAATTATTTTGATGTTTAGAAGATAAATTAATTCTCTCCAAAATATTATGTCAATCACTAATGAGCTGAATATACGCATGATTTCAGTTGATAAACGTTCTTAGCGATTTTTTGTAGCTATCAATGCATCAATGAAGTACTTTTTGGAGTGAGTTCTAAATTCATTTTGCCTTAGTTTTAATTGCGAGTTTATGAAACTGGAATGCGTTTTGATTATATATTTCATAAGTCCATAGGTTTTGGGGTAATTTGTTTACATGTTTAGTAGATAAATTACTTCTCCTCAATACAGTGTGTACGTAAATGAATATCCCAACTTTGCAGGGCAATTTGAAGAAAACTAAACAAAGTACGAACTTTTTTTTTCTGGGGCTACATCAAACATCAGGTGTTTGTTCCACCGCTACAAAATGACGCTGACGAACTTCATACATGCATATCTGCAGCCTTTCAATGCTGAAAAGAGTGTGGGATGAGTTGTCGTACCACCTCGATACCTTTCGTTTTACTAGAGGGGCTCACATTCAACACTTATAACTATGTCGAATTTAAACTTTCAACTGTTATTTTTAATTTCCGTTGAACAGCAAGTTTGTACTTTGTTTAGTTTTATTTCAATAGCTCTGCAAAGTTGGGTATATTCATTTATATACACACTGTATACTATTTCAATCACTAATGAACTGAATACACGCATGATTTCGGTTTGTAAACTATTTAGTTGGTTTTTTGTAATTACTGATATTATATATCAATGAAGTGCTCTGGGGGGAACGTTGCAAACTCATTCCGTGTTAGACTTGGTTGAAATTATTATAGCAAGATGCGTTAGATATTATATCATGAATCGACGATAGGCTTTCGTGTAAATTGTTTACATGTTTAGAAGATAAATTAATTCTCTCCAATATATTTTTTCAATCTCTAACGAGCGGAAAATACGAATGCTTTCTATTGATATACGTTCTTAGCGATTTTTTGTAACTATTGATGTATCAATGAAGTGCTTTTCGGAATGAGTTTCAAATTCATTCCGCCGTACTTTTAGTTGTGAGTTTATTAAAGCGTAATGCGCTTTTTTTATATATTTCATAAGTCTATAGGTTTTCGGGTAAATTGTTTCCACGTTTAGAAAATAAATTACCTCTCTCCAATATATTATTTCAATCACTTATGAACTGAACATTCCCTTGATTTCCGTTCTTAAACGATCTTAGGATTTTTTTGTAACTATTGATGTATCAATGAAGTGCTTTTCGGAATGAGTTCCAAATTCATTCCGCCGTACTTTTAGTTGTGAGTTTATTAAAGCGGAATGCGTTTTGTTTATATATTTCATAAGTCTATAGGTTTTCGGGTAAATTGTTTCCACGTTTAGAAAATAAATTACCTCTCTCCAATATATTATTTCAATCACTTATGAACTGAACATTCCCTTGATTTCCATTCTTAAACGTTCTTAGGGGTTTTTGGTAACTATCAATGTATCAATGGAGTGCTCTGAGGTGAGTGTTGCTAGTTTATACCGTGGTATTCTTGGTAGTGAGTTTATTAAAGAGGAGTTGCGTATTGCTCATATCGTTCATGAGTCGATAGAGGATCGGGAAAATTGTTTACTTGTTTAGAAGACCAATTTTTTCCCTCCAATTTATTATTTCAATTACTAACGAGCTAAATATACGCAACATTTCAGTTGATAAGCGTTCTTAGCAACTTTTTGTAACTATCAATGTATCAATGACTGTTCTTTTTAGGAATGCGTTGCAAATTCCTTCCGTCGTAGTTTTAGTTGTGAGTTTATTAAAGCGGATTTCGTTTCGTTTATATAATTCACAAATCCATAGAGTTTCCCGTAAATTGTTTACATGATAAATTAATTCTCTCCAATATATTATTTTAATCTCTAACGATCTGAAGCCCTAGGTATGATGAACTGAGTCATGGAAAACTTTAGAGAACGGCTTCAGCAGTGCATCGCAAATAATGGGCACCACCTGAGTGATGTTGTTTTCAAAACCTGGTTTCGGGGAAAAAATCTAGATTGTTAGTACTTTTAGTACTTTTCGAAAATATAAAGCTTTTTTCTGTTAATTATTTCGCCCTTTTATTATTGCCATTTGAAATGCGGGAGTCCAGTCTGCCGCATCCTGTATATTTTGTAATGTCAATCCACTTGTCATCTCAAGATACACTGACATAAAGGTTATATTTTCTGTTCGTTTTCTATGGTCTAGTATTTATATGATTGCGAATGTCTCTGGTTCGATGCCCGTCGCTGTAAATCCACCGCCGTGTATACTAATGGCGTGTGGTGCCCGTAAAATCTGTCATGGCTGCAATGTCCTCCAAGTTCTCAAATTTACCTCTTTAGGTGCGGGGTCAAGTGTTCTGGTCTCGTCACTTGACTACGGGTCACTTGACTACTCGTCACAAATTACGGGATCGGCTTGTAGGAGGTAATGCTGACACCTAATACGGTGGCTCCTTAAATGAATGGTCAGCAGTCTCGGCAGTGTATAAATTCTATGGATTAAGTTCCAAAATCAATTGCCATGTGTAACAACATTTATATGATTTCTAGTATGTTCCCTTACATTCTCGATAGGGAGTGCACAGATTATTTCGGTTTCCCAGTGGCTAAGTAGTTAAGGCATCAGCCTGCCACTGCACCGGTTCGATTCCCGCATAAGACTTGGTTGTAATCTGGGGAACCGGTCAGTCTTCCGCCTGCAAATGGAGCCCCGTCTAGAAAGGAGAGCTGCAACCCATCGTCCATCGCCGGTGTCATCGTTAATAAAAATTCTTCTGTTATTTATATTTATATTTCCTTATATTCATATGTATACCGGACTGGAGTGTAACAGTCGTCAGCCCAAGGGACATTAGAAAAAAAAATTCAATTTTAGATCGCATGCTATCCTCTCGTCATGAAAACAGATCTAATGCGGTTAATTTTATGTTACAAGCCTCCGCACCTCTGCTCTTATACAAAATTTAAATGCTAACACAGGATAGTGATATCCTAAACATTACTCAGTTCTACTAGCTTTTGGCATCAAGCTTGATAATGTCATACAGCCATTAGTGCTTCTAAATAAATATTTTAATTTCGGAATATACTATGTTGTACATGCTTCTTTACCAATAGAAGTTATCCAAAATTCAGCAATCATAAAAAAATTCATTACATATACAACACTTTACTTCAAAATTGGTTGTTTAAAGAAAGCTAGCAAATTTAATATTTTAACAATGTTGGGCAGAAAAAAAGATCATAATGGTTTGTTTTCAATGAAAAAACTTCTTTTCGAATTATTGAAATGGTAATTTAGACAAAGGTAGCTGTAATTATGTTTTAAATCATTTAATATTTATTAACTCTTGTTTGAGAAACAACACAACTTTTTACCAAAACAGTTTCTACACTTTGGTAAAAGGAGGTTGACACTATTTTGTGTCCAGAGTATTTACTTTACAAGCAAATCTAACATTTGAGATTTCTTATTTGTGAATTAGAAAATGTTTGCTTAAATCCAAAGAGATTATTTTTCAGAACCTTGAAAAACTTTTAAAAGAGTTTGTTTATTTTTTTTATGATTCTCATCCGACTAGATGCATTCTCTCCAGTTTATTCTAATGGCAATCTTTTCTAAACTTTAGGAAATTTCAGTGAAGTGTAATTCATTAAGACTAAAGTCCAAATTCTCGCAGCATTTCCCAACAAATTCAAAATTTAATAGCGCATAATGTTAAGTAAACTGAAAAAGAAAACTAATAATGTAATTTATCTATTTTTCACTTTAATTTTTACATATCTAGAGGTATTAGGGAAGCTAGGATTCCGGTTATTGTCAAATTTTAGTTTAGAGACTAAATTTCTGGAAAAATTAAATATTAATAGTTATAAAGGCTCTTAAAGAAAACTAAATGTGGACAAAAACTGAATTTTAAAATTTAATCTAGATGTTAGATGATAAATCCCAGACTTTAATAACACAACGTATTATGGATATTAAATACTATAAAGCAAAATCAAGTTTTATTATTCAATATAATATTTAATCCTTTTCTAATCTCATATTAAGTATAATAGAGAGATATATAAATTTTTACTGATCATCATAATTCCCGAAATTTTTCTACAAGAAGAATAACTGTAGTCTATTGCATCATATATGAAATTCTCTTAAATTTACACGTATAATAATTATGAGTTTTAACTCATAAAAACGACATTAATTTAGGTCCCTTGGTATGCATAGGAAAAGAGTCCGACACTGAGTTTCCCAAAAATGGGGATGTAGGACTTTATAAAATGTTTTAAATTCAATTAAATTAATTAAATGTTTTAAAAACATCTAATCCTAAGAATTCTGAAAGAATAAATGTCTTGTTAAATGCTTTTCATATTTATATTCAATTGTGATTTTTTTCCTAGATTTTAATACACACAAATATATATATATATATATATATATATATATAGAGAGAGAGAGAGAGAGAGAGATACATATATATACATATACATATATATATATATATATACATATATATATATATATATATATATATATATATATATATATATATATATATATATATATATATATATATATATATATATGTGTGTATATATATATATATATATATACATATATATATATGTGTATATATATATATATATATATATATATATATATATATATATATATATATATATATATATATATATATATATATATATATATATATATATATATATATATTACATCAGTGACAAGTAGGTGCTTTTTATGAATATATAAATTTTTAAATTAACACGAAGGGAAACACTTTACTATTGATTTCTGATGTGTTTCTCTATTCAACAGATAATACAGCGTAAAGTTTTATTGCTGCTTATTTTATTTATATTATTTGAAGAAAACTGATTTAAAACTAACAATTTTCCTCACTGACCGATATATATGTATGTATATATATATATATATATATATATATATATATATATATATATATATATATATATATATATGAGAGTTTAGAGGAATAGATTACGAAATATTTGTTTACACAGATTCAGTTTTCTGAGCCTCCAAGAAAATTTAACAACATTTAATCATAATTTATTTAGTATCCTGAATCTTTTTTTAGTACCAATTAGTAACTGCCAATTTGTTATACAAACAAGAACATCTATTACCAGTGATTCGCTTGATACCTGGTGAATGTAAATAAGAGAATCTGGTGAAACACCAAATATCGTAAGTAAACAATGTTTGCATGTTTTAAGCATAATTGTATACATTATTAGCAGTCACCCGCTGTAATTATTTAATATATTTTCGCTAATATTTACAGCTACGATTGTTTCATTACCACTTTGAAAATATGTAGCCTCAATTATCCACTTACCAATGTTTTCAGTTACTATATAAAATAACTTTTCTTCCTATTTCAGTTCCGAAGATCGAGAACTTCCAATAATACATAAAAGAATTGTTTTGCCCCTTTGAGAGAATTAAGTCTAATAAGAAAATTAGCATAAAAATAAAAAGATATATTTTATGAAGCGTTATATCTCATTTTTCATCTTCTTATCTTCAGTAGCATGTTAATTGCAATAAAAAAAACATTTTTAAAAGTTTGACAAAGGATATCATTTTTTTAACAGCCGATAATTTCAGACACAAAAAGATATTATCTTGAATCTCATTCGCCAAGAGAAATACATATACTTTTTAAAGAAATATACAAATATCAGGAGTATTTATTTTTTTTTATTGTTAGATTACGTGAACAATAAAACCTTGAAAAGAAGAATAGTTCAATGTAAAAATATCTTTCTTTTAAAAAAAATATTGCTTAAAAAACACTATGACTCGAGAGCTTATTTTCTACTACGTGTGGAAGATAAATTTGTGTAAAATTTCAAAGCAATCTAAAAATTCCTCTTTGTATGGAGAAAAAATTACATCAAAGAAAAGTGGAAAAAACATGTAAGATACGCATACTAATCCGTGTTTCAAAGCTCAGGAATCGCAAAAGTGTAGCTTGAATTTTAACTTTAAATAAAGTCCGGAATGTATTAAGAATGAGAATATCTACAAAAAATATAAGAGCTTGTATAATTTTTCTGTGAAATTTAGTTTTGAAGAAATTTAAGGGTTCTGATTGAAGCTTAGGAGGTTTTAGGATTCTTTTTTAATAGATCACAAGAGAAGAAATAACAATACTTTCTGGCCAATTATATAGAGTGTGGAGTAAAAACATTTATGCGTGCAATAATTGCTCAATATATTATACTTTTAGTTGGCAAGAATTAACCAGGATATAAAATTGTTGCTTATTATAGGAGAGAAAATTAATTGAAAATTTTCACTAAACTTAAAAATGTGAAAAAAATAAAAAAAAAATAATTTAAAAAAATTGAAAAAAAAAATTATAAATTCAATTTTATTAAAAAAAGAAAAATTTTCAACTTTTGTGAAAAATTTTCAACAAAAATTGAAAATTTACACTAAACTTAAAAATTTAAACAATAATTAAAATTCATTTAAAAAGATTATGTAAATTAAAATTTTTTATTCTCTTTCCCATTGCATGAATATTTTTTGTAGGGTAGACTCCATATCTCAAAATATTTATTCATTTACGGCGTTGCAAATACGTAAACGATTATTATGAAAAGTATTCTATATATTTCTCAACTCATTCTATCATGGGACGTCTCTATTGAGGGCAAAATCGCTTTTAATAAGAAAGAAACTAGATCATGACTTATATAGAAAAGATAGCAGATGCATGTAAATTTCATATTTAGCTGGATTATCTTTTAATAGATTTACGAATATATCATTTTCTCCTCATTTCTGGATATTCAGTTCTGTTGGTTTCGTTCTACTTCTTCACCCAGTATTGTATTGTATTTAATTGTATGTACCCTTTGCAAATAATATTAATCTAATGTAGAAATTTACAAAAAAAGTTTTTTTTCGATTTCCCATAACGAATATAAGTCAATGTCAACATATTCAAATTTTTGCCAATCATAAAAAATGTATTGTTTCATCCGTTAATTTATTTATATTAAAATGAGAAAATATTAATTTAGCATTATTTATTATTTATAAATTTATTATTATTTAATTTGTTTTCATTAAATTTAGTGTTGCGACAAGATGGTTGGGGGTGTTGCCGAATCTCACAGTGAATTATAATTATTACATTTTAAATTTGATAACGAGTTGAAATTAGTTTGAATATGAGAAAAAGAAATGCTACTTGTTCTTCTAGACCCAAAATATACCTTTGAAAAGACATGTAGAAATCTTAACAGGTCAGATAAATTCTAAGAACAAAATATAGGAAAAACTGATGACAGATTCCTCTGGTGAATTATTTGAAAATACATTGTGAAAATGTACATGCTGGCATGATACACTATATCGCCAAAAGTATCCGGACACCCCCGCTAAAGAAGTGGATCTGTCAGGTGACGTAATTTGATGCGTAACCGAAAGCTATAAAAGTGTTGGTAGTGGTTTGTCAGGTCATATTTATGCGTTTGTGAGACAATGATTAAGTCAAAGAAGCTTAGTGACTTTGATCGTGGCATTATAGTGGGATGCTACCTTTGCGGGAAATCAGTTCGTGGAATTTCGGACATTCTACAGAAGCCCAAACCCACTGTGAGTAATTTAATTGTGAGGTGGAAACATCGAGGCAGTGAAACTGCAGAAAAAACGTGGCAAGCCAAAAAAAAAATTTGTGAATGTAGCAGTAGAACTCTGAAAAGGGGAGTGAAACAAAATCGCAAATCCTCGTTGATTGAAATCACTCAGGAGTTCCAAAGTTCATCAGGTGTTAGTGCTAGCAGCAGGAATGTTCGTCGAGAGTTAAAAAACCTCGGATTTCATGGTCGTTCAGCCGCTCAAAAGCCGAACATCATTACCGAGAATGTGAAGCGTCGATTGCAATGGTGCAAAGCTCACCGTCATTGGACTGTGGACATGTGGAAAAATGTGGAGTGATGAATCTCGCTTTACAATTTTTCAGTCCGATGGACGCGTCTGGGGAGGATGCCCGGCGAGCGCTTCTTACTTGACTGCATTGTGCCAACTGTTAAGTTTGGTGGTGGCAGCATCATGGTGCGGGGGTATTTTTCATGGTTTGGCCTGGGTTCCTTAGTTCCTGTGGTTGCAAACATGAACTCTGAGATGTATGTGGACACTCTGGACAATGCTGCTCTCCCAACTCTATGGCAATATTCCGGGGGACGCCCATTTATCTTCCAGTAGGATAACTGCTACATTCATACATCGAGACTTGCGCAGGCATGGTTTGACGAAATGGGTGTTCAAAACCTGCACAGGCCTTCTCAGAGCCCCGATCTAAATCTTGTTGAACACTTTTGGGAAGACTTAGAACTCAGATTACGTAGCCAGCCTAATCGACCATCCTCACTGCCAGCACTCATTTCAGCTGTGATGGACTTCTGGTGTTCAGATCCTATGAACACCTATCAAAAATTGGTGAAAAGTCTCCCCAGACGTGTACAGGCTGTAATCAATGTAAAAGAAGGACGAACATCATATTCATATATGCCTCAGGATTCTCAGAGTCCGTACCATTGGGCGTCCGGATACTTTTCGCCAGATAGTGTAGAAACTGAGTAATAAAAATGCTAAATCTAATACAAACAGTTTCTAAATACTGAACCTTAGGAACTAGTACTAATAAAAAATCTTTTTTTTTGGCTAATGTCCCTGAGAGATGACGACATTTCACCCCAGTCCGGTGTAGATATGAATACAAGGAAACAGAAACAGACAAACGACACACGAATTTTATTGACAAACGATGACACCGAAGATGGACGATGGTTTGCAGCTCCCCTTTCTAGACGGGGCTCCATTTGCAGGCGGAAGATTGACCGGTTCCTCAGAATACAGCCAAGTTTTATGCGGGAATCGAACCCGCACCTCCGGTGTGGCAGGCTGATGCCTTAACCACTTAGCCACTAGGCGACAATAAAAATTCTGTATAGGTTAAATGAATGGGAGGGGGGCTAATTTAGTTTCATTGATGAAATTTCATTCATTTTACAGTCAGACATTTAAAGAGTGTGCTAAGATTAAACTCGGGTTTGGATGATGTCTGCTCCGCTAAACAAACCACAAAATTAAAAGGCATATATAGGGACAAAATATAAAAATTACTGTTCGAAACAAAAATATTTATGATTTCTAAGAAAATCTTCAAATACTTTCATGAAATAATTCATATCATAATTCAGAAACGAAAAACGTCTTTTTCGTTTCGTTTAAGACTTTTAAATATGAACTAAAATGAAAAAAAGCTCTCTTCGTCGTTACTTTTTATTTGTAAACCAATAATTTTTTTTCTTGCGTATCGAATATATTAAATAAATTCAACCTACTATAGACAAGAAACACAACACAGCATTGCTAATATCACAAAGTTTAAACAAATATTGCTTTTTAGAAAATTAGATTTTAAAAGGAAATGATAAAGAATATAAGGTTAAGTTTCTGGCTGCAAAATTTTAAAATTTAAAGAAGAGTCGACTTGTAGTTATTGAAATCTACATATGTACATTTGTGCGAGCATCATGAGAATAGAAAAAGGGAAAAAATCTTCCGTTTTATTAAATAGCGTATGATATAAGAACTTAAAATTTAATTTATTAGTGGAAAATATTTACGCTTAAATAAAGTGTTACTGAATTGATAAAAAACAAGATAACGACTTACTGTAACGTGCTATACTATTTTTAAATTTTATTCTTAAAATACTTCGGAACTTATTTTTAGTGTGCATATATATATATATATATATATATATATATATATATATATTTATTTATTTACATATATATATATATATATATATATATATATATATATATATATATATATATATATATATATATATATATATATATATATATATATATATATATATATATATATATATATATATATATTGTTTCGTTTTCTGGGTTCGATGGGATTGAATAAAAGTCTCCTCAGAAAGTGCACACAAAATACAATTTATTATTCTCTAACTTCTTCATGCGCATACACAATTACTAACAGAAAACACTTAACAGCTGTTTTCTTTACATCAGAAAACTCTAAAAACTCAAGTCAGAATATCAGAGTCTTCAATACGATATACGCCTAACGCACTTTCTATACATTCTATACTCAACAGAAGAGAGTCAACACTGAGTTCCAATGTTAATGTCAGGTATATTTATAGACTTCCAAAGTGCCCCCTATCGGCAGCCAGGTAGAAATCTCCAGTACGTACGAGAAATATCTAGAAGGTTGGCGACCATTTGGTGCCATATCGCCAAATTTGGCGACCAAAATAAGTCTCAAAATTCATCGCCAATCTCGCGAGATTACCATAGACTCACAAAATTCGCAATTATATATATATATATATATATATATATATATACAGTGAGAAAGATAGACAGCTGGATATTAAATATGAAATTATTTACTGTCGTTTTTTAGTTATGGTGAAAAATTATTGCTTCTTCCATAATTTTCAATGGGAGTATATATTTAGTAAATACTGTTAGATAAATAAAATTTGGTAACATTTAGAAAGCACTTTTGTTTGTTTTACTATTTTATTACTCCCATGGTGTTTTGCCAATATGCTAGTGAAAACATGAACTTCTTTGTTTATTGTATTGATGAATTTGACCTGAAATTTGTAAAACATTAGTACTGTCATTTTTAGTATACAGAAAAATCTATATATTCCCATAGCTGGTATCAAGAGTAAATTTTCCACAAACAATTTTTTTCTCATCACGAACAACTTATTCATCGAGACTACCAGACAATTTATCCATCCTTCCAGACTGGAAGTTCAATATCTCTTATTTCTAGAAAAAAGTCATTCTTACCCATTTTAGAGCTTATTTTCCTTGAGAGCCGTTATAACGCCTCCAGGATGAAGGAAGTTAATCCATACAAAAGGCATTTCTTCCCTCTGCATTGGAGAGTGATTTTTACCTTTATTCTGACAAAAAAATATATGCACTAGAAATTATTTTTCAAAGTGAATACTTTCGGAAGTTATCTAGAAAATTTACAGTTGCTAGTTTTCATAAAAAAATCGTGTTTTTTTGTAATCGTTAAGGATATAAAGATAGAAAATTCAAACTATTCAAGATCTTAGAAAATTTATGTGTTTAAAATAATTTGAAATTTTAAAATACAGAGACCATATCAATGACAAAAATAGTTTTTTTTTTGTTATCCGGTGAACTACAATGTTGTTAAGACAACGTCGAAAAACTTAATGAAAATTTATCAAAATTTTTTAAGTTTGTCAATGTGCTTTGATTTAATTATCTACAAAATTAGCAGTTAATAGTTTAAAAAAAAATTACATTTTTGGTTTCCTACAGGCATGAAATCGTAAAGGAAAAAAAGAAGATAACCCGAACAATCTCCCTTTTATCTTTCAATATTTAAAACAATTAGGTTTCCGAAATAGATTTAAATTTTAAAATGTAGAAACTAAATTAGTGGAGAAAATAGGGATTTCTTTTTGATCTGTTTAACCAAAATGATGTTACATGAACGTCAAGAAACTTGCAAGTCAATCATATTAGTAAAAAATGTCAAAAGATTTAAAATTTATCAAAGGGCTTTAATTTTCGAAATAGCAAATATTGCCTTTATTCAGCATCAAAATTTTTAGTTTAGAAAGCTTCAGATGTTCTGGGAAGATCAAATTTTTTGTTACTATTTTCCCTAAGGAATATTAAATATATAATGGTCTATATAAATAGGGTACATAAAGTGGATATTGTTTAATGTTCAAGAATCCTTAATTATTGGCCTCAACAGATTTATGAGTAAATTTCAGTAATTATCGAGACAATATAGTCCTTAAATGCATTTATTTTGTGGAGGTAATTAATTTTGTGCTGTGTCAGAAAATATCTTCTAACAAGAAATTTCTTCTAATAAATATTTTATGTGACGTAACAAAAAAAAATACAGTGAAAAAGTTACACTGTAGTAACTTTCATTGGAAAAAGTAACCGTTCATATACTGTGTTACAAATTGCTTGATAAAAGTAATTAAGGTCATACATTCTAATTTATGATATTATAGTTTGGAAGTATGCTTACTTAGGGTCAGTTAAAAGGTTATAAGAAATATATGAGTTATTTATTTTAAAAAGATGTCATATATTCGGAAACTGTTATAAAAAATAGAATAAGCTAAATAGTTTTGCTTCTAAATTTATGAAAATAGAAATTAATTTCCTATCTATGAAGTTGTTCAGTTTTCAAAACACTAAGAATTATCTAATTTGATAGCTAAAATTAGAAATAAACCCTTTGTGACATTCTTCAAAAACTTTCTTTTTTTTTAGCTGATTAAATTTTTTATTGTATAACCACACAGTGTTATTAAGAGGGATATACAGAGTTCCCACCTATATCCGTTACACTCGGCTGTCACCGTTCTAAACGGTGACAGCTTAGGACATAAAGTTGGTGTCTATGTATAGTAAAAAGGCTATGCGCTACTCGATTATACAACTTACAACGCCATTTATCTGTAAGTTTCAGAATTAGCGTTTTTATCTCAAAAACGGTACGAGATACGAGAAAAAAGTCAATTACAAAGTTGTTCAGAATCTTTAATTTAGTAAGAATAGACACCTTGTGCTCATTAATACTCAAAACAGAATGTAAAAAAATGAGCTTTTGTTTGGTCGTGATTTTCAGCATTGTGGAGTCGTGAAACGCAAGCAAAGCTTGAAAAGACCACCTCACGGACTAAATACCAACCTGTGTTGTGGCGCAGGGGAAACGCAAGCGATTCGCATTCATTAGGACCATGGTTCTGTCCCCACCAGTTGCAAGTTTTACTGAATGTCTCTAGAAACTATGAAAACTTTAAAAAACCATTTCTGGTATAAAATCACACGGCTTTCATGTATTATGAGGATGGAATGTCATACCTTTTCACCAGACACTAGTGCAGTATAAAAACGGTGTTTTTGCTGGGTTGTACATTAAAGCTGAGGGTTATGGCGAAATTTGGCATTACAGAGTATTACGAGATGTTGTTAATTTACAGTGAATGTGGGCGTAAGGCAAAAGCAGCTGCAAGGTTGTATCGTGAACGCTTTCCTGCAGGCCCGCATCCTACACGGCAGTCCATCGTAAAAGTTGTAAAACGTTTAGGGGAGACGGGCTGCGTGATCAGCCGACCTCGAATTCATAGAACTCGTAATGAAGGACGGAAAGTGCAACCGGAAGATGTGCTAGCATACGCTCTCGCTCATCCTCAGAGCAGCACAAAAATCATCAGTGACAATCTTGACCTCTCAAAAAGCTGCGTTTGGAAAATCCTCAATGATTTAGGCCGCGCTCATACATACCTATCCACACCCGTGCAGGGATTGCTACCAAGAGATGCTGAGAGACGTTACACGTGGTGCAACTTCGTGATGAATAACTTAGAGGTCGACCCAACATTCCTGGCAGACATAATGTGGACAGAGGAGGCACGTTTTTCGCGTAACGGAATGTGGAATAGACAGAACGTTCATACCTGATCCATGCAAAATCCGAGATATATTGTCGAAGTTCGACATCAAGTACGCTGGTCGGTAAATGCTTGATGCGGAATTTTTCATGGGAAAATTAACGGGGGTTATATTTTACGAGGGAACGTTAACGGGACAAAAGTACTTGGAGCTTCTGCAGGATGTTATAACTGACATTCTTGAGAATCTACCATTGCACCAACTGAGAAATGTTTGGTTCCAACATCACGGCGTCACTCCGCATAAGACATCAAACGTTAAGCAGTACTTAATGAAAACATTCGAGAATTAAATCATCGGGTATGGTGGTTTCGTAGAGTGGCCCCGAACTCGCCGACCTGACCCCATTGGACTTCTTCTTATGGGGATACATAAAAGGGCAGGTATTTCCGACTCCTCAGCAACATTGCAGGATCTTCGAAGACACATTACTGATGCTTGTGCCTCCATAACGCCTGCCATGTTGCAAAATCTGCAGTGAGAAATCCAGTCCAGAGTGCAAATGCGCATAGTGACTAATGTAAAGCATTTTCAGCAACATAAATAAATGATCCTGAAGATAGTGAAGTGTCTCAGTTTCTTTCTTCCACTCTTTATGACATGACAATTTGGACAAATGGAACATTAACTTAGTTATATAATTTCTGAACTTCACAAATGTAGATCTGCAGTCAAGCAACAATTGTTATTGTTGCTGTTGTTCCTAATGCCCCCTGCCCGGAGGTTCCAGACCAGTTCCATATAGGCTTCGGACTGAGTAGTGCGGCTCCGGTTTATAATAGTACCACAAGGGTCGGTGTCTGACTTGGCTAGGTGCCACCACAATTTTGACCGAGTACCCCCAGGGGAGACATCTGGGGGGAATCGTACCTTTCCCAGACACTAACCTCATATAAGAACTTTCCGGTCTACGGATTTAACGCTCCCATTTCCTAGACACGCCAATCTACAATTAAATTCAGCCCCTCACATGGTGTAATACATGGTGTAATGGTTACCGTTCTGAGCTGCCAAGCAGTGGACTTGGGTTCAAATCCCCAGTAAGACTTGGTTGTTTCCGTGTCGTCCCCCTCATAGGGATCAATGCCGGCTCACCTGTATGGTGCTGCCATAATAAAGTAGCCAGTAAATCGCGGTGAATAACAATTAAGTACAGTTCCCCACATGGTGTAGTGGTTAGCGTTCTGAGCTGCCAAGTGGTGGACTTGGGTTCAAATCCCCAGTAAGAAGTGGTTGTTTCCGTGTCGTCTTACTCATAGGGATCAATGCCAGCTCGCCTATATGGTGCTGCCATATAAAGTAGCCTGTAAATCGCGGTGAAGAACAAAAGGCAATTGTCTCACGACAAAATGCTTCCGCATAAGACTAAATGAAAATCAGTTACAAATTAGAGGTATGTAAAATAATTAAGAGATTTTGCTGATTGATATTTTTTTGCTGTTTTCTAAATGAGTAAGACAATCTTTTTTTTAACAACCCGCACGCGTTATCTTGTACAATATCCTTACCGCCATAGTACACCACAGTTCACTAGCCATTTAATTGTAGGAGCACCATATAGACTGGCTAGCATTACACCCTATGAAGGGAAGACACAAATGGAGGCTTTTATTGGAGCAACGCCGGGATTCGAACTGAGCACCCTCAGCACCTAAAACAATCGCGCTGTTGCACAAGGCCGCCACAAGCCCTCTAAGACAATCCTTTGTTTGGACATAATTGCTTATAACTTCATCGTTCTTTCCATCTACTCGTAAAACAAAAGCTATGAGAGCTTTCAATCGATAATCATACAAGCTTATATGCAATATTTTAACATTTGTTTAAATGACACCTGTTATAAAAGCATACGATCAAGCTGCAATAAAAGGGTATATGACAAAACCTATTTTTCAATATTTTATATAAGCATATGGCTTTTATGCTAGAACCTGTCCTTTATAAAGTTCTTTCCTATTTGGGCTTTAGATGGAAATAAAGATTGTTCTTCGAAATAAGAAGAAAAGAGAGATATTGTTAGCCTATACGGAACCCTTCTTTTGTCTACGAATAACGGAAATTAAAACAACCTTGAGGCAGTTATTGTATTACCCAGAAATTTCATATAATGAAGTTACAAACAAGATCTACTACATATTTCCCAAATTCTTTAAATAACAAAATTTGTACTTATGCAAGAGAATGTGGTTTTATATTATTGGTTTCCGCTTGTTACAATAAAATGCTTCGAAGCCTTGTTATTGTAACAAGTAATGCTTTCTTTATAAAATTCTGCTTGCGTTACTATAGCCATATGAGGTTTCAAGTGATTATATTATACTGAGGAGGAAAGAAATAATCATTGAGAGTTCTAAGAAAATTGTATTCTTCTTTAGAAATGTGTGTATATAAATATTTTGATTTTGATAAAATTTTAATCTAACACATTGTCATTCAGACTTAAACAGTAGAATGTGCAGAGAGAGTAAAAAAATGGTTGCATTTGAAGGAGAAATAAACCCATGTGTTTTAATTCATAGGTAAACATTTTATTAAACTTGGGAAAAAAATATTTGAGTTTAATGATGAAATTAATTTTCATAATGATACACTGAATCGCTTATATTTATTATAGCATTTTTAATTGCACTCGTAAGGAACTAACATATTCTGCATTAACATTAGCATGTAAAAATGTACCTTTTTAAAAATATATTCTTAAGAGACAGAATATTTTATTAATCTGATAGATTTAAGGATGTTGATTAAAAATTTCAGTCATAATAAAATAGACATTTATAACATTATTTCGAAGAACACTGATTATTAGAGCTTTTCAAAATGTAAGATCTTCAACATTTTGAAGGGACAGCGTAGTAAAGAATCAGCTATGTTTTTAACTATAAATCACTGCTGTTAGTCTCCTAAATATAACTAATGTTATTTCTAGCATCAAAGTCTCATTTTAAAAGTATTAGGCCATCCGCACACGGGTCGTCTCGTACTAGAAGCAATTTTTCCCACCACTCAATTTCCTACGTAATTGAATAGGGCTCCACTAACGGGGCGATTGGCAATCGGCTCGAAGTCGAAGCGGTCTCGATTCGTATTCGTCTCATTTCACTCGAACAGTTTGGAACGGGCGTGATGCGCGAAATTTTCGATTATCAATGCAAGTGTCCAACATTAAATTTGTAGGAGAAGAGGAAAAAACCCCAGAGCTTTATGACCACACACTCAGTGCATTTTCTAGAACAGATTGTACAGAAAAAGCGTGAAAGGAAGTTGCACGAGAAGTCAGATAGGCAGGTAATGTATTTAATTACAAACTTTATTAATGTTCCATAGTTTAGTTTAAAAAAATTAGTACATTATAGTATTTCTTTATTAATTACAAAAACTTATAACAATCATTCTTTAAAAAATCTTATTACAGTTTCACGAAATCTATTCTGGTTAAATACATAAAAAGAATAATAATCAAATACAAAACACAGAGCGAAATTCAATACATTTGATTTTTCAAATCAGTAAACATAAAAATTATGTTTTTAGTTTTGATGAAAAAGTGTCAAAGTCTGGACTTTGTCGTGGTGATTGGTACCTGAGTCCCCCCGTCTCACCCACCCAAATACAAGAGCTTAGCACAAACTTGTGTATCTTAAAAATTATATGTATTTATAACTCCGATTGAAAACGAAATTTCAAATAATTTTATAATTAACAAAAAAAAATTGTATTTTTATAACATTTAAATATACCGAACTGAAATTTTTTTGACATTCTTTTGACATTCTATAGAATGCTAAAAATTTTGCATAACTTTCTTGTAATTAATGTGGCGCAACAAACAGCCGATGGTGAAAATTCCGTTCCAAGTACAGATGTACTTGTACTCTCCTCCGAAACCTTCTCCTTTTTATCTTACTGTACCAATATAACATAAGAATGTCCTCCTCATCACTGGAGCTGCTCATTTTAAACAAATAAAAACAAGAAGTTTTGTACTTTGCACGTTGAAGACATTCAGCCTACTGAGAAAAATATGGATTCGTCACCCCGCTTCGAATTATAGACGAAACCACTTCGAGTGCGATTCGACCCGTGTGCGGGTAGACTTCGCATAGTTCATACAGGACGCACATCTCGCTTCGAGTTCGAGCCGAGTAAAAGACGACCCGTGTGCGGATGGCCTTAATCTTATTTAATGATGTAAAAATTTCAGTCATACTAAAATAGGCTTGTATAATATTATTATCTCAAAAAACAATTGTCATTAGAGCTTTTTGAGAGGTAAGATCTTCACAATTTCGATGTCACAGAGTAATGAAGAGTTTGCAATATTTTCAACTATAAATCAAAGCTGTCAGTCTCCTAAATATAACTGATGTTATTTCTAGCGTCAAAGTCTCGTTTTAAAAGTTTCTTATCGTGTTTCTTACAAATGAAAGTTATTCCTCAGAACGATGTTTCCTAATAATTCATAAGAAAGTTGCGTATTGGGTTTGTTTTTCTTTATGTGAAAGTAACTCTATGCATTGAAAAATTATTCTGTGATTATTTTTTGACAATGATAAATCATGTCATACTGTGACTTTTATTGAATATTTTCTTATTATAAGACTATGAGGTAGAGAAGTAGGTTGCTATAAACTGGAAATGAATATAACTTCAGTAAGGACCCAGTAAAATCCTTGGTTACTTTCCATTTCCTTCGTTAAATTTAATTTCACCAAGAGGTCTCCAAATAAATTAAGCCAGAGGTAATTTAAATTATGTAATTTTAATTTTGACAAGTAGTATAATTTTCTAACTACCTTGTTTCTGAGGTATTCTCAAAACTTAATTATTTGTCGTATATTATCATTTCAGGAGCAACAAACATTCTAAAAAGGCATTGTGCATTTAGTCGCTGGTTTATGTAGTTTTCTTTAAACCATCCATATTTGTCGAATATCCGGTAAAGATACCATCTTTTATGTTTATTATTTATAGTAGTTTTAGAGATGTTGTCCTTCATTTTCTTAGGCTGATTGCATGCAATTACAACCTTGTGTTTCAAAAATTAGTAAAAAATGGGGAGGGATAGTTTGTGTTTTAATGTTTCACTTAATGTGTCCGAAGTTGCCAAACGGTAGCTGTTTGGGCTTGAAACTGTTGATTATCTAACCGAATCCCGACGAAAGCCCTCTATGAGATCATATCGGATGGGAGAAGGTACGACCCCCAAGTTTAGCCCCTAGTTATGCTGGGTTGAAGTTGAGAGGGCCCCGTGGGGGGGGGTAGTTGACCCCCCTATCCGATGTCAACATTAAAAGATACCAACGATTCTCGAGTAATATGTGCGAAGCATGTCTTAATTGACAAATACCCCGCATCAGCAAACAACAACAACTACATGTTTTACTTAATATAAATGTTCATAACAATAAAGTTGAAAACTTAACCATTAAATGCAACCCAACATTTTTAAATGCATCACAAGAAATGGTAAAACAAGATATAGTAAAGGAATGTTTTTAAAGGACGTTAACTGTATCTTCCTTTCCAATTTCTTATGAAACATTTGCATTGACTAAAGAGCATTGTAATAACTTGGCTAAACCATAAATTAGGCAATTTTATTACGAGACATTCTATTCAAACATTCATTGAATAAGGCTTGTCTCACAGAAAGAATTCTTTGCAGTACTATAAAAGCGGTTCTTATGTACCGAGTCAGACATAGCAAAGTTTCCTCCTGGGAAAGCTTAAGGATTTCTAAAGGTCCATCCATTCAAAGTGGAGATAATGCTGTCGCTAATGTCTTTTCGGGGAAAATACTCGGTCGGAAAATGAAACATCTGAGCTGCCAATCTTTTGAAATATGAAATATAAATGGAAGAACTACACACAAAGAGTGATTTAAGTCAGAAACATCACAAAGATGGCATTTGTTGAATTCTAGAGGCTTATTCTTGTGTTATCGAAGGAAATATTGGTTCTTTTGAGGAGTTATAAGTGTGAAAAAAAAAATGCAACACAAATCTTTCAGAAAATGCATTTCACATTCAGGGAAATTTTGAGTTTAATCGTAAAAAAAATTCCAGACTATATATTATACAAGTTTTTACCCATAAAATTACTTATTATAGTTTTAAAGTTATATTTCAAATTAAATTATTGTAGAAATACTATGAAGTTCAAAGAATTACAGAGGAAATAATCTTTGAGTTTGAATTAGATAATATAGTTAGCGAAACGGAAAATCTTCTTTTATTAAACTATTTCCACAGAGATTAATGATATTGATTCATCTCTCATCATGTAAATACGACTTAAAATCGCTAGCGACTGCATGGGAAATGAATAAATCCTTGACCCCAATAACGAATTTCCCTGCTAGGTATATTAAAAAAAAGTTATGTTTGCAGTCGGATGAAATCCATCAAATAGTAGAAGATTAACGACACTTCTATAAATTCTTTTCCCATTGTGTTTAATGTTCTAATTACGAATTTTAAGTAAGAGAGATCATTAATTTTGAGAACTATAAAAGACTGATCGACTCTTATTGTGTTCTTTTTCTTTGATGTGATTAATTTCATGATGATAGTTTATAACATGCAAAAAGTACAATATGCTTGCTTTATATATACTTTAATTAGAAATCATCAGATAAAAAAGGTATTTAATTTAGTTGATATTACACAAAGGACAACTCTTTCAAGCAATGCTATCAAAGTAAATATATAAACATTATTTTCTATTTATTATTTGATAATATAGTTGGAAATGTAAAGATATGCATGTAATTTTTATAAATAAGACAGAAAAAATTAAATATTTAACATTATCTTCCTAGACAAATAGACTAAAATAATTTGATAAGCAAATAAAATTCTAATTCATGCCTCTTTTACTGTTTGTCAGAAATTTACTCTAAGAACATATTTATATTATAAAAAAGCTGATCAATACATTATAAAATACCAGTCACAGTAGTTAGGATTAATATGATAAACATTTTAGTTTCTTAACTTTAAATAAATATATCAAGAATTTAATTTCTATCCTTAATGTGATTTCAGTAAGGTAAATTATGAAACTGTACTTTTCCATGTAGCTATATGTTAGATAATTTATTTTTTAAACTACAGGAGCTGTGGTTTATTAGTTAAAGAAATGGAAGGCCGATAAAGATATTTAGATGTCGTTAATCGTCAGTTATTTAAATGAAAGATGTTTTGTTTTAACGTTTAGGAATATCCCTTTTATGTGAATTTAACGTATTAAGTAATACCGGTATCTCTAATTAAGTTTAAACCAAAAGTAAATTTACATGAAAAAAAATCCCTAACAGCCCCCTAGATATTTTCTGAAGTCATGAAACGTACACAGGATAATTTATTTTTTCAAATAAAATTATTTCATAAAAATATATGGGAAAAGTGTTTGATATTTTCTTCTCGTAATACGCATTTGTTTGAGAGATTGATAATACCCTTTAAATGTAAATAATAACAGTTTGAGACTAAATATATAAATCATAGAAGATAAATTACAAAATAACTTCGCTCAGATTTGCATCATTATTACTCTCGTTTCTTATGTTGTTATAAATATACAATACTCTCAAGTCGGAGAAATGCACACATATCGTAATTTTTCTGGGGAAAAAAATCACGTACGCACATATATTTAAGTGGTTATTTACAAATTAATATTGCAAAATGTTTTATCCTTTCGATTTATAAATTCTGTTAGGTTTGATTCTTAGGTTATAAGTATTAATATGATTAAGAAGTTTAGGGTACATTTTAATTTGCCCCTTTATCAAGATTAAATTAAAATGAGAGCTTAAATAATTTATAAAAGCTGAAAAAAATTATTCATTGGAACGAGGTAGTTTAAAAAATGTCCGCAGAAAGATAATTTAAATGTTTTGAGTACATTTTAATTTATCGCTCTAACAAGATTAATTTAAAACGAGTTCTTAAATCACTTATAAAAGCTTTAAAAATGTATTCACTTATAAGAAGCAGTTTTTAAAATATCTTCATATTTATAACCTGTCAATTATTGCTTTACTTATAGGATTTTACCTCTTGTATGGATTTTCTTCCCAGACGCTGATCCATTGAAAAGCTTCATAGCTCTCACAGTCGATGAAAAAGGTAAAAAATGTTTTTATTCAAATATTGAAGATTGAACGGGAAATACAGACAGAATATGAAATGAGGGATCATCCACCACCAAAGCAAGTAAAGAATTCCAGTCGAAGTGGAGTCAGGACTCCTCAAAAGGCTAAATGGTTGTAGAGTATAGTGGGTGAGAATTCAGGTTTGGGTTTACAGTAAACATTGCAGTGTGTTCGCTTAGGGACAACATTTCTGTTTTCTCTTTTACGTTTGTAAATGCAATCGTATTGTAAATGTTCAGCTCAGTCTTTAAGATACTGCTCGTTAATTTTTAAGACCGATGACTTTCCCTATTAGTCCCTTGATCTTACAAAGTTATCAAATAAAATATCTTGTGTTTAGATTAACTTACTTTATTCAAAAAGAAAATCTGTTAAATAATTAGAGTAATTTGTTAAATAATTAAATAATTTATTTGTGAGAAGTTCTAAGTCTTTTTACTTTTAAAATCAGACTCAAAGCTTACATGTATTGTTATACTTTCCTTTCGAAGTTACCAATGGGGAATGACTCACATGAATCTCAGTTTTTGCAAAATATAAAGAGAAGGGGATTTTCAGACACATAAGATTCCTTTGAAAACTTTTTTTAGAGTATCCTTCAGTTTTTTACAAATCAGTATGTGCCAATTTGTAATCCTGTTTTGATTAGACAAGCGACATGTTCTGTTCCCATCTTACACATTGAATGTAACAAATCAATATTAAACCTAATACATTTTTTTACCCCCAAAATTATTTTCTTTTCAACTTCATCATATTAAACTTAATAAAAAATGAAGTGTTAAATTTAACAAAATAATTTACTTAAATTATATAAATTAAGCTATCATGGAAGGGATTTCATTTGTGTGATTCTTCTTCACCCTAGCCGGCACATGCCAGACCAGAGCATTTATCTGGAATTTATCATAACTTATAATGTAATGATGAATTTATTTTAATGAATTTTTTTAATTTTCAATAATCATAAAACTGGAATTTTTTTCTATTTCTCATGTAATACTTTCTAAAAGTGCATCGAACTTTCCAGTCAAAAATTTATTAAAATAACTAGAATTGGCTAAGCGTTCAGTTACACCGTTTAAGTGTAAACGGTATTTCTGTGCATTTCATATAAATGGAAGAATGTAGATATGAACGTAATACGACCATACCCCGTCTCAGTCAGACTCAGGTAAGGACGGATACATTCTTAAACACTGCACTTCATAGTTTGATCGTTACACAATCAATATAGATCGAAAGTTCCGTCCAAAATTACCTGCCTGTTCTTTATGTTCTTAAAAGTCTTCTTTCGTGTTTGAATGCAGTACATTATACAATTTTTTTTTCATTCAGCTGGTGTTTTGTTCAAAAAAGTGAGAAAAAATTGTTTATTGGTTTATGTACATTTTTGAGTGAGTTTAGGTTTGGTTGAGTTTCTTCTTTATTTAGACTGTACATATTGCACCTGTGCTAGAAGAGTGTTACATCTCCAAATTTTTCGATTTTGAGATAATTGCACCACAGTGCTCTATAAGGAGTGCTTCTCATTCTCGAATTTCGTTTTTAACCTAGTACCAACACATTCTCCTAGATGGCGCTTATTGCCAGCTTTCACAACTTGGAGAGGGAACTTGCTCACCATGCGCGAAGAATGAAATTAAGATTTTTGCCAGTGCCTAATGTTGTTGTATTAAAATGCTTCTGTAATGAAAATGTCCATTAAATTTTATTTCGAGAAAAAAATGTTTTTATTTGGAAAATAAATTTGTATTTTTTCCTAACCTGCTGTTCATGTTATCAAGGATTTTTCTTTGTGAAGTGAGAAGTTTAGATAGATTGCGCATTAGCATAGAGATATGACAGTATTCAAGCTTTTCAGTCGATGTTGAAAAAAAAAGGTTACTAGAAGATGGTTATATCTTGTAATTAAAATTCAAAAGTATGCTTTAAAAATTGAAAACAACTTTAATAGTATATGGTTTTGCCTTCTAAAGTGATTCGAACAATATTTTTCCCAAAATTATCATATGCATTTGTAAAACAAGGAGATAAATTATCATATATCTTCATTAGCTCTTCCTGAAAATATGGCTATTTTGAGATGTAACACTGTTCTAGGAGAGGTGCGATATATTTGCCCTATCCTATGGTTTTTTGGATGTACAAGTCATCACCGATTTTTAATTATAATTCATCATTTTTAGTGACCCAAAATGTGAAAAAATTTTAAGTTAGAGTTTTTATACAAGCAAATAAATATATGTGGCATTTTTTAATGTCCTGTATTTTATACTACAGTGGTTTTTTTGTGCATTTGAGACTTGTTATGCTTTAAATGGGCTTTTACATTTTTTTGTACCATAGAATTCCATTACTGTTTCTTACAATTACAATTTCTATACTATTATATTCAATTTCCTTCCATACTTATTCGATTCTTGTTCATGCATTCAGGCTCCATACAGTTATTTTAAAATAGTTTTACATTCTCAGTTCATTTATCATTACCAGTAAAAATTACTTTAATCACACCTTATCCATCGTTTCCTGAAAATCAGGTGTAATACGTTTCTCCATAAAAAGTATTCTTTGTTACATATGATTTTTTAACATAAATATGAAGCCCACTTTATTACATCCAAAAATACATTTTATTTGAGTGTTAAACGAGAAATATAATGATTTCCTATTACACAAACCTCAAAACTAATGACATTGTTCCATAATCTACGCCACTTAAGCGTATTTTGTAATCTGAACCCTTTTCAGGTTTTTTTCGGTTCTTTCTTAATTTTAAAAGCGATTTGTTTCTTATTTTATGGAAAAGTGTAACATTGCGCTAAATTTAGAGCTCGGCATTTTAAAGGCAAACAGTTATTTTAAAGTTTATTCATTAGGCTGGATACTAAATACCAGCTAAACACCCGTGCTTCGTTACAGGATGCATTAGTACCATCCATTATGTCATTTGGTTAATTTAATTTAATTCAATTTTAGCAGTAAAGTCGTCATTCGTGAGAGGATTTCACCCTGTAATATATAATCCATGATCCGATATTAAATGCAGGTTTTGGATTTTCATATTTATTTTGGGAGATCAAACGTCTTTAAACACCTTTTAAGGTTCAATTTAAAAAAAAGCTTTCTTAGTGAGCATCTAGAGCCTTAGGGGAGTCACCATATAAAATTTCAGCTCCCTAGGTCTTGTGGTTGCAGAGATAGTGATCAGTCAGTTAGTGTTTTATTTTGAGAGTTTAAGTCTCTTTCAAAACCCTTAAAATTTTATTTTTTTTTAAGATTTCTTAGCGAACACCTAGATTCTAAGAAGAAAGCATCATATATAATTTTAGTTATATATATATATAATATATATAACTGAAATTTTATATATATATATGTGTATATATATGTGTGTGAATATATATATATATATATATATATGTGTGTGTGTGTGTGTGTGTGTGTGTGTGTGTAATATCCCCATTATATCACGTCCCTAAATTATAACCTGAAAAGGAAAAACTAGCTCATATTTACATCGCTCGAGCTAGACTCATCCTGAAAGGAACAAAAATTAGATATAAATGCAGTTGGGCTAAACTTCTTAGTACATCGTTCATTAGAGAGAAAATAAATCTGTTCACTCCAGAAGAACGGCTTGGAATAATATTACCTTTCAATATTAAACGCGAGGGGGCGAGGTACACATGTGACTATTATTTGTAGGTTCAGCAGACTTAGGGGCTCAGGAAGCTAACCCACTCCTGAATTCGGTCATATACACGTGTAGAAATGCGAAGGCATGCGATTTACGTGAAGTTCTGTGGCTAAGGGTTTTATAGCGATAAATTATTATTACTGGGGATTATATTTAGGAAAGGGAATTTAAATGCTAAAATGGAGGGCATAATATTTAAGATATTACAAATATACATACATACATATATATATATATATATATATATATATATATATATATATATATATATATATATATATATATATATATATATATATATATATATATATATATATATATATACTAGCTGAAAACCCGCACTTCGCTACGGAGTACATTCAAATTGAATACAACGGTCAATGTATGCAACTAATGCCAAACTAAATATATATATATATATAGGGGAAGGTGGGGTAAGATGACGAACTTAAGCTTCAAATATTTTTCCTGAATTCAATAAGTGGTTTAAAAACCTGAAATTTTTAGAAAGACTTCTTTCAACCTGTATGTTTTATAAAAAAAATTGAAACGATTTCATCTCTTCTTGGAAGATGGCCCCCAAGAAATTCTTCCCCCAAGAAAGCAATTTTCGTCATCTTACCCATTATGTGGGGTAAGATGACTATGGGTGGTGGGTAAGATGGCCAATGGATAATAATATAAATCAAGATATAAAGGTTTATTTTTAAAAATGCAGAGAAACAATTTCACTTATGTACTTAGTGAAAAAGGCACAACTAACACAAAAAATACAATGACAGATTACCCATAATGAAACAAAAACTTAAAGAATTAGATATAAAAATTAAGAAAAAACATAGGTAATAAAGTTCATATACAAAAATCGCATTTTCAGAGTCTGTTTTTCGTTTCATTATCATCCCAGCCGGAACATTGAGCATGTGCCCAAGATTTGCAACTGAAGCACTGATACCATAATTCGTCCTTTTCCTCCTCCCCGCAAATAATGCAGTCTTTTTCCAATAATGTTTCAGTATCATAGTCGTCGTCCTCCACATATGGAACTTCTTCGTGTGATGACTCTTCAGATGACCAGTAATCTCGTTGACGCATTCTAGTTTTCCTTCTCATTCTAGGTGTTTTCGTTAAACATTTAGCTTTGTTTGACGCTAATGTTTCAGCTTTCCTTTTCAATCTTTCCTGTCGTTTCAGTTCCATCAATTCTTTTTCTTTATTCTTTTTTTCAAGAGCTTGTTTTACAGGAGATCCAGAAATGTGGTAAGAAGGCAGTTTCTTCTTTGGTTTCCTGGTTGTTTCTTGCTGGCCATCGGATGTGGAGGAAGATCTGAGGAAGTTGATGGCTGTGGAGATAGGGTTGATGAAATGGTAGGTTCAGGAGGAAAGGCCGATGAAATGTGCTGCTGACAAATGGTAGGATAATCTAATTAGTTGTTTTCAACAACATGAAGTGTGAAAATCTTCGTCTGTGAAAATATTGCTGTCTAGAGGGTCAATGACAGTAGCTCTGAATTCGGTCACAGCAATCTGGACAGTACTAATTCTAAGGTAGGCTCCTCCGCATCTTACCCCAAAACGCGATTTTCGATTTCGACTTGTTTATCAGTATCCAAGCTTATCGTTAATAAACTATAACATACACAATTTTTAACGTTACGAGTGGTATTTTGAGAGAGAAAAATGGAGAAGAAAAAGTAACTTACCGTAGTCCGGTAATTCCTTGCGCTGTGAAGTCCAAAATTTACAAACACAGATTAAAGAAATACATTTGAGTCGCCACTACTCACAAAATGATCTCAATTTATATTCCTTGAAGTGGGCGTCATAACCCAATACTAGAGTCTTAAAAATTGCCTGGACAGGTGCACCTATCTATGATTGCGTCGGAGAAATACCGATTTCGTCATCTTACCCTACTTTCCCCTATATATAATAAATACGACGATCAATGTATACAATTGATGTAAAAAAAACAAAAAAATATATTTATAAAAAAATCGGGACGGATATTTTTATAGACAAAATAATGTAGAAGAAAATATTCAAATTAAATCTAATAGAATGCTAAAGAATATAGTACAGTTAATATAGTACAGTTTGAGGAACATAACATCTTTTACTGTATTTTAATATGTTCAATCGTCTGCCGCATTAGCAAGAAAAATTTTTTTTTGACTATTTAGTTGTTATGTACTTGACTATAAATTTATTTAAATTACCAGAAAAAGAAATCCCGTGATCACCATTTAATAAATTAAATTCTAAAAATTAATCTTTAAAAATTCACCAAAAATCAGAAAATGGAAGTAAAGATACGAAAAAGATCTCATTTTAAAGGAATGTTTAGGATCTTTCTCGTGATATAAATTTTATAACCCTCAAATTATTATTTTAAATGCAAACTTCAAAAAAAGTTACAAAAACAGCTTAAAAATTTAATTTATAAAAATCTAAGAAGAATTTTTGAAAAATCTTTTCTTAGTGCACCCCTACACCATAAGAAGAATCGCCATGCAAAATTTCAGCCCTTTAGGTCCAGCGGTTTGAACTGTGCGTTGTATGTCAGTCAGTCAGTCAGTGAGTGAGTCAGTTACGGAACTGTTTTATATATATATATATATATATATATATAACTTTGGAAAATGGCGGACAGAAAATGGCGGATTGTCTCTATAATAATAAAGTTATTTGATGAAGGTATCACTAACACTCACTGAAGAAGGGATGAAGGCAACACAGTGAAAGTCTGATGATGGCAAGTCTCTATAGATTAATATCTGGAAAGGTTGAATTACAGTTCTGTCTACGGAAGAAAGTTTTATATGAAGAGTCACTGAAATCGATGAACGAAGAAACTCCTCTGGCCGGATTTTTGATGGAGATGTTATCCACGCGTTGGCATATCGTGATCAGAAACGCTTAAACTGGATAGTGGCAGTAGATCTCGACGATAAATTAATAATGAATAAGTTGTGAACCGCATACCTAGGAATCATTCGCGTACAGCTTGCAACGGGAAAGGAAGTTGAACTCTTAAAAAAACTCCATTCTACCATTTCTTGATTAAAAAAATGTTTTTATTTTACAGTACGGACCATGCTGGTCTAACACAACATACAAGACTTGAATATGAGCGACCTACAGGGACGCTAGAAACAGTGCTTCTGCAGGAAATTCAACTCGCGAGCATGGCTTCCCCACAGGATCCGGCCAAAGCCCTTCCTTGGGGGGGGGGGGTTACCAAACCCACAGTCAGTATCTTCTGAAGTCTAATAATCATATCCTATTTTTCATTCACTGGTCAGGGGTGGAATGTATTAAGGTTGCCAGGCACGGAAAACCGCTAAGCGCGGAAAAAGGGCCCCAAAATAATGTGCCAACAACCTTTGCGAGTGCTAATCAAAACGGCGAAGAACCCGCCAAGTATAATAGTTTAGCCAAAAACTCTATTGGTCTCGACGACTAAGGACGTCACCAGAGCGCATTTTTCGAAGGAGGAATGACAACTTTGGACCCTTGCGAGGACAACAGAATAAACGGGACCCTTTTTCGAGACTAGTTATTGAACAGGATAATAGAACTGGACACCCTATTCAACCAGGTAACAGAGCTTACAACAGGAATGGACGTGTAACCGCACATCTCACAGAACTTGATACATTTAACTTAAACTGAGTCCCCAGGACTTGTGCACAATGCTATTATTCTTTCAGAAATACCCTACTGAGCGAAACCACACAGCGTGTGAACTTCGCGGAAAAAGCACGATGAATATTCAAGATAGGGACCATATTTTAATTAAAGGAAAGTAAATTGAATTATAAAATTTTGACTAGGATTATTAAAGTTAATAAAAAAACACTAGAACTAATTAATAAAAACCTGTAACGAAAGAAATCGTCGTTACTTATATATATATATATATATATATATATATATATATATAACCCAAAAAACTTTTAAAATTCAAAAATTCATTCAAAAATGATTGGGCGTATCGCGATGAAAATCAGTTGCGTAGTCAGTTTCGAAAATAAGAAATCGAACTTAATTAGGCACTTTCTATACAACCCCTGTGTTGTTCCCCAATCTTATCGTGCTCGGGTGATACATCTTCTCGTGTGAGTTCGAACCCAGATCCCTGAACAACTAATAATTGCAGGAGTTTTTGATCACGAGTCAAGACTTCTAATGTATAAAGTTACTAATACTGTATTAAGTACTGCATAAAGTTATAAATAGGCGTGCAGCAGAGTAGAGGTGAGATTTTTTTAATTGTTGCTGCCTCGACAATATGTAAAAGTTTAGGGAATAAAATGTCTTTGTTCTAAGAGTAGTGCAAAGTTTGTGGGCTAGAAGGGTCAATTAACAGTATGTTATCAACTGAGATCTAAGGGGATATTAACTTTCAACATCCCAAAACCAACAGCGGTGAGTTTCATCAGCCTACGACGTATAAGTCCGAGAACAGGATCACTGAATAGACGCTGTGACGCATCGGCCTCCCCCCCCCCCTATCTCTCTGTGCCTGTGCATTCTACACACACACACACGCATATATATATATATATATATATATATATATATATATATACATACATACAATGCTATACAAAGCTATACAAAGCTATACAAAGCCTCTATAGTCCCGTTAACAGAGTAAATTCTGCGATAGTTTAGTATGTACAACATAGTAATTAATGACAGTAGGCAAAGACTTAAGGAGCACAATGTGGAGACTACTAGAATGTTAGCTTTTAACTAAGAATTTTGATATTTACCTATCCAAGTAAAATTAAAATTTTTTTTAATAAATGCGAAATTTTTGAATATATATTTTTTTGCGAATAAATGCGAAATTTTTTATACTAATTTTTTTTTGGTGAAATTTCGATATTTTTATGCGAAATTTACTTGTGATCAGTCGCTGAGTGGTATTTGGCTTTTATAAATATTCATACATTAATGGATATCGGTAAACTAAATATAGTACGGTTTTAGGTCTTATTCGAAGGATAAGATTAATACACCTCCAATGAAACACTGAACAAATGATTTCTTTTGTTTTTGAAGAAAACGAGAATAAAAAGGAGAGAACTTATTTCACGATAAGGAAATAAATTTATAGGAATAAGGAAAGGAAAATATTAAGGAAAATAAAAAGGATAATATTAAGGAAATAAATTTATCGTGAAATAAGGAGAGAACTTATTTCACGATAAGGAAATAAATTTATAGGATTAAGGAAAGGAAAATATTAAGGAAAATAAAAAGGATAATATTAAGGAAATAAATTTATCGTGAAATAAGGAAAGAACTTATTTCACGATAAGGAAATAAATTTAATAAAAATAATTGCATCCTGATGAGTAAATAAATGAGAAAATTCCGACAAAAATATTATAATTAAAGGGTTATCTATACGATGAGCGTGGAATATGACATAAAATATTTTCTTTATTTTTGTTTTATTACGCAGATATTACTGTTGGAAATTTTTCATTGCATTTTAAAGAAGAAGTATAGCTTTTTTATATTTAAAATACTAAAATAATATAATCAGATTCAGTTTTTAATTTTGTTTGGAAAACACAAGACATTACATTATCTGCTAAAAATACTCAAAAACTTGCAAAATGTTGAAACTGATATATTACATTATGTCAGAAAAATTATAAATTTTACTTTTAAAAAATGAAAAAGCATATACAAGTTTTTACTACGGAAAGAAACTTTGTGTGAAAATTAGTTATTAAAGCTTAATTCAACCAAATTACCGACACACAACGTTTAAAACTGAATCCAAACAGTTTTGTAAGAAAGTTTTTTTTCCAATTCGGTAGGCACTTATCTCTGATGGTAGGTACTTTTTGACATTGGTCCCATGAACACCCGAGAAGTATTTGCTGGCTTCTATACTATGAGAGAACCCCTTAAGTGATCCAGAATTGCTCCCTCTGGGAGCAAACTACCAAGCCTTTTTCGGGAATTGAACCCAAGCCCCTGGCATGGTAGCTCAAAACGCTAACGACTACACCGTATAGGCGTGTAAAACGGCCTTCTAAGGCTTCTGAGGCTTACGGTAAAAGGCTTCTAAGAATGTAAAATTGAATCGATTTTTGCAGAGTAAAATATAATTTTTGAAAATCTTTTAAGATCATACATACGATATTTCTATAAAAAATGTTTGTTCTAAAAGATTTAAAGTCTTTATAAAAGATTTTCAAAAATTTTTACAAAAAATTTTCAAAATCTTTTATAAAAATCATACATTCGATATTTCTATAAAAAATTTTTGCCCATGAAATGTACGAATTTAATATATAAATTATACACCAATAAAGTAAGTAGCTTAGAATTTATGAAATGTAACTTTAGGAAGATGTATTATTTGGTAATTTAATCTTTAAAGTTTTAATATTTTTTTCTTTCGAGATAAAAAAATACATAAAAGTTTAAAAAAACTTTTTAATAAATAATAATAATTTTATTCAACGTTTCTGATCCGAAAGTTCAATTAAAATGTAAAAAATAATAGTTATTTAAAAAACATCCTTTTGAGGGATAATGTAAGATAAACTAACTTAACCAACTTATGTATTACTAATGCACTCCAAATGGTAAAATATTTTTGACTGCAGTTTATAGAAACTCTCTTGAAGATAAAAACACAGTCTAAAAGGAAATTAATAAACTCAAATCAATATTATCTCTCTTAGCATTTGTTTTGGTTTCGGAAGAAAAATAATACTTAATTCTTTTAGGGGAATCATTTAATGCATTATCTAATAAATAACTAAAGATAAAAAGCAACAATAAAGCCCCCAGTTCACAAGCGCGTAATAGGTTGAAAGTGGTTTCGTTTTAATTAGTGCCCCTACTTATCAAAGCTAAAATCTGTTTTAAACATAAGCATTTGAGACCAAAAAAATAGAGAATTAAATGCCTAGTATTTTTTGTAAAAATTTCAGTTTTAAAATTAAGCTAATTTATCAAATCTAAATTCCCCATTACTTGGGTCATTAGGCTTATAACTGGAATCGTTGCCCCTTTACACACAAATACTCTTTTCAAATTCTAGCGTTTATAAATTATTGGGAATCAACTAAATTTTCTAGAAATGTAAACCATGGTGTAAAGCCTTCTGCTTAATTTTCGGAACTGCTTTTCACGGCTGAAGAGTTAATTTCTTTAAATTAACTTTTCTCCTTATTTAATTTCCCAAAAAGTGTTTTCGAAATGCATTTCAATTTCTCCCATTTCTATGACACTTTCGAAGTAATTAGCCAGACGAGATCTAATGTTTGAATCCTTTAAGCTGATTTTTGAAATGTTTTTAAATTATTTTCGGAAACATCAGAATTCAAGCTCCCGGCGTTTTTGTCTCGGTTGGAATTAAAATATGGGACATTTTTAAAAATCAACAAAAAGATTCAGTTCCAGTGAAGCGTCTGTTTGTTAAATTAATTCCAGTGATGAACGTTATTTTTAAAACTGTCTAGTTTACAGAAAAGGGATTGCATTTGATTTATTAAAGTCATTTCAGTTTTCTTTTGTTTTGTTAAGTCAAGGGAAAATAAAATAAATATTTAACAGATGATGAGGAAGATTGGAAGATTTTTCATAAACTTCATAACTTTAATCAGACTTGGGCTAAATTTGAGAGTTAGCTAATGGGAGACGTGCGTGGTGTCGTCAAGCGAAAACATGCGATCCAAATAAAGTAAGTGTTTGCTATGTACAAGGGTGTTTCACGTTAAGATCAATATTTTATAACAATTTATGAATGACGTGGTAATTTTATTGAGCTTTAATTTGAACTTTACGGATGGTAAAGTTAGTTGTCATACTCTTAAGAAGCATGCTTGTTAACAGTATGGACACCTAATGAAAGAATTTAGTTTTGAAAAGGAATTTCTGCAGAAATTCCATTTCAAAACGAAGTTCTTTCATTTAACGTCACTATAAACCTCTATGCATTTTACGGATTCCTTTGTTTATAATTTTTCAAACAGTCATGAATTGAAGATGTAGTAGAATGCAACACATAATCTTAAGCATGCTGCAATAAAGCACTAATGAGCTAAATATTTTTAGATTAGATATAATATAACTATAAATACGTTGAAAAGATTCAACACACAGGTAAACCTACAAACATCAAGAATTCTGTGATTCCTTTGTCGTGAGCTTTTTTAAAATTTTACAATAAACGAAAAGCCCTATTTAAGTTAAATATCAATCGAACATACAGCTGCATTCGAATTCATGCCAGAAATATTCATGCTCAGTAGGAAGGAAAAAGGTTCCATCTATGTAAAATACATCTTTTCAAAGCCGTTTGTTTGTAGCTTCCTAAATAGTTATGAATGAAAGAGGTAGTAGAAAGTGACACATAATCTTAAGAACTTGACAAAATAGACTTGAAGGGTATGCAGAATAGTTGAAAGATCTCTCACTAGCGCAATATTATCAAAATGGTAATATTGCGCTAATGAGAGGTCTTTGTAGAAAAGTAAGCTTAAAGCGTAAATGTAAGCTTAAAGACTTTGCACCTGAAGACATGTGACATTAGGCAAAGATTTATGATGAAATTAATCATGAGATTTCAAACCTGTTCGCTGTATTTTGTCCAGTGTACTCTAAGTGATATGAATTCCAAACATGTTAAAGGTGCAACTACATAATTGCGGATTGGTTGACAACACCTATTGACAAAGACTATTTGCTAGCTGCTAAAAGTAGAGATCTGACGAGGTGTAAGTCCCCTAAGAAAAAGGAATTTTCTAAGGGGAATGAATTGTCTTTTAGGGATTACACTGGGTACCTTTGTTCTATTCACGAAAAATCTCAGAATTAAAGAATAGATTGATGCATTAACTATTTTTTCTTTTCTAACATTCATTTAATAGCTTACCATGGGCCGTCTCGATTTGCCTAATTGTAACTAGCGTGAACGATCGTGAAACGATGCTTTCATATAATTAACATGTAGGACCTAGAGCCACCTTCTAAATATCTTATTTTGATACACCTCCATTTTACGAGTTATAATGCCATGAATAACTAGCAATGTTAAGTGATAAGAAGCAGCCACAAAATTTCTTTGCTCCGTTAATGGGCTCGTTTTTGTAATGGTGAAATCGGGTTGGACTGTTCAATGATAATACTTTATAAACAGGCATCATAAAGGCAATTTCAAAAAATCGCTTACGATCAGAAAGTCGAAAGACATTGATAGAAAATTCAATATAATATAAAGGAAGGTTCACTACATGAAACAAAATATATTTCCAGATGTCGGGAAGAGATCAGATAAATAGAAAAAGGAAATGTCAGCCACATACGTTAAAGGTTCGAAGCTCCAACCCCATTGTCCAACAACACCCTGGGGTGTCATTTTAAAATGGAAATGAAGGCATTATCAAAAACCTGAAGAAAAAAATATCGTAAGGGTGGATGCAAGAATTCAGAAGGTTCCCAATCAGAGTAGGTGGAACACTGAAGAAACATAACAGGGCAGTTTGTGTGTTAATTTGATTCACAAGAAAATTGTTAAAACCTGGTAATCTAAGTAGACATTGAGAAGCTCAATGCAGAAGTGAACGAGATGTCACGAAGAGACTTACTGTAAGAAATTTTTTACTCTCTCAATTTTTTTCTATATGCAGAGGTTAGGCTGGAGCACGGTCTTGGACAAATTAACGAAAAATATCCCTAAACTGAGTGTAATGTTCCATCTTGACAGATCAACAAAATCTATGTGGAAACAAGAGACCTTCTTAGATCAATCTGCAGTTTCCACTCCACCTAAGTTCACAGAAGATATGACCTCGTTAGAATTCATTAGTAAAGCAATTTTGACAGTTCAAGAAAATGACTTTCACAGTGAGCATGAAAAATTTAATTTACGATTGACCCATGGTATCTCTGATATCATTATTCAGAAAAAATATTTTTGTATGATATTATTTAACGTTGATGTAAATTCAGAGTTAATGATAAATACTTGTTCATATATAAGAAAATTCTGAAACAGTTCCAGAATTAGTGTCTGGAATCTCTACATTATGCTTAAAGCTGCAACTAAAGTATCCTTTTAAGTTCAGATCTATTCGGTAAACTATATAATTATCAGATATTTAAAATCCAATTAATAATTCTATCTCAAAGTTTTCACGATATAGAATCTAAAGTTTTCATCTATTTTTATGCAAGTTTGTTAGAAATAATAAAGAAAATGCTGCTTAGAAATTAAATTTAAATTGGTAGCTTTTAACGATATTAGTTGATGAATAATCGTTCTAAAGCTTATTTAAAATGCCATTTTCCCCATCAAAGTTAAGTTTAAGAACTTGTAACAATCGGCTGGTTTTCCAAACCTGCAATGCACGATAATAAACTTCCTGCCTTATTTACGTGACAGCTGTTCACGCGTGACAAGTTGATAACTCATAAATGAATTTTACCATTATTTAACTTTCCAAATGTATTTTTGAAGTGGAACGCAATTTTTCTATTTGCATTTAAGCCTTTTTCCGACTGCTTCATCTCTCAGCTTTCAAAAAGCAAGTAACTTTTGTTTCTTTATGGTTTTCAAAGCATGCAAAGGAATTTATTTCGCTTTTAGGTTTCAGTGATTATCCTTTTGGTCAAAACACTGTTACTGAGTTTACAACGTAAAACTGATGAATTTTCTAATTAAACTGAATTTTATTTATTTATAATATGTAATACTAATTTACATGACTGGAGAAAAATATTTAAAAAATCATATTTTTGCGATTTCTTTGATGATTTGAGAATGACAGAGTCCAACAATACTCAAAGGCCTTTAATTCGAACATAGCAGCTGAGTTTCACCGTGAAAATGAATGAATGAATGAGTACGGGAGGACTTTATACCCTTGGCTATAGTTACGACTGTTCCAAAAATGGAAAATTTCAGAACTCAATAGCCACGTCATCTAAGGGGGGAATACTGATTAGTTCTCCTGACCAGTCGTGCGAAAACTTCTGTCGACCGCGATCCGTTTTCCTTCAATGAAAAATCACGCGACCCCAATGAAAATTGATTGGTAACAACAATTTAAACGTAGTAATGTAAAAATTGGAAAAATCTTAACAAGAGTATAGAAAAAATCGAAATAGGCAAAATTGGAGAAACTATTTCAAAAATCAACGAAATGCCAATTTTGGGTATATATTTACTTTGCATAAAAATTGTTACAAATTTTTTTTTAAAAATTCGTAACAATTTATTTTTCAAAAAATGTGTTCCTGATGCTTTTTCCCAAACTTCCTGTGACTAAAAATTAATTTTTAAATATTAATATTCATTTGTATTTCATTTAGGTAAAAACAATACGAAAAATTAAAATTAAAAATGAAAATTATTTTAAAATGATAAGCTTGCTATTAAAACACTGAAAACCATAAACTTCATTTATCTATATAAAACAAAATCAGAAAGTATCAAGGGTGAACCTGGACCTCATATAGTATTTGTTCAATGTTTGGGGAAATATTTGAGAATGCCACTCTCATATCATCGTTGTTTGGTTTTTATATATCTACTACTCAATTTGAAAATCCAGTCTTGCACATAGAAGTAAAAGCCAATGGAAACAATGCAGTCATGTCTTATTTATAAATTATAAGACTGTGAACTCATAATTTATAAATAAGAATATATATATATATATATTATGGGCTCAAATGAGTAAAGTTGTGTAGTATGTTTCCGTTACGTCATTATGTAACCTTTAATATTCCCGCTAATATTTCATTATTTCTTTCATATACACAAAAAATGAGTAGATTAAAAAAAAAAGGGGGAGGGATCCGCCAACGGGTGAAGAATTATCTAATGCATATAGATGGATCCCCCCGCCATCCACGTACATGCATATATATATTTGAAATATATTTTGAAATTTACATAAATTATAAATCTCTGAGGCAAACATATATCTGATGAGACATTAAAACCCTCCAGGCATGAAAGTGGCTAATACCGTAAGCAAAATGTCTGCGTGCATGGCAAAAGGGGTCTCCCGCAGGATATAATTAATTTAGAGCATAGTGGTGCAGGTGTGGACATCTATATATTAATAATCTTTCTCCGCATGGTCTTTCAATAGCAATGAATGCCTAGTATTATAGAGTTACATTTAATATAACACTTTTGTGGACACACAAAAGGGAAAGTTTTCCGCTCCTATTGTATAGTAAATCGTATTGTAGTAAATTCCTAATAGTTAATTGGTCGATGCATTCCGTTAGTTCTTCACGCAAAGTGCTTGCTCTTAGGACTAGCCAATTCAAAGAACTCCTTATATACATGCTACGGGCGTCATCTTAATGGAATATACTCTCTATCAAAGGGTTTCGTGAATTTAGATTATTTATAACATCTTTAATCTTTTTCTACGTCTTGATACTTATATCATATAAACGTTCGTCCCATAATGCACTTTGATCAAAATAAGACAAAATTGTTAAAAAATGCATAAAATGTTCTGGGATATCTGGGAGAAAAATATAAATTTTACTTCTACCTTCTATTCATTATATCTTTATGTAAACTATATAAACTCGTAAAAAATGTTCGCAGATGTAGTTTAATTTTGGAGACGTATAATTCCTTCACAGTTTAAATGACGTACTGTGAAGGATTAGATGTTCTGCCAAATCACGAAATATAATGGAGCAGTTGTTGTTGTTGTTTTCAAAATTTTATATGCTTATTTTACTTTTGCAGAAAGAGGTGTATAAAGATATTCCACTTAAATAACGACTTAAATTATTATACATGCCATATAAGTTAACAGAAAATTGATTAATTTAAAATCTTAGCTTAATAAGAATCCTCATTTTCTTTGTTGAAAATATAGTGGATTAACCGATTTATATATATATATATATATATAGATATATACACACACAAGATATAAAACTGACGCAGACGATTGCATGCTATGAGAATGTAATGTTGGTGAAACGTTTCTAGCTGCGGCGGAGAAATTATCGTGAACAGGAATTAAATTTATATCTTGAAAGAAATATTGAAATAATCAATGTATCCTCCATTACAACAACTGAACTCAAACTACGACATAACCATTACAGGAGTATCAAAAAAGTTTTTAACTTGGTAACAAATGTTGCTAAGTTATTTATAAAATAAATAAATATCTCATAAATTCTCTCTTTCTGAGGATCTCTACTTGTTGGCTTGTTTGTGACAAAGAATCTGAATTCTGAGTCAGAAGTGAGACTCTACTTGTTGGCTTGTTTGTGAGAAAGAATCTGAAATCTGAATTCTGATGAAGTCATCAGAACAATTGTCGTACCATCCAAACTGTATGTTCTACTGCGTTTGATATTAATATCACTGGATACAACGACGTGTGTTTTTATGGAAGTGATCTATGCGATCTGTAAAAAGCTTTCAAATTCTGTGGTGTTCGGAGTTTAGTTTTGGTTGAAATATGTTTTGCACGAACGGCTTTGAGATAATTGAACAGTTTCTCAGTAGTATAACTTGCGTGATTGAACAATACAATGCACTTCCACATTGTATTGTTCAATCCGCATTTTGTCCACATTGCAATGTACTTCCGCATTGTACTGTTTAAATATATTTTACATAATTTTGCATAAATAAAATTAATTTGCGCAATACTCACAATCATGCAAAAAATTCAGTATAATGAGAACACAGAAACGACTTTATAATATTAATGTATAATATCAAAAAGTTCTGCAGGCAACTTTTTTCCTAATTTATTTCTGTATCTGATTTTTTAAAAATTACAAAATATTATTAATTTAATCACGGCATATATATTACATATTAAAAAAAAGAAATCAATTAAATTATACGTGAGCGACTTTTTTTAAGGAACGTTTGGACTAAAAAATGTATAACGTAATTAAAAGGCTTTGGTTTAAAAGATGAATAAGAAGAAAGAAACACAACTTTTCGAGATGTATGATTTAATATTACTCACAGAGTTTTCAAATAAAAAATACACTGGTTCCTAAAGTAAAAAGGAGCTCGTTCTCTAATGAGATTGTATAACTTAGATTTTTTTAAATTAATAAATGTTGTGAGAAAGGGTAAAATATGTAAGAAAGGTGTCGACTTATAGCTTCCGGTTCAATATCCTGGAAAAAAAAAATTCGCAAGATATAATTTAAATAAAAAAAGGAAGGTTAAAAAATAAAATTTAAAAAAGCAGTTCGTGATGATTTCGAGAAGATATCTGGATCTCTGTCTTTAAGGATGATGAAGAGTTTGGTAAAAATATATAAGTTGAAGTTAGTTAAACTTGCGAAATAAATTTTTTATTCTCCGGAAAAATAAGAGTAATTCAATTTTTCTCGTATTTGTGATTCCCCCGAGAGATGGAATTTTTTTTTTAACTTAAGAAGAAAGATTTAGGAAGAAAAGAAGTTTTACAAATAAACAGAATTAGTTTTTTTTCCCTTTTTTATGAAACTTTCTGTTACTCTATATTTATTAAACACATTAGTTCGGATGATTTATCAGATGTGAAGTTTTTAGATTGCTGGAGACAAAAATCTTCGCTTTCAGTTTGGCTGCTGCCTTTATAGAAAACGCAAACAAACTTAACTGTAAAATCACTCATTTTTATCAAGCTTGTTACAAAATCTTTCTAGGATTTTTTTAAGTAACCTGTTCAAGTTCATTTTTCTCTAAGTTACATTCGTGAACAATTAAACAAGTATCCTCTAATCCAGGCCTGGCCAACACGCGGCCCGCCGGGCAATTTTATATTTCTATTGAAACTTTTGTTTTTCGTTGCATGTATACATGAAATATTAAATAAATGAAAATTTGAAATAACGATAAAAAATTAAATTTTAAATTCACTATAGAAAAACCACGTAAAAAAGTTAATATAAATTGCCCTAGAAAGGGATAATTTCGACAAGGGGTAATCTTGGTTGTGTATGGAAACCAGCAGTCAAGACTGACTCCAGACACGAGTCTACACACTGTACCGTAGCGTGGCCAATAAAACAAAACTTTCACATTGGGAAAGACATGAGGTAGCGTTTTCCTTCGTTTATTTACTGCACACAACACCCACATATAAGAACAGAAGACAACACAAAAATTTCGCTGGTAACCCGAGTGTCCCCTCTCGCGGGTCAACGACCTCTCTCACCACTGGAAAACTTTTCCCCTCAAAAATAACTTTCTTCTGGACGCATGTGCCTAGTGTTCTAAGAAATATCTGAGAACTTGACAGACGCCCACGCATGGACTTCGGGACGAAATAGTACGACACAGCACGCTTGGGTCCGTCATCGTTTCGTTATCCACAGCGCGAACGAAGTTATTATTTCAAGTGAATATATGTTTAATATGTTTAATTGTTAGGTTTGTTTTTGACTTACTGGATTGTTTACTAATATTTTGTGTGTGGTGCTGATAGTTGAATAAAAGTAACATCTGAAGACATCCAAAGTAAGTTTGAAATTTATTCAAGTGAGTAGTATATTTTTACTAATGCAAGTAAATTTAAAAATTATTAAGAATTTAATAAAATGTTAAATTGATAAAAGTTATTAAAAATTTTCAAGTGTCAAGTGATCACTATTTGAATTAAGTTTTAAAAAGTTATTAAACACCGTCAACCGGGGTTACTTTGCCTATTATTAAAAGAAAAGTCTGCTCGACAAACAGCGGTTACTCAAACGGCATTGAGTTCTCTGCAAATAATCAGCGCTGTTAGTTGTAATGTTGGCAGGAGTGAGGCAGGAGTTTTTCCATTTAGTGATAGCTTATCAGTGTAAAACTAATCAATTTGTAAAGTGACTGTGATCAAGCAATTTGAGTACCTTAGCAACTTTGATCCGTGGAGCCCATAGGGATAAGTTTCTATTCTAGTCCTATTCCTAAGCCAAACAATGATGGTCCCTCCACTTCTGGCCACAGTGTGAAAACGAAAATGCGAAACTGACTCGAGCAGCGAGGAAGATGATGACATTTCTACTCATGACTCAACCAGTTCTGATGAAGAAAGAACGATGGAAACAGAACAGAGTTCTGGGGAAGAAAGAACGATTGAAACAGAACAAATCATTCAAATTGAAAGGCCCCTAAACCTGCAAGCAGGAGACTCTGTGATTGTGAAATTGCTTGGGAAAAAACTTTTGATGCATTTCCTGGCAAAGATTTTAAACATTTGTGACGATTGTGACTGGCATTTTCCTATCTGAGAACCAAAAACAAAGGGGAGTCGTTCACATTTCCTGAAAAAGTGGATGAATCCAGCATTTCTCTGACCGACGTTGTTTTCAGAACTCCATCTCCAAGAGAACGACGAGGCAAATTATTTTTTGAAGAAGATTTCTCAAGATATTTTCAAACAGTATGAGTCATATTACCTACATATGTTCCCTTTTTACTCATTAGTTTACTAACAGTTACCTACTAAAATTTTATAACGAAAATCTAACAATTCAACGAGTGCCTAGTATAAATATGATTTATAAAAATAATAAATAAAAAATTAAAAAGTTTTAACTGTTCTTATGTTTATTTTGGTTCATTTTACCCCCGGTAAAGCTAACATTGCCCAGATGTGACTTTAGAGGCAGTTTTTAATAGAAAACATCTGGTGTACCCCTGTTGTCTAGGTAATAACCCACTGGGTTTTTGAATTATTACTGAAAGAGAAATCAATGAAAATATATTTAAACACCATAAATCAACTCTATAAGCCCTCCACCAAGCCTAGAAAAAATTTCCCCTCCCCAAATGATAGAGAAGTACACGAATTTTTTACTAGAAATTTAAATTTGGGCAAAGTAACCCCGGTTGACAGTATTGTTATTTTTACCAGGACTTTGGACCAGAACTGAACAGAAAAAAATTGAAAAAATGCGGTTCTTTAAACGTAAACCGAACCCCAAAAATAAGCCACCCCTGAACCCGAATCGAAATCGAAAACGTTATTCATTTTTTTTGTACCGGTATTCAGTTAATTTATACTTATTTCGGTTCAGACACAAATTTTTAACTTAATGACTCTAAGATAAATTCTCTTTTTTATCTGCCGCTCAAATATAGCAAAGAGTAGCTGACTGCGTGCGCTTTCAAGTACTATTTATTGCATTGTAAGCAAAATTCCTCTGAATTCTCTAACTGGCATAAAACATTGACAGTTCTTTCTTTCAACACGTTCCCTTCGAGAATTCAAAAAGGATTATCAACTTTACAGTCAATAATAATTTATAATAAAAGTATTACATACTTTATCATTTACATAAAGGGATTATCAGGTTAAGTGCAAGTATTTTCCGCTATAGGTTGAATGCTTGGTAAGGAAATCTAAGGTACAAGGGATTTTTATAAATTTAATTCATAATAATTTATTTCACAAATTAAAATTTTATGAACATTTTAAAAACATCTCTTTAAGAGACTTTCATGACCCCTAGCCGACAACATTTTAATGTGAATCGAATTCAATCGGAGAGAGAAAAAAAAGTTAGGCAGTCTCTTCTGACGAAACTACCGCAGGTTATTAACAAAGGATTACTTATCGTTGCTTACCACTTTTATATGTGTATAGGTATGTATGTGTTATGTATATATGTATATGTATATATATATATATATATATATATATATATATATATATGTACGTGTGTATAGATATACGTATATGTATGTCAAAATTTTAACGCATTTTGGTATTTTTCTGTTTAACTCTTTACTGTTTATCGAAGCAATACAGACTGGGTTTGGCACGCTGCCAGAATTATAACTCGCGAGAACTTTTTTCGAAGATGAAATTTGCAAAGAGTTCATCACGAGCTTCATTAACTGATGCTAATTTAGAAAACCAGCTAAGATGTGCAACGTCACACATGAAAGTAGATTTACAAAAATTAATTGAAGGAAAAGATAAACAAATATCTTATTAATTCAGACTCGAGAGTTCATTATAGTAGAATCATAGTATAACAATAAAGTTTTATTCATTTTGTATTTGTATTATATTTTTATATGTTTACATAAAGTGCGACCCGCCATAACGTCACTCATCATCAAAGTGGCCCGTGAAACCATTTGGATTGGCCAGGCCTGCTTTAATTCAAGTATTACCAACCTTTTTATGCTTGCGGAGCTCTTGTGACGTAGATTAGAAACTTGGGGCACCCTTGTTAAAATTTTAGAGTTTTCAGTTTTATCAATATAAAATTATAGGGGAATATATTTCAAGAACTTGTTAAATTGAAGTTCAAATGAATGCTTACTTCATTGCTGATTTTATTTATTAATAAAAATATATAAGTAACAAACACTATAATCGGATATATAAAGACCCTCTGAAGGCCAAATTGGCCTAGCCGGTCCAACATTCAGAAGTCCAAGCTACCGGCCGAAATTCTCCTAAATCGCCTCCCTCTCTAATGCCTGGTAGGTGGTCATTCTACCAACAGTTCAACGTCACCGCAGAGTCATTCTTTTATTGTCTAGAACCGATCCCGGCGTACTTCATGACCTGATGCTGATAGTGAGGACTGTTGATAGTGGGGCCGCACCCCATCGTGATAAATACAATTCAGTATAATCGTCAAGATGTTGTGTGGAGGAGGGGAGAGACACTTTTCGCTCTCAGCCGGACTGGTCTTTTGGAATAAGCTGCAATATGGGCCTTCGGTCGTCAGAGGTTTAATACAGTTACAAAAACAAACATGGGATTCAGTATAGCATTACACTAAATGACTACAGAGGAAATCGCTAAAACGAGTTTTGATTTATTAGTATGAGACTTACAATTGATGCTTAAAACGTGAATGTTTGATATCAAGACTAACAGGTGTGAGGACGAGAGTAGCTAAGTTTCTCCCCAGGAAAGATCGCATCGAGTTAGGTGCCCTATTTAGTATACCCTGTCTACCTATTTATACCTTTCCATAAACACACGCACATATATTATTTATACAGCCTTCAGTCCTACAAATACATAAACATTAACAATGCAATACTCGCTTAAATGGCTTTCCGAGCATGTCATTTAGGGTCAATGTGTTCACCTTCTAACATCAAGTACAATTCAGTTCACGTCAATTAATTTGCTTATTCAGTTGCGTTTTAACTTATAGTTATATTGCAGCTTAATGGATTTCTTGTATCGCACTTCAGTATGAGAACATCATTAGGGTTCTCGGAAAGGGTGCCTCGAAGAATACTCACAGCTACCTGTTCAAACCATTTCGAATCCCGAAATAGGCATGGATATTATGCCGCTGGATATCAGCTTTGAGGGGTAGGTTGTTGTCAGTTTTGCTATCGTGTTTCAAAATATTTTTTTTCTCCAATGGCTAGCATTACACATTAAAAATGAGATATCGGCAGTGGTGTGATTCAAATAAATTGACAACAGGTTCTGTGTCCCAATCAGTTATGGGCTTCAGCTGGTTCGCACCGGTTTTTGTAGAACTCCTACCTACATTAGGTACCGGTTCTACAGAACCAGTGCGAACCGGCTGAATCCCACCACTGGATATAGGTGTAAAATAAAGAAGGAAATCTGATATATTAATTGCCTAATATTCTTCCTACCTCCCGATACTAGCTACACAGATCCCGGGCCGATAGCGTCTTACAGGTATGAAGGTGTGAAATGTCCATATCTTATGATTTATTATAAAAGTTCAAAAGGATCCTGCATAATTTCAAAGTGGCTTATATGTCTTGTATGAGCAGTCATGGCCAGTTAAAATTGTTACCGGATCATTCCTTGGAAAATCTGGATTAAAGGCACTATTAGCAACCTATAATTTATTATAATCCTCTCTATTCCTTCTTGTTAAAACAGGCCCTTCGATTTTTTTTCTGAATAAATATCATGATAGATTAATACTCGATCGTCCTACGTGGACTCTGCATAACTACAGCACCTTTTTCGGATAATCCATATGTTAGTTCATTTCCCATAATTCCGGAATCCACTGTAAAACAGCTGCGATGTTTTGTGGTGACCCTGAATTAGAGACTGACAGAGAATTTCACCCGTTTGTGTTTCAAATGATGATAGTAGTAATTTTAACCAACCAATCAACTCTCTTCTGCTGACCCCTCTAGATAAGGAGTAAATAAACAAATGATAACCAAAAACATCACCTTTCGAGTAACGTGTAATTTTGTCATCAGTACGACATTCATGAATTGTAAGATACCAACTCTATTCTGTGGCTCCCTCTAGATAAGAAGTAATAAACATATGACAAACAAAAAATCACCTTTCAAGCAACGTGTAATTTTGTCATTACTACCACTTTCATGAAGCGAAAGATACCAACTCTCTTCTGCGGTCCCCTTTAGATAAGGAGTAATAAACATATGATAAACAAAAAATCACCTTTCAAGCAACGCGTAATTTTGTCATCCCTACCACATTCATAAAATCGGAGATAAACTTTTAATTCCCCTAAGGTATTACAATATTTGATTTAAGTTTGAAAACTATACATTCCATACTTCTTTCTCAATATTTAGCAAGCTAAATTTCATGTTACAGAATTTATTTACAAAAGGATAACCAGAAGCAAACATCACAAAGAGCCCCGGGACAAACAAATAGGCAAAAAATATAAATAATATAACAAATAATGCAAATAAAACTGAAAAGAGTAGTAAAGAGGAAATAAAATATATTCATACTTAAAATAACGCATCTCACTTATTCCCACATATTTAACTAAAAACTCATTTTTATGATGTTGTCATAAAAACAATGCCTCCGTTTTAATCTGTAATATCCACAAAAATTCTAACAGCTAATAATGTAAATTTTTCAATTTTCAAATGCATTGAATATTCTTTTTGCTCTGGTGTGTCGGACACAATTGATTTTTCCAAGAAAGCGAGTGAGGAAAGAAATTTAATACAGATATTGAGAAAAAGGAACGCATGACCGATCTTTGAACCAAACAGACGAAGGTCACTGGGGAACAGCATATGGAAATTTTAATCTGAAACCCAGAATATTTTTTTCATTGGAGGGATACGAAAGACAAGATGATTGAGTGCGATATATATGAAAGAAAATTTCATTATATCTCGACTCGGATAAACATGGGATATATCTATAGAATCTGGGTAGGAACTGCAAAATTTTAAGCATACTTTCCGCACAATAAATGGAAAAATAATCAGTGTACTTGAATATATTATGAATGGAAATACCATTGAGTTTCATTAATTTATGGAAAACATGACACGTAGAAAACATAAGTATATGATATATATATATATATATATATATATATATATATATATATATATATATATATATATATATATATACATATATATGATATATACATACTATATATGATATATACATATATGTGCTATTTATTATTATTTACTCATGCAAGGTATATAATACATGATATTGTCCAAGGAATCGTATGAGTATAAATGTTTTCAGAGCTTGATAGCATTTGATATATATGACATGATATAGAGCAAGAGTTCTGAAACTTTTTCCACCAACGACACTTTTGATATGATTTTTGATTTTAATTAAATATTTTAAATCAAGATAGTTATCGAAATTATTTTTTTCCAACCAGCATTGAAGAATCTGACGAAAGGGACTTTTCGGGTTCAATGGACATCGGTCACGATCATTTGCCAAAGTTTTAGTGACCCCTAAATTCTGTTACGCAAATCCATAAGGGGTCGTGACTGACAGTTTGAGAATTCCTTATATAAAGAATTTTTTAACCCTGATTTGAAAATAATTTGATAAGAATTCCTGATATCGAGAAATAGATAATGATATACAAATATCTTTAAGGACACGGGGTTTCCTGTTTTCCTTAGCTTGTGATTTTATAAGCTTTCCTAAGGAAAAAAAGATCAATGAGTTGCTTCCTAAGTATGTATAAAATGAACAACATTCCTAGGACTTAAGGAAAATTAAAAACTTATTTTAGTAAAATTGAAGAACTGAGCTGAAAACAATAATTATTACACCAGCTTAATCAAATTAAATTATCAAAATAAAGAATATCTATAATGTAGCTGTTGAATCAAATATCTTCTATTAAATCTAGATATTTTTACTCTGAAAGAGAAATGGAGAGTGAACTAAATGGAGATTGCAAAGAAAGTCTGGAAAAAAACTGTTTTAGATTTGAATTTATGAGTGAAAACTTTACTACGAGTAAAATAGAAGATGGCAAAATTTATCTCTTTTTTGCGGGGGGCAACAAACGCAAATTTTTATTCATGAATACAAACAGCTTTCATTCGAAGCATTTCGTCTTAAACTGTTCAGAAATCGGAGGATGCAAGACATAACAGTAAGATTTAATATAAAGCCCCTTGGGAAATATTTTTTTTTGCATAAACAGACAATATAGCATATATATATATATATATATATATATATATATATATATATATATATATATATATATATATATATATATATATATATATTACGTTCATTTGCGATATTTATATCTACCTCCCATTTTACATTTCCAATATGTCTGTTACGATGATGTATTTACTAACTAAAATATATATTACCGTACTGAATGAAACTTTGTTTATAATACTATATTTTTATATGCTTTAAAAGATAAATTTTATGTATTCATCCTCTAGTATTTTGAAATGAAATAAAATATATAGCGACTTTAAAACAAAAAAAAACTGTATATCACATTATTATCCATATACAAAGAAACTATTAAAGAAACTGTTTACTTCAAAGATAAGTTAAATGAAAGATAACGTACTACAATCAGCAAATGTTAGAGAAGTGTTTATAATTACTTCCATTCGAAATTTATAATTACAATATCTTAGTTAATCATGTGTTTGATTTTATCATTCGGGAGATCAAAACTCATCCTTTAGACTACCAAAGGATATTTAAGAATTTGCTTTATTTACCCAGCAATAAAATAACTAGAATATTTGTGTTATTTATTTCAATGAAGAAGTGAAAAATTGGACTTAGAAATACTACATGTAAAGATGTCTGATAATGCTTTAAAGAACTGATTTTGCCTGAAATTTAAGAAAATATAATTTTTTATGCTTATCAGTAATAGAACTTCCTTCTTATTAGACTACATTTTTAATGATTTAGAGACCCACGTGAAAAATATAAACCTAATTTTAATTCTAATTAATCATTGTGCATTAACTATATTTTAATCTATTGCTTCTTAATGAGTATTATTTTTCCCGAGTTATTCATAGTATATTATGGCTTTAATTTATTTCTCAAATTTGCAACCTATAATAATTGACATGTACTGTTCAAAAGCAAATCTCGTCATTAACACCCTTATAATATATTCTAAAATTCTGGTTATATGAATTTCAACAATACATTTTAACTCACAATAATTCGGTCTAAGAGCCTTTAGGAATATAATAATTTCGCATACTGGGATCCATTTATTTATGCAAATTTATTTAATTTTTATTATTACAGATAATGGCAAAAATAAGTTGTGAAGCCTAATGTTTGGTGAAATATCATACAATGAAAGTTTCATCAAAAGCTTTAGAATAGAACCATTATGCAATTTTTGAACAATATTTTATTGTTATGCCTAATAGAAATGCTTTCTTTAAAATCTGAGTAAATGATATAAACAACATATAAAACGTCTTATTCTGTAAAGTGACTGCTTTCAAACGGAAGGATCTTGTAAAAGAAAATTCAGCTCTGAATGAAATTTGTTAAGCGATTTTTAAAGTGTATTAAACATATAAAAATAAAAATACACGGAATTTTAGATTTGGTATTCCGATATCCTTTCTCAACATACCTACATCTTAAATTAAAAAAAATTAAAACACGCGTTTCGAAATTAGTCTGGTGTTTTGAAAAAGAAACTGACGACGGCAGTTTGGAAATTTTAAAATTCTGTTAAAATACACAATAATAGTCAATCTTCTCATGGAATATTTACTCTTAAATTTAAGGTAAACAAACTCTGCAGTAGTGCAATTTATTGTGTCTGCACTAAATAATATATCATGGTTGTGCATTGTTCATATAAGGGGAATAAATATTTTAAAGTTCAGTTTTCACAAAAGAGTGGAATTCCTATTACTTGACTCGTCATTGCTATAATCTCAGCGATCTTGCATATAGAAGGGTTATGCAGACAGTGTTTGGATTAGTTTATTTTATTTTAAAATAAACTATTTATTCCAGAGATTCGATTCCATGCATAGATTTACACCAATTTTTTTCTCAAGAACAGAGTGTTGCTGAAAAAACATTGATACGAAAGCAACTCTTTCATTCTGTATATATATATATATATATATATATATATATATATATATATATATATATATATATATATATATATATATATATATATATATATATATATATATATATATATATATATATATAGTGGTACCTCGGTTTTCATCGATAATCCGTCCGAAAACGACGAAAACCTAGGCAATTATTTTCGTATGAATCAAAGTAAATCCATTTAATTCGTTCTAGACACTCTAAAATACATATCAAAAACACATTTTATAGAGAATAACTAACGTGTTTAATACTGAAAACTATAAGAAATTAATATAAAATAAATATAAAAGACTGATGATATTATTGTGTGGAAGGGGAATCCCCGTCCATAGGGACTTAAGGTAGCAAGGCACTTTCTGGGGTCACTTCCCTTCTTTGTATTTTGGCACTAGGACTAACTTCAGAGTCAGTGGATCCATGTCGCACGAGAAAGCTGTCCAACGAGGTCTGTATCTGGCGCCCCTTTAAGGTTTGCCTAAAATGGGGCAAGGCATTATCATTAAACAAGTTGCAGACACGGTCTACAACAGCTTTGTCTGGATGATTTTTCTCCAAAAACCCCTGTACCTTACTCCACATGAAGAAGATGTCCTTAATCTCTGATGAAGGAACATTCTTCCCTGTCTCTTCCTCCTCATCTGAAGCAACTTCTTCATCTGCCGTCTGTTGCACTTCTAGGTGAAGGTATTGCAGTTCTTCAGTGGTAAGTTCTTAAATGTGTTCCTCCACCAACCCTTCCACATCCGCACCACTCGTCTCCAAACCCATGGACTTCCCAAAATCAACAACTGACTGCACCACATATGTAGGGTCATCAGTGGACGGCTCAACCCCTTCAAAATCTCTCTCTTGCATACATCCTGGCCATAATTTCTTCCAGGCAGAGTTCATCGTTCTGGATGTCGGGCGGGCTAGATGCTCACACAACGAGGAACAACGCAACACTGCGCAGCGCGTGGGTCGAGGTACGCCGCCGAAATCAGAGGCAACCGACGAAAACCGAAGACAACGAAAAGAGAGGTACCACTGTATATATATATATATATATATATATATATATATATATATATATATATATATATATATATACAGTGGTACCTCGGTTTTGGAAACGATCATGGAAACTTCATGGAAACGATCCTGGTAGTTAAGTGTCATGTATAAATGCCGTTTCCCTAAGGCTCGTTTTTATAAACCAAAAATGCAAAAGTCCACTTAAGAAGCGTCAGGTGATTTTACAGGTATTTCATTAAATGAGATAAAACTTAATTCCTGTTTCTGATTATTTCTTTTCTAAATAAGCGGCAATTGATTTAGACATGTGACTAGAGGCTTTGTCCATATGAAGTTCAACTTTATCAATGTCCTTTCCATATAAAGCTGGAATTTCTTCTTCAAATATTGGTTCTAAAATTTTCTGCGAAAAGATAGTTGGGTGAATTAATTTTTTGCTTTACTTGAGACTTTTTGATTTTACTTTGCCGTTGTAACAAAATCTTGCAACAATCATGAATCCCTTTGGGAACTTTTCTGTACACTCACGAAGTAATTTCGTATGTTCATTCCCGTCAGTTGAGCCATAGAAAATTGATCTTTTTTTTTGTTACAGTAAGTTAAATACACCCATGTCTCATCTAGTGTTACAAAAAATTTCCATTTTTCAGCAGCTAGGTTTTTTTATATAATTTTATACAATTTGCTTTTCTTTCAGTAATATGCTTTGGCAACTTTAGGTTTAAACATATTTTTTAACTTCAAATCTTTATGAATGATTTTACTTACAGCGCCAGAAGACAGTGTCGATGCAATGAATCTTTGAATCAGTGAATTATCTTTCAGGATCTGAGACCCCACTTTTTTTATTTATACCTGCGTCCGAACAGCAGTGAGGTTTTCAATATTTACTTTCAGTTAGACCTTTTTTTCCTTTCAAATTTAATCTGTTATAAATAGCTTTTTTAAAAATACCATAACCACGATTTTCTCATCGCTTTATAATTTGTTGATACGAATATTTCTCCTCGGAAAGCGCAGTTACGTAACCTTCGACCCATCTATCAATTTTAGGAGGAATTTAAGTCTTTTATTTAACATTCCAATCAAAACAAAACAGTAGCAGAAAATTACTCTGAAGTTGCCAATTTTCTTATCTCAAAATGCAAACGACAATACTAAATTGCAAAATCGTTCTCAGAATGTGCGACTGATCTTCTGTATAATAGACATTTATGGCATGCGCTCGTTTCTTGAGTAAAAAAGTTGTAGTCTGGCTTAAGCAGTATCATATACAGTAAAACAATCCAATTGATGAGAATAATACGTCTATTCACTTGTACACATTATACTTATTTAATTAGTTAACATATTATAAGAAATATAAAACTCTGGTGGAAGATATTTACATATTTACAAAGTACAGATAGGATGGATAATGTCGTGCAGTTCAGTCCATATCCAATCTCTAAATAGCCTCAATTCAAGCTTCATATCAGATCAAAAGAAAATTAATTTATTTGTCCCTGCGATCAACTATGGTACCATATGCCCAGTGCCAGCTAGGCGCCACACAGATAAAAGTGGAAGTAGTTACATAAGGGGAAGGACAATGTTAAAGGTAGAGAATTAATGTAATAGGATTAATACTGGTATGGCGCTATTACTTCATATATATATATATATATATATATATATATATATATATGTGTGTGTGTGTGTGTGTGTGTGTGTGTGTGTGTAAGTAAGTAATAAAAATTGCTTTTACCGCACGCTTATATAGTACTGATATTATATAAGCTTATGGGTTAGCTATTCAACTTAACTGTTGACATACATAACAGTCTTTAAAAGTGATTAGTTGAAAATCTTTTAAGACACATTTAACCATAGATTCGTAATGAGAATTTATCGTAAAAAAATCATCAACTTTAGCATTTACTTATCATTTATAGTGTAATCTTTACGTTGTTCAGCTTTAATTCTGCTACAATGTATAGGATATATATTCCTCTTTCAAAATTTCCACTTTCAACTTCTGGATCTTTTCCAATTAGATTCATTTCTCATCTAACAAGATTTTCATTTGTACGTCTTAATTAAAGTGAACGTAACACGGAGCGAAGTTGATTTTCATCATTGATATCGAATAATTCCTGGATTTGGCAAAGTGTCAGCCCCCGCTTGTGACATTACGTAACCCCCTTCCCCCCCCCCAAAAAAAAGGAAATATATGCCTTAAAAGAGAAGTTCGACAGTTCAGCTGAATTTAACAAATCCTCATTTTTATCGCAAATCCGTATAATGTACATTCGCATTTAATCAATCGACTGGCGAAAAGAAATCTTTAGGTGTTGAACTAAATTATTTTATAATTTAATAATTTTTTTTTTTTGCACGAAACATTTAAAACGAAAATGATGAGTGTTTTAAAAATGCGCCCGGGAGAAAATTTAAGATGTAAATTACCTTAATGCATCGTTAAGTGAGTTCGTAATTAAAACTATTATAAACGAAGTGAACATTAATTAAAATGAAATTTGCTACCCGCTAGATAGTTATTAACATGGCTATTCCATCTATTAACAAAAAATAAGATTAATTAGGAATTCCTTATTCAAAATGTAGGATAATTCCGAATGAATTTTAAAGAATTTAAACAGACGTTTGTTATCCTGTAAAAGAAAAATAAGCAAATGCTAATTTTGAATCACAGGGGATAATTCAGCTTAATCTAAAGTTTTCTACTTTAGCCTCCACACATTTTAATGAGTTTCTTGTAAAATATCAATTTGAAGCCCCAGTTCCTACATTTAATGAAGAAGGTATGCATAATTCAGCAATATGGGAATCTGAAAATTTTTCTTCCCATAGCGTGCTTGGGAAAATCATGTTAAAAAATTTTCAAACGATATAATTGAATTTCTGATATACGTAATACATATTGTAGCTATATTAAAATAGAAATATTTTATTCACAATATTTTTTTAAAAATTTAATAAATCAGTTTATTGGGAAAAAATTCTGACCCATTCTCATACAAAGTTTGTATGTGTAAATGCTTATTTTCTTCTTTGTTTCTTCTTCAAATAACCATTGAAAAATTCTGAAATAAATGCAACTGACATAAAAGTTGCTTATTTGAGAACATTGCAAGTGTATTTAATTGAAATTATTGCTACTTATTTTCCCATGCCATTGCAAGGTATATGGCTCGAGTGGTCGTAATTAAGACATTGAGATCATGTGTGTTTAATAAGAAGGAAGAACTGATTTTTGATGTAACACATGGAAGTGAAAAATGAAGTATCAGATTTGGTGATAACCAGCATAAACATTTATCAAGAAATTCCTTTATTATTATTTTTTCACGGGGAATTTCAAAAGGATACCCAAGGTTAAACGAACTCTTCTCGCAGGTCAGAGAACGTTTTTCTTGATAAACTAACTGAGCTGTACACGTTTTATGTTTGTATCGAAACTTTGTCTCGAAAAAGTTAAGTTTCTTCTCTTTCTTATACTGTACTTGGCAAAATAAATCTTGTATATCTTGAGATCTATAGATAGAGTTCGAGTTAATATTATGTCATTTAGCAGGGTACTAGTATAAACTTTTCAAAAGGATGAAAAGACTAAGTAAACTCAAGTTTCAGTAGGGTATACATAAAAAAATTTGAACTTCTACAATTTTATGTATTTTTTCCATTTTATGTTTTTTAATCCACTGTCGACCCCTCTTCCTTTCTAAAAGTCACTGGAAACGTAATTTCAGAATTATGTTAGAGAGTGCATATTTTTAAACGGGAAATTAAAATTTTGGCCTTAACAGAGAGATATTTAATAGACAGAATCAATACAGTGAATGATGGCAGTAGTTAAAGAATATCATTATTTTTCTTTTTCATGTGAAAACTACGCCTTATTATTTGTTAACTTTAAAAATAAATTATTTGCAAATGCAGAAAACTATTTTAATATATACCATCCCGTTATTTGACTAGAGATCTTATAAGGTCCCTCTGTCAGCCACTCATATCCGCAAAGAATGAAATTATCTGATTGATCAATATAAATCCTTAATAGAATACCCAAATATTTTTTTTTAAAAATGCACTTAATGAAAGTTTGATAGCACACATAAAACTTTAGTTGTAACCGATGTCAGTTCATTCTAAAATTTAGCATTAGGGAGGAAATTTATCTATTCCAAAATTATTTAAACATCTTGAGCCGTAATTTGTTATATAGATTCCCAAAATATCATAAAAACGTACGTGATTCTGCGGACACCTTACTGTCTTTTTCTGAGTAAACAAACTCAGAATTGATATTACGATCTTGAATTTATATCGTTCGATACAAGGAACTTATAACTTTCTATAGTCATGTACAAATAAAGTAATATATACTGTTAACTTGTTTTTTCAATGCACATGATTGAAACAATTTTAGTTTGAACAACTATGAGCTTCACAATTCGTCTCTAATTTCTACAGATAACTTTAACATTTGCAACAACAAATTTTTTACAACCTACAGGTCACGTTCTAACTGATCTAACTAATTAAAGAATATAGAAATTTTGATCTTTGATCAATTGAATTCAGTTTGAATGAATCAAAGTTATAAAAAACAACAGAGAATAAGGTGTTTTGTTTTTCTGAAGACATAGGATAGAAACTCCGATGGTATTTTCTTGTTTGTAGAAAAGTTCTTGTTAGTAGTCAATATATTGTTCTCAACATTTCAGATTTAGACAGTTATGCAGCTATTATATCGTAAGGTTTAGAAGTATGCAGAAACTTATCTATGAAGATTCTTTCTTTAAATTATCACTTCATCAGGAATGTCAAAGTGTATATCTTCACTTTTATAAATAAGTTGTTTTTTGTCCAACTTTCCATAGTTTTTAAAAATATATGAAAGTATTTGATCCTGACTACAGCACCAATGTGTCTTTTGATTGGGATGGTTCGAAACACACTAATATATATATATATATAATTTTGGCATTCTGAATAGTGTTGGTTCAAAATGATTTATATTGAAACAGAATCTATGATCGAAATAATTGAGCTTATAACCTGATTTGTGCGAGAGATTTTATATCCTGATGGAAGTCCAGGACTTTCATTCAAAAATTATATAAGTTCGCTTTCTATTTAACTTTTGTTTGAACTCATCAAAGCCAATTTTAAAGCGAATTTTCCCTCACATACGGTACATCTTAATTAAAGGGCGTTTTTTAATTATCGTCTAAATTGCGATTCCAAGTGCACTTTGGCCTGAGGTGCTTTTCGATTTGATGAGCTTGTTCAGTGTCCGTAATACTCCGTTAATCATAAACTCATTAAAGAATGCATTTGAGCAATTTGCATCTTAAGTGTTATCACATCTCTTTCTCTCTTAACCTTTTTTTCATTGCTTTTAAGTGCTCTTAAAATGGAGACTTTATATTCCGCTGAGATTATGTGAATTCCTCGGTAATTTGATTAAACGTATTCTTTGTGTACTATTAACAACGGAAGCACAGGATTTGTTAAACGCGCAGGAAGTATTTTAGTCGAATAAGGCATTGATTCTTTAAAGTGCTGGGTATTTCGATAGGCACTATATTTCGAAATCAATCAATTTTTTTTTATCTATTCATCGACAAGTTAATTCTAGTGAACTGACATTAAAGGAGGGAGAAAAGAGATTTTATGTGCATAAAATCATAAAAATGCCTTCATCAAAAGATGAGAAATTTATTTAAACATTCTGTACGTTTCCATTTTTTAAACTATGTACTTTATATTCTAAAGATACACGCCATTTACTGTATATCATATGATAGGTGTCACATGTAAATATTATTGCAGTAGGCATAAATAAACAAATAAGAAAACATATATATATATATATATATATATATATATATATATATATATATATATGTATATATATATATATATATATATATATATATATATATATATATATAGGGCATTTTATATTTTGAATAACACGGTACTGACACATAAAGCTGGTTTAGTGCATGGATCGCGTTACGAAATCCTAAGTGCATACAAACAAACAAACACACACACACACACACACACATATATATATATATATATATATATATATATATATCCATACTAATTATAATATCATAAAAAGTTCTCTATATAAGCAACAGTGCTATTAAGAAAAATCCCGTGCAGAAAATTTAAATATATGACTTTATTTAAAAGGTACGAAAAACGTCTTTTTCAGGGGAATTGGGTGAATCCCTAACAGCCGCGCAATCGATATGTAGTTCAGTCGGTGTTAGTTCATCTAGAGTTTTGAAAGATTCAGGGACTAATTCAGCAAAATATTTATTTTAAAATATTATATTATGTCCATTATTCTTGTTATAAGATGAATTTACCATGTATATAATATTTCACTGTGAAAAATTTAGATTCTTAAGATTTTAGTATCATATCCTATATCTTTATACTTCATGAAATACATATAAGCCTACCTAAATGTAAGTTTCTCCTCGCAGTTAGCTTATTTTTAACCTCCCTATACCTTATTTTAAAGAGCACATACATGCGAGTCAATATACCTAAATTAATGATAAATTTTTTTCACTAATCACTTGAATTACCATTTTAAGTATTATTTAGTCGAGGGCAATTTTCAGACTGATGAGTTCACTCACTTCACTATTAGCTTTAATTATAATCTCATTAAACAATGCACTTAAGCCATTTGCATATTAAGCGTCAACACAACTTTCAGAACTTTTTTTTTCTTTCTTTCGTAGTGCTGATAGAAGTGAATGTATTCCAGATCACATTGAAAATCTGGAACATTTTTCTGTAAAATCTGTTCAAATTCAAAATATTATGATTCCACGCATGTTGAGTTTTACTGATTTGAATTACAAGAAAAATGGGGTATTATTAAGTTAATGTCATTTTTTAGATAATTTTAAATTCATTGAAGAATTTGTAAGGAATGAATTAAAGAAGCTGCTTCAGATATGCTAATTTTGGCATACGCGCTTAGTATAAATACCATGCAGCGTCATTAATAAAGAGGGGAGGTTGTTAAGGTTAAAAAGGTGTTATCCTGCGCTAGTGCTTAGCGGGCTAGAAGTTTACGTGGCAGTACTGCTGGTTTGACTTACTGTTCGTGAGTATAAAAATATATTGTTCTTGAAAGCTGTGTTTATACATTCCGTACAAGTAGTACGCATGCTTATTGCTGTAAAAGCCAATTATATGTGCAACGAATTCAATAAACATTGTTTCATGTATAAACTGTGTGTGGTTCAAATTCAAATAGAGAGCCACTTCAAATTATATACACCCAGGTCTGGGTAGAAGTGAGCAAAGAAACTCTATACTGGCGCCCGAAAGATATATATACCCTGGTTGTTAGCGTTACATTTGTAACAACATAATTGAAATTAAAAACTGTGTACTGTGTACTTATATTGATAAAATTGTTGCAAGTACTTATATACTATTTAAAAAATGAGTGTTGTAGAACAAAATCCTGCTGGAAATTTTCCTCGGGTAATTATGGTTCAGCAAATTGCGCCATTCGAAGCCACATTCAAGGGCGGCCCCTCAAGCCAATTCCTAAAGAAAATTGAGCATTACTTTCAGCAACAATGCACCCCAGAGGGGGATAAACTTAAAATTGCTCTAGCCGCTTTAAGAGGTAGTGCATATCAGTGGTACACGTGTATGAAAAGCAGTAATCTGATTTTTGACTATTTGTCATTCAAGCAACAGTTTCTTAGCGTTTTTCCAAAGACCTTTAATCAAAGTGAAATAGAAGCGGAAATTTATTCGCTAACGCAACGTGAAGGTCAGTCTGCATTAGATTTTGCTACGGAAAAGATTTCCAAGTGTGAGGAATATTTAGAAGGGGTGACGGAAGCGATAATCTTAAAAATAGTTATCCAACGTTTGAAGCCAATTGTTCAAGATTTTTTAGATAATCAAACAATTACAAGCAAGGTTACCCTCCTTCAAGCTTTAGCTAAACATTACAATAGGCATTTCTTCGCTACCCCCTATCCTAATTCAGGTACGAGAGATTTTATACACCCCAGCCAAAATTTTTCGCGAGTTTCAAATCGACATCGTGGACGGCATGATAGTAAAGCCCAACGTTATAGTAACATTAGTGCGCTTACATTAAAAAATGTGCAACTACCTTATGTGCACTTGCAAATTGATTCAATTCCCATAACAACTTTACTTGATACCGGCAGCGAAAGGTCGTACATGTCAGAAAAGTACTTCAAATCGCATTACGACATGAAGCGCTTAAACACACATAATAAATTACGAACACTTTCAGCTCAAGGGGAAGAATGTCAAATATTAGGCTCATTATTGACACACATTAGTATACAATCCCAAAAAAACAACCTTGTTTTTCATGTAATGCGAAATATGCAACAGGAGGTTATCCTAGGGATTGATTTTTGCTACTCGTGTAATGTAGCACTAAATTTCAAGCAGAATTCTATTTCGGTGCAGATGCACCAACAGTCCAAAGAAGCTATGCTGCCCGTTCCGGTTGACTTGTCGAAAACGGACTTAAAAGAAAACGAAAAAGTTCGTTTACAGACTACTTTAAACAAATTTGCCGAGGTATTTTCAGACAAGCCAGGTATTACTCACGTTACAACTCACAAAATTGATACGGCAGACAGTCCCCCAATTCGTGCCCGCCCATATAGGTACGATACAAACAAGCAGAATGTTATAGACATTCATATTGATAAAATGCTTCGCCAAAATATTATTTCGCCGGTCGATAGCCCGTGGGCAAGTCCGGTTGTGTTATGTCGAAAAAAAGGCAACTTGCCTATTACTGATCCCGAAGCCTGGAGATTTGCAGTTGATTACAGGGGGCTGAATAAAGTAACAAAATTCTCTACATATCCTATGCCAATAATTGAGGATATTCTTCATAGTTTAACGTCATTTAAATACATGACTACTTTAGATTTAACATCCGGGTTTTTCCAAGTACCTATGGCTGCTGAAGACGTTAAAAAAAACGGCGTTTATAACAAAAAAAGGTACTTTTGCGTTTCGTCGCATGCGCTTTGGACTCAATGGGGCACCTGGCACATTCCAAAAACTTATGGATATAGTACTAAGGCCTGTTTTAGGAAAGAACGTTGCCGTATACCTCGACGACATAATTATTACGGGGGAAACTTTAACCGAGCACTTAGCTCTTTTACAGGAAGTGCTCTCTCTGATAAAACAGGCTGGCTTAACAATAAATACAAAAAAGTGTCAGTTCGTCCGCAAAGAACTACCGTATTTAGGATTCAAAATTACGCGTCAGGGCGTTCAAACGGATTCATCTAAAATCGACGCTGTAAAAGCGTTTCAAATCCCACAAACGGGAAAACAACTTTCGTCGTTTCTTGGTCTTTGCTCATATTACCGCACATTTATACCTGCATTCTCGGAAGTCGCCGAACCGCTTTACAAATTGCGAAAGAAACGCACTAAATTTACGTGGAGTTCTGAAGCCCAGAACGCCTTCCAAACATTAAAGCAGAAATTGATCCAAGCTCCGGTACTACGCCATCCAGATCACAAGCTACAATTCGTAGTGCAAACGGATGCCTCTAATGTCGGAATCGGAGCTGTACTAATGCAGGAAAACCAACCCATCGCTTTCACATCGCGAACTTTAAATTCCGCAGAACGAAACTATACAACCACTGAAAGGGAATGTTTGGCTATTGTCGTAGCACTCAAAAAATTTTGCTGTTATTTCTCAGAACAGCCGGTTCGGGTTATAACTGACCATGCTGCTTTAACCCGATTATACTCGGGCAAAAATTTTACGCCTCGTGTCATTCGCTGGGCATTAAAGATCCAGGAATACAACTTAATCATTGAGCATCGTCCGGGGAAAGGAAATCTGGTAGCGGATGCTTTAAGCAGAGACCCAGAGGGGGAGTCGATAACTCAATGTGAAATGCTCACTTCTATTGTGCTAGATAATAAAACGCAGTTAAAAGAAGAACTTCGTAAAGACCTGGAATTCGGAGATATAGTTAAATACCTAGAAAACCCCAAACAATTTTCCGGAGTTAATTTGCATGCTATTCAGGGTAGAGCACAGAACTATGAACTAGTCGATGATCTCCTTTTTTACAAAACATCCACAAATCGGAATGGTGAAATTCGTCCCGTCATTCCATGTTCAATGAGAACACACATTCTACATACTCTTCACGATTTACCTACAGCCGGCCATATGGGTATTCGAAAAACTTTTTCTCGACTTAATGAGGTGGTTTACTGGCCCCAAATGAGGAAGTGGGTCACCCAGTACGTTCAAAGCTGCGACACTTGTCAGCGTACTAATTACACAAATTACCGCCCCGCGGGTTTTTTACAAAGTATCGTGGCCACGTTCCCTAATGAAATCATAGGGATAGATTTATTAGGCCCATATCCCCGTAGTGCAAGTGGAAAATACAGGTTCTTACTCGTAATAGTCGACCATTTTTCAAAATGGACCGAAATTATACCCCTGCGTAGAGCCTCAGCCAAAGCAGTTGCTGATGCATTTACACATAATTATGTTTTGCGATATGGTGCCCCTGTAAAAATTATTAGCGATAACGGTGTTCAGTTTGTCAGCGAAGTTTTCACGGACCTGTGTCGCAGGCTTCAAATAAAACATGCAAAAATGGTCACTTATAGACCACAGTCGAATATTGCGGAGCGGGTAAATCGCAATGTAGTTAAAATGATTCGCGCATTTATACAAAACAATCATAAAACATGGGATCAACATATACAGCAGTTTGCGTTTGCATTACGTTCGGCCGTCCACGACTCGACAGCCAAAACACCTGCCGAAGTTTTTCTAGGCAGAAAGATTATCACCCCTTTAGACAGTCTATTCTTCGTACCGGGGCAAGCGCCTCAATTTCAACTAGCTGATATTCAGGAGATGCTTCGCGAGGTCAAGCAAGTTAATGACCAGATGCGGAAGCAATAGAAGATATACTACGATAAAAATCGTAGGGAGGAGAAATTTGAAGTTGGGCAATGGGTTTTAAAAGCCACCCACTCATTATCTAACGCCAGTAAAGGCATAGTCGGGAAATTTTGCCCGAAATTTCAAGGTCCGTACCAAATAAAAAAGGTAGCAGGCCCAGTGGTTACCTTACAAGAAGGCCAACAGCAAGTTCCCGCAAATATAGACCAGATTAAGAGGTATATAAACCGTGCAGACTATACCCTGTTTTCAAATCAAGTACAACAAGGTTCACAAGGTTCACAAGATGCTGGACCCTCGGGGGTCACCAACGAAGACCGTCCTCCCCCTACTCACGATTCCGGTGATAACCTGCATGAGGGAAGCAGTTCCACTCCTGCACAGGAACCCCGGTCAGGAGTTAAAAGAAAGACTCCCATGACTTCTCCATCGTCGGCGCCTGACTCTCAGCCGTTCGAACATCCACGCAAGCGGGGGAAGCAGACGCAAAGGAAACGAAAGATCTCTGCCGCCCAACAAGATCCTCCTCCCAAGAGACCTCCTGTCCATCGTCAAGCCGGACCAGCGCCTCAGGACCAACGACCTGCTGCACGAAGGATGCCCACACGGTCAACGAACCCCTTTACTAGGACTGCGACCATCAAGAGAGGTTCCACGGATTGGACAGACTGGTGCAAGGAAGTTGCTGCATTCATGAGGAACAAGTCTTGTATCAATTCTCTTATTCTAACTCCCACCCTTTAATAAAACCGAACCAAATTGGTTTGAAGTTCTCCATTGTATATACTGTGTAAACATTTTGAGGGGAAGGAGTGAGCCACTGAAAAAAAACGGCATACTGTTTTATAAATTTTTGAAGGGGACATGTAGTGACTAGGAAAAAAATACATACTGCACAATATACCAATTAACCACTAATGTACTAACTTCACAAAAAAATAACACATGTACATTATAAATTGGGGGAGAGCAGATACAGTCAAGAAATGTCATGCTGTGCAATTCTGTTGTCACTTTTAATTAAAATAGATATTCTAGGGCGCAGTTGGCCATCCCAGTATCCGCAACTCTGCAAATCTACTGTTTGATGGTGTCACCTGGACCCTTCGGGGTTAGTTTTGTAAAATGGTAGTGGCGTTTTTCCTCCACACAACGTGTGGAAGGTTTTTTGACTTTGCCACCCATTATGTAAAAAGTCAGACCAGCACGCGTTTTCAATTAGTTAACTGAAGCCGTTCAGACCTCAGTTACCTAATTTTTTTTCGAGGGAGGCCAGTGTAAGGTATACACAAGATTCGATTCACAAGAATCGAACTTTTGAATGAATGAATTAAAGAAGCTGCTTCAGATATGCTAATTTCGGCATACGCGCTTAGTATAAATACCATGCAGCGTCATTAATAAAGAGGGGAGGTTGTTAAGGTTAAAAAGGTGTTATCCTGCGCTAGTGCTTAGCGGGCCAGAAGTTTACGTGGCAGTACTGCTGGTTTGACTTACTGTTCGTGAGTATAAAAATATATTGTTCTTGAAAGCTGTGTTTATACATTCCGTATAAGTAGTACGCATGCTTATTGCTGTAAAAGCCAATTATATGTGCAACGAATTCAATAAACATTGTTTCATGTATAAACTGTGTGTGGTTCAAATTCAAATAGAGAGCCACTTCAAATTATATACACCCAGGTCTGGGTAGAAGTGAGCAAAGAAACTCTATAAATTTACTTTACAAGACACATAATCAGTGACAATAAGTAAAAAGAATAATGCATTCCCCAAACACCACACACACACACACATACATTTATATATATATATATATATATATATATATATATATATATATATATATATATATATATATATATACAGTTCCGTAACTGACTGACTCACTGACTGACTGATTGACTGACTGACATACAACGCACAGACCAAAGGACCGCTGAACCTAAAGGGCTGAAATTTTGCATGGCGATTCTTCTTATAGTTTAGGGGTGCACTAAGAAAGATTTTTGAAAAATTCTTCTCAGATTTCTTAAATTAAATTTTTAAGCTGTTTCAGTCACTTCTTTAAATTTTGGATTTAAAATAATAATTTGAAGGTTATAAATTTTATATCACGAGAAAAATCATAAATTTTTCTTTAAAATGAAATTTTTTTCGAATCTTTACCTCCATTTTCTGATTTTTGGTGAATTATTAAAGATTAAATTTTAGAATTTAATTTATTAAATGCAGATCACGTGATTTCTTTTTCTGGTACTTTAAATTAATTTATCGTCACGTTGATAGAGCTCCACAAACGCGCAATAGAGTTTGTACGAGCCCCAAAAACAGGGTTCTTAAATGTCACACTATGATTAACTAAAAGGTATATAAAACCTTCACCTTGAAGACAATTATATGTCTTCCAGCAATCGGAGACAATTATACAACCCTGCTTTATGTTTCTCTTAATAACCTAAAGAAGAAATTATAATTATCTTCGTTCTTTCCTCCACAACCTCGAAAAACACCTGCTAGACCCCATTTCAACCCCTCCAAACACCCACGTTCCATTAATTCTTTTACTAAGATTATATTTTCTCTTACCGAACTTGCTTTCACCGATTTCAACAATCCCACCAAAATGAACAATTTCAACCCCCAAAGATGCTATTTTCGTGCACACATATTTCTACACATTACCTCTCTGCAAAAACTTATACAATGTGTGGCACATTTCTCCGATATACCGATCTCAAATGAAATAAAATCCTGAGTGGCCTTTAGTAACACAAATTCGTTACCATCAAAATCTGAATTACACTTAACCTTTTCCTTACGGGGTGGGATATCATGTATCCTAAGAATACGGGCCCAAGAATGTATATAAATATATATATATATATATATATATATATATATATATATATATATATATATATATATATATATATACTTATATATATATATATATATATATATATATATATACTTATATACACTGCTGGCCACTGTAAATGCAACACCCTGAAGGAAACATGCAAATAACATGAAATTTACAACATGCTTTAGTGGAGGTGAGATATGCAAATGATTATAATTTCAGCGCAGACGCACATCACGCGCGCCTGTGGCGCCACTTCAAAGCGTTATTAAGGCTTGGAGATTTCGACGATTTCAAGTTCGGCAATTGTGTTTTTCTTGTGGTTTTTTAAAAAAAACGATCAATTATACCCCGTCGAAAACAGCGATCATCTTTTGATCAAGTATCCGAGTTCGACAGAGGAAGGATAGTGGCCTACCGAGATTGTAGATTATCTTTCAGGGAAATCGGTAGTCGTGTTGGACGAAACCAAACAACTGTAATGCGGATATGTGATCGTTGGATGCAGGAGGGTACGACGGACCGGCGTGTTCGATCGCATCCACCTCAGCGCACCACTTCACGTGAAGACAGGCAAATTGTGCGCATGGCAGTGACGGATCGCTCAGTCACATCACGAACCATAGCACAGCACATGCAGTCTGTAACGCATCATCCAGTGTCTGCGCGTACTATTCGACGCCGTTTACAGCAGAGTGGTCTGTCCGCAAGACGTCCATTGCTTTGTCTACCCTTGACGCAGAACCACAGACGTCTCCGCCGCCAATGGTGCGATGACAGTAGGATGTGGACGGCAGAATGGAATGAAATTGTCTTTACTGACGAGTCACGCTTCTGTCTGCAACACCACGATGGTCGCATTCGAGTCTGGAGACACCGTGAAGAGAGGATGCTGAACAGCTGCGTTATGCACCGCCACACTGGTACTGCACCGGGTATTATGGTATGGGGCGGTATTGGATATCACTCTCGCACATCTCTAGTACGCATTGCCGGTACTTTAAACAGCCAGCGCTACATCTCCGAGGTGTTGGAGCCAGTTGTCCTTCCTTACCTTCAGGGTTTGCCCACAGCCATATTTCAACAGGATAATGCGCGACCACACGTGGCACGCATTGTCCAACGGTTCTTCGTCAATCGCCAGACTGAATTGCTTTCCTGGCCGCCTCGCTCTCCGGATCTTTCGCCGATAGAAAACATGTGGTCCATGGTTGCTCTACGATTGACCCAGATTCCATCCCCAGCTGCCACAGCAGATCAACTTTGGCAACGTGTGGAAGCTGCTTGGTCTGCTGTACCCCAAGAACTCATCCAAAGTGTCTTTGAATCAATGCCGATGCGTGTGGCAGCGGTGATCTCCAACAATGGCGGCTACTCTGGCTAATGATTTTGGCAGGAACCACACTTCACAGAAGTCTATAAATTTAATCATTTGATACTTCGTCAACATGTTATCTACAAAATAAATTTTGTAGTGATATCGTTTGTCTTTCTTGGTGTTGCAATTTGGGTGGCCAGCAGTGTATATATGACAGGCAGCGTGTTGCTCCTGTGTAAATTCGATTTGATGCAGTCAATACTTATATTAAATTAAATGGGTGAGTGGTGAGACCATTAAGGAAGTAATCCAATCCGTGATAAATCCAGCTTTATTGAACTTCATAAGTTGACCACTCTCCAGCTTGATTTCCACACTTCGCCATTTTGATAACTTATTCGGCACGCAGCCGCGAGCTTCCGTGGTCAACGAGATTTTTCTCCAATCTGCCGCCAAAACTCGATTTCCTCCGAGCTTCCTGCTACACGCGCATGTGCAGACCTCAATCTTTGGTCATCTGGGCCTTAATATTGCTGATCTTGTAATTTTGACTTTGCGCCCAACCTTTACACATCTAAAAAAAAAAATCCTCTCGCCTAGAATTATTCGATTTGCGCTCAAGTCGCTTCTAAAAGATGATTTTCCCCACAGCAAAATACGTGCGCTTTGTAAATGAAATATTAGATTCTTATTATTTTAAGCCCCCTTTCCCCGTATTTCTCAACTACATTTTGACAGTTCAGTCATGTTTTGACTTACTTTAAACCGTCATATATATATATATATATATATATATATATATATATATATATACATGTGTGTGTGTGTACAACTCTCTATAGAAGTAGAAAAATTGATTTTGTGACTCTTGTTTTAGCTTTATTTTTGTTCTATTGTTGGTAAAATATTCTGTTCTTGACGCCTTTCCTTTTATACTCCATTGTAAGAATTTCTGAGTATGTATAGAACCGTATTCTTTTTCAATTTAAAGGTTTTCAATTTTTTTGTGAAACTGACTTGGCCTCTTCTTAGATACAGTTTAACGTTCCTGCCCAGCACCAAGTAAAGTTAATTGGTTCCTCTTTTCCCTACTTCCGTATTTTAGAGGCCTATTGACCATCTTTGTTGACAAAACATAGTCACCTACTGAAGAAGAGAAACCGGCCCGGGAGTAATGTCATTGGCTACTACAGGAAAAAGAAGTGCGTCGCTAACCCTCGCTGGACATCCAAACAAAAAAAAAATACTAGGGAAGGCACAAGTTAATATGGGGAGGGTGGTTTGCTTTGTTTAGCATTTTAGAAGATTGTACCCCGTAAATGTATTATAATCTAGTGGCAAATATTTTCTATATATAACATCTTGTCAGATTCGTCCAATAAATGTTTTGAAATGTAACAAAGTCATTTTGGCTTCTTTTACTCAAGACCATTAGAGTCAAATACGTTGCATTAACAAGTAATTATAAGTCCAATTGTGAGAACAAAAATGTGGTTTTAAAAGCTAATGGAACGTTTAATGTCTTTTTGTTAAATTTTTACTGATTTAAGCAATATAAGTGAAGTTATTCAAACGTTCCAGTTGTTTTTAAAGCATGATTAAAAAAAAATTCATTGCTTTTATAATTAACATATTGATATGAGTGTTCATTAGTAATAAGAGAGTCACTACTGGTTAATATTTAACATATGAAAATTACGTCATATGGCATGTAATATTGTGCAAATGGTGTTAAATTTCCTATTTTTAATTTATTTTCCTTTACGATAATAAAATACCAAAAAAAATTAAATTCCAAAACTGAAACTGTTATCTTTAAGCACTTGACTGAATTATATCTTTAAATAGACAAAATATAAATTTAATTACTGTAATAAAGGTTGCTACGCTGAAAGGAATTACGTCTATATAGAGTAAATGGAAGTTTTCCCATGTTAAAAATTACAGCATATTTTAATAAATTTCAGATATTATATTCATTTAAATTTATTGTGCAGATAAATGATTAATTATTTAATATTCACCTAGGGGCATACGCATAAATTTAGTACGTTTTATATACGATCTACCTCGTTACATCGATTTTAATTGAACATGGCCACTCTATTCTTGTAAGATATTATCTACGTAAACATCTTTAAAGTATATCAATCTCCAAATTAAATCATCAGTTTATAGCGTATTTGTTCTGTAGATAGATTAATTTGCAATTTAATACATGGCTTCTGCACGACCGCACAAGAATAATCGAGAAAATTAAAGGGTCTAGAGTTCCCTTTTGGAAATTATATATCGATAATTTCAACTTATTTTACAATATCAGGCAATTTCACATCTGAGAAGTATCAAAGCCAGTACCTGCAACGGAGCTTTTGCTTTACATGTGCAGTAAGTCAGATTTTCCATAGCAAAACATTTTTGAAAATTTTTACATTGACACATGCTTATTCCGTCAAAGGTTACGTATTTAAACAGACCACATAAAACTTTAATTTCTGCTTTAACATAAACATGCAAGGTTAGAAATATTAACTTAAAACTTCGAATTATTTCAGCAAATGTGTTAATATTGGAAATAACTCGAAGAGAATAACAATCGGCATTTAAGATAGTATGTGAAATAAAAGAAATAGCGATTAAAAGGATATATCTAAAGTGTCAGAAAAATCTATAGATGCTGAAAGAAAGTGGCTCACAGAGTGGTCGTGTAACGATTTTTGGTGGATATCACATGTTCTAGCTTTCTTAAGCCACTTTCGAGTGATCTATCAGACATGTAAATCAACATCATATAAAAATAAATTTTATTGCATGAGCATTACAGTGAAAAGCATAAAACAATTATAATTTCACCAAAATCTTTATCTACTGGCAATTTTATCCACAATACACACTTTAAATGAAAATAACAGTTTTAAAACCTTTGTAAATGGGACCTTTCAAAAATTGTCTTTTTTGATTAATTTATTTTTAGATTTCATATTCCCTGCTTTTATGCCAGGAAATAATATACCGTACGACCTTGAGAACAACAATGCGTATGAATACAGTCTAAAAGTGATTGTAATATTGTAAGATTACTGAGTTATAAAAAGCCTTTTGTTTAACATCCTTTCAGTTTTTTTTAAACCTCAACAGATGTAAACAAAACAATTTAAATAATTTATTTACAAATAAACGAGTAAAACCCTTTGAGATAAATATGATAATAGAAGACACTCTTTTCTTTATAGAAAAAAAAGTTTAAAATTCATATTCATAGAGAAAAATCAAAATTTTGGCACTCCGGTGGATTGCAAAAGATTTTAAGAGTATGTCGATAGCAGTAGTAAACAAATAAACCACAACTGGTTTAAAACCCCAAAAAATGGTTTTTATTAGGTTGATAGAAAATTGATCTCCAAAATAAAAAATACAAATTTTTTTCACATCTATGATCCATTCAGAAAGATGCAGTGTATGTAATTTAAATATATATATATATATATATATATATATATATATATATATATATATAACTCAGTAACTTATTGCAATACATAAATGAAAAACATATTATTAATGCAGCATAAATAGAAATAGTTTTTTCAACTTCGAAGTCATCTCAGGGCAACTATAGGTCCCCTTGAAGAGAATTGTATAGTTAAAAATTCAACGAAATAAGATTTATTTGCAAGAATAAACAGGGCAAAAATTTAGTGAATCAGTCTCATACTCTCTAAGAGACTTACACCATTTATAATATGTAATATTCTTTAATCGAAATCCTGTAAGACTGTATTAAACAAAAGAGTAACTTTAAAAAAAATAGGGAATTTTATTAGATTCAATCTCGATATCTCGCTGCGTTAACTGACATGAAAAAAGCATTGAACATCACATTTTAATTTATCATATTTCTAGCTAATCTCAAATGACAAGAAATTTATAAACAAGATGAATATTTAGTGTATGTTTAAATTAATTTAATGAATCTAATACGACATAAGACGCATAAATTTTAATAAGAGTTGTATTAAAGAAATTAAGGAATACATATTTCAGAAGAAAAACATATTCCCCTTTTCTCTTCTCATTACAATTTTAATTTATAATAATACTCAAAAACAATAAAATTGCTTAGCATAACAATTTACAGGCAGAAATATTCGAAAATTAATTTTTATCTTCAAACTGAAATATTTTCAAAAATGTTTCTCTAGAGGTAATTAATTTTTCTCTGCAGGAACATTTTAAATTCTTTTCCATGCCCTACATTAATGAAAAAAAAACTTGGGTTTAGTCTCAAATTTCTGACAGTTTTTGATATCAGTTGAATTCTCAATGTTAATTTAACTAAATTTTATTTTTAGCCATATGACCTTTCTATATCACTAATCTTAGTAGTGCAATTAACTGATTTTATTTTCCCAGAAATTTAAATCTAAAGAATTTCACAAAAACATTAGAAATGTTACATGATAATAAATATAATTTAACTTTAACACTAAATTTGCTATTTGTTTTATAATCAACCTATATAAAAGGTCAGATTAAATTTCATTTTTGCTGAGCTGAGCGTTAGAGAAGCTTAGTGTTTACCGAAAACAATCAGTCATATTAAAGAAACCAAGTAGTTTATATCGAGAGGTTATTCCAGGTTTAGCAAAGCTTTAAAAGACTGCAGTCTCCTTTCAGATGATATTTTATTACGAAATTCCTCTTTCGCTTATTATTTGAGACAGATAAAAAATCACGTATACATATGTATTTCTGTATATAACAGTAGATTTTTCTTGCATATTTCCTCTTCACCGTAAACTAAATATTGAAGCACCGATGTTACATACGTGACTAAAGTACCTTTAAAAAATTTTTAACTATAGTATTTAAGCAGTATTATTTTTAAATTTTTTTAATTTGCACTATCCTTTTCTGTTTTTAGCTCATTAAAATGTAGTCGAAATTAATACTGTTTTTTTTAATATTTGGATGTCTGTGATTAATGGAAATGTACGTTTCTTTTCTTTTTTTTAACTGCGTTAACAAAACATATTGGACTTGAATTAGCCCTGATCTAATTGTTGATTGAGGAAATAAGAAAAGTAAAAATGATAAAGGGAAAGAAAAATTGATTTTTCAGTGGCAAACATATGAAAATTAAAATATATTTAAGAAACCCAATGATACCATTAATTTCACCTAATGATGGACGGAAATTTTGTGTTTTCGAGTATCCAGTCTCCCTTAGAAACTCGCAACGAGAAATGAAACTGTAATGGTGTGTTAATATAGAATCCGTCAACGTCAGCGTTCAAGATTCCGTTGGCATTGATTTGTTAAATGGTCAATATTTGGTTTATAATTGGTTAATAATTTTTACGCTGACGCTGACGGATTCTACTTAGAATCCGTCAGCGTCAGTGTGTAACATTCCGTTGACGCTGATTGGTTTAAATGGGTCAATGATTGGTTTATGATTGGTTAAAAATTTTAACGCTGACGCCTACGGATTCTCGTGAACAGTCCCTAAGTTAGAGTGCCATTAGAGAACATGCTGAATGCAAGTTATTAGCAAAATTCTCCATCGTACAGATAACCTTGGACCTTGGTTTCGCCTTTGATATGGGCTCCTCAGCAAGGCATAAATGATGAGTATGTTGGAGTCAAATGAATTCTTAATGCGGAATTTCTCTAAATCAGGGTTTCCTAAATTATGTTCCGCGGAACACAGATGTTCTACAGAAAGTTAATAGGTTTTCCGCAGAAATCTTGAATTGTTTTATATCCTGCAATGGCTACAAGAAATTCAAACATGTTTGATGGATTACTGCTCTAAAATGTCTAAATAATAAATATTCATGCATAATTACCAATTACTAAAGAAAAAATAATTTTTCCCTCATTTTTTAAACATTTATTCACCATGTGCTCATACATACCCTACAAAATAAACAAGGTGTTCTGTGAAAATTTAAGGATTTGCGAAGTGTTCCACAGCAGGAAAAGTTTGGGAAACCCTGCTCTAAATGTTTTCCTGTGATTGGAATAAGGCATTAAACCATGGTTTTAGCTGTGTCTCTTCGGTATGCTTTATGCATTTTATCACCCAAGTTATTGTTGAATTTAGTTTGCTTGTCCTAATAGGGTACTACCTGTAAGGTTTTCATACCTACAACAACAAAAAATTGTTTAATTTAGATCAGGTTTGCTTATCCTATTAGGGAACTATCTGTAAAGTTTACCTACTTAAAAAAAGTCACTTAATTCAGATCAAGAAGAAAGACTTAACTCTGTAAACATAATAGCAATACTACTGCTGCTTATCTATTTCGTAGAAGTTGCTACATTATTTACCTACTTTGGGTTCAATTGCCGGCCATAGTACTTGGCTCGTTCTTAACCCCTCATAGGATGCATTGCTGACTCACCTGCTGGTTGCTCAAATAACAAATTAGTCAACAAAACTCGTTGTATATACTGCGAATATCTCGAGGATAAGAAGAGAATTTACACATTAGAAGAGAAAACTTTCCATGCATTTAATATTTTTAGATTAGCTGTTTAAAAGAGGAAAGTTTCGGAGAAGTGATTGTCCCTACGCTTGAAATTCCAAAATATCATGGTTGGTTGATTGATTGGTTCGTTGGGGTTTAATGGTGCAAGGTCCAAAATAGGACATAAAGTGCCAAAACCAGGACTAGAACCGAAAAAAAGAACTTATATATATAAAAGAGACAGGCTCGAACCAACGTAGAAGTTTACAAATATAAATCCAACTCTTTTTGATGATAAAAGGCATGCACAAGTGAAAAGATTTACATAAAAAATGAGTTAACAAAGATGATATATAGAGATTATAAAAACGTGATAAAAGTGATGAAAGCGATGATATAACAGGGTGATAAAACCTATGATTATAAAGGTAATATTCAAGTATCAATTTTCCCTTCTCTCTGGGGTTTAATGGGGCAAGGTCCAAAATAGGGCATAAGGCGCCAAAACCAGGACTAGAGCCGAAAACAAGAATATATAAATATATATATATATATATATATATATATATATATATATATATATATATATATATATATATATATATATATATATATATGTGTGTGTGTGTGTGTGTGTGTGTGTGATAATAATCACATTTGGAAAATTTTGAACAAGGGGATTGACACGTAGAACTTCTGGGAATCGGCACGAGAGTGTTGCTCATACAGTAAATCGCTGCGCACAAATTGGAGAGATGCAGTTGGTACGAGGAGTGATGCAGTCGGTACGAGGAGTGATGCAGTCGGGCGGAGTGTTGATTCAGGAAAACACTGATGATATCTAAGAGAGTAACACACGCGGAGCCATAGATGAGGAACACAGATTTTAGTCGATATCCAGGAAAATCACCTTTATTCAATTATGTAGCATCGCGAAGGCTGCAGCGGCCACATGACTTGTCCGGCGTCCATGCCGGGACGGGACGTCGATTACATACAGGCGCGGACAGCAGGTCCGATAGCCACAAGAGTTAGAAACGAAGAGAGAGAAAAGTCTTCTGTTCATGCAATATTAAATGGGTGTTTTGCGATATTGTCGCCAGAGGGCCTAAACTACTTAATTTTTAATTGGGTGACTTCAGATTCGTGGAGTTTACGTGTCCACTTAAGTTTATCGGGGACTTTACTGCTAGATCCCACGCTTGTTAAAACCGTGAACTGTTGAACTGGGCGTAGGATAAGTGGCCATAAAGTTCTTGCAAAGTGGGGTTTTTGACGTTATAAAGACATAACTTCAGAGTGTTTCGAGGGCTCTTCAAGAATTTTGACACTATACTGACATTCGAAATCTCATAAATTTCTAACACTCATATCTGGGGATGTTATTGAGTTCAGATACTTCACATGCCTGCTTAATGATCTGCAGGGCTAATATAAATTACTTACTTTACTTTTAGGTTGCAATTTTTGAAAAGGGGTCGTACTTTATTAACAATAAAATATGCGTTAAAGTAAAGTAATTTAGGAAGACGCGTTTTCTTGTTACATTTATATATATATATATATATATATATATATATATATATATATATATATATATATAAGAGAGACAGGCTCGAACCAACATAGGAGATTACAAATATAAATCCAACTCTTTTCGATGATATATCAAGGTGATAAAACCTATGATTATAAAGGTAATATTCAAGTATCAATTTTCCCTTCTCTCTTACTACCTAAGTTTAAACATAGTTCTTAGTCTTCAAAAAAGGAATCAATATGAAACAGGATAAAATTAACTTAAAAAATATTAGAGACTGTATGAACTTAGTACAACTTCACCCCCCCCCCCAACTTTTATATATTATTCACAAATTTGGGTACATTGATTATCATGCGTACCAAAGTTGAGAACATATTTTTCTATGAATTTACTTTTGTGATACACATGAAAATAAATAAAATAGGGAAGATATCTGCATTAAACTCTGTTAAAAAATCATCAACATTTAATGTCTCTCCAAAAACTTCAGAAACAATTACATTTTAATTTTTTTTTCGGCCATTAGATTTTTAAAATAAGGTAAAATGTGTTTGTTGTTAACACCATACATACACATTTTATTTCCTAACATATCATGTTGTAAGAAAAAAGACAGTTATAAAAATATGAGGCTAGATTGAAAAAAAATAATGTATAAGGAATTTATTACACGAATTAAGTTATATAAAGAAGATGAAACCGTTAAACTTTAAAAATGCATTGCGTTAAATCTTGATACGTGTTCAGATAATTTTTCAATAAAATAAGCTATTTTTTTCTCTACAGATTAATTAGCTAGTGTGGAAGGAGATTTTATATATTTTTCCATAATTTTTTTTTCTGTCCCAAAATTTTTAAAGAAATAATATGACACTTCCTACCATCAAAATCTAACTCACAAGAACCCCGGAAATTCTGTATAACTGCCATAATATCAATATCTACCCGTCTATTATAATTCTGACAAAACTGTAAACTCTTATCATGCATTTTTTTAATACATTCTATTTTTTCACATGCAGTAATGGGATTTTAGCCACATGTACGTTTTACATGACATGATAAGTGGTTTTATATGACAGTTTAATTTTCTGTGACAAAAATAAAAGAAGATTTTATACCTTTTATTTAAAGGTTACATTGAATGTCTGCGAAATAATAAAATATATTTTATTTTACGTGAAATGTAAAGTTACTTATTTCTATTTTTTTGTTTTTAAAAAGTAAAATACTTGAGACTCTGGAATATCCCTACGTATAATAAATTATCTAATTGAAATATCAAAAATACTCTTCCCGGTAATTTATGCATTACTTTATCGTAATAGATAATTGTAACTGAAATGTGGAAGCAAATACATTTTTTTCATAAAAAATGTTCAAGATGTTTAGCAAATATGACAAAATGTGCGAAATGAGAATAGGGACATCTGTCAGAATTAATTTGCTATATCATAATAAAATTACATGAAAGACTATATTGCAAATATTTTAATCAGAACATTATAAAAAGAAAATAAGCTGTAGATGGTTTTGGGAAACAAATTAAAACATCACCTTGGTGTCAAAGTAATTATCAATGAAAGGAGAAAAGTAATTTCGAATACAGCTTAAATGCTTAGAATTTTATAGCAGCGTTAACTCGATGTCACAGAAAATTAAAAAATATGTTTATGGTGCATGTAATTTTTTTTTAATATCTGAAGGCAATTGTTGTTTCTAGTATGTTCCCAACCAGAGATACCAGCGGATATTGTCTTTTCGTAAGGGAAATGCAAACTACTTTTCCCGATAAACAATTTATAAACAATTATTAGAATATTCAATTAAATGTATGCAATTCTTAGATTAAATTAATTAAAATAGTTTCCCTATTTATAGTTTTAGTCATTTACTTTAGTACTTGCAGTAGGGCCTGAGGTAGCCAAGTGGTAGAACGTCAAATTTCGGCGCCGAGGTTGCGCGGTTCAAATCCCAACAAACGCCATTAAATAATTCCGTGTCTAGTACGGGTATGGTCCCGTTAAATCCATAGGCCAGTATGCCCTTCAATGAAGTGAGAGAAGGTGGGAGAGGGTACGATTCCCCCAAATGTCGCCCCTAGGGCTGCTCGGTCCAAATTGTGGTGGCACCTTGCTAAGACGGACCCCGACCATTTTGGTGCTGTTGTAAACCGGAGTCGCACCCCTCAGCCAGTAAAGCCTATATGGATTTGGTCTGTAACACTTCCGGCCAATTAGCAAAAGAAAAAGCAACAACAACAACAGTATTTGCAGTTATTGATCATTTAAAAATCAAAGTTCAGATATTTTTCTGCTATGCTATTATGTGCTTAAAGCTCTCTATATATTTTACCTTTCTCGATTCTCTTCTAATTTCATTTTATTGTTTTACTCATCTAATTTTATATTCACTATAATAATTATTGATGCAAAAATTTCACCACTTTCTCATCAATTTCTGTTTTCCACTTCCTCAATGTTTTTTTTTTTCTTTTCTGTTTCCTTTGACGTGCTGAAGAATAAGAATTATGTAGCTTTCACGTGATATTAAAAATTATAACGAACACATACACTTATTTTTATTACCATATTTTTATTAACTTGCTTTCTTGTTTGTGTGTTTGTGTGTTTGTCAAGTACAAATCTTGCAATCGATTTTTAACTAACTTCCCGACTAGATAGACATTTGAAACTTTTATATTAACTCAGAACACGATGACAATGGATTTTTTAATACAAGTGGACAATGGATTTATGACAATGGATTTTTTAGTTGTACTTTTAGCCATCTGTAAGCGGAACTAAATTAATTTTCAGTTATTTTAAGTTAATTTTGTTTTGTAGAGTGGTGCAGCCATCTATTGGCCGGAACGGGAATGAAAAGTTATATGCAAGTTAACTTCCAATTAACTTCATTTTCTTTCAAGTTGATTGGATAATTCATCAAAAAAATGTAAAAACAATATTTATTAATACGCAGAATTGTCAAGTTTATATGATTCAACAGAAAATTTAAAAACTGGTACATAAAAAGTTCTTTTTATCTTGCAATTATTGAAAATTTTGGGTCAATAGAAACCCACGCATACAAGAAGCTATATTTCAGAAGCGATTTTTATATCTTTCATTTACCAGGGCTCTAAGTTTTAGACTATCCAGTCAATAGAAAATCATTTGGAATTAAACATGCTCAAATATTTTGTCTGATATCATAAAGTATCTAAAATGATGCATGAAATAAAGTAAATTTCATAAATAGATACGAAAATTAAAATTTATCAAAGATATATGGAAATTAAAATGGATTATATATATTTTCACCAAATAGATATGAAAATTAAAATTGTAAGTTTATTGAATTTCTTTATTGTATTTTTTAACCTTTTTTTTAAGTTTAATCTAGGAAAACAGGTAACATCAGTTAGAAGTATTAGGGAAATATAGTTATACCTTATTAATTTTGACAATTTTATTCACTAAAATCATCAAATCAACTGGAAAGTTTGTGAATAGTATTAACTTTATAGGCGAACTATATTACTGCAAAAATAAAATTTTTTCAAGTTATTACTTTTAACATTTTGAATCGAAATTGAAGTGACAATTTCTAGATCAAATTTCTATAATCTTATAGTGCGCTTCATTCTCATATATTTATAAATATTTTAATCATAAAGAGAAAACATCTCAACTTTTTTCCCCTGAAAATTAATCCTTTTGCATTACCGTGTTCTCTAAATAATATGCACACCCCTTCGTCGTACCACTTCCGAATAATTCCATCAATAAACAATGGGTGGTTGTGAAGTAATTGATCTGTCATATAGAACTGGCGTGTATGCAATTTCGTATAATTTACTACGCGTAGAGTTAAGAGTTCGAAATTGATACAGCAAATTTTGAAAAAAGAAAAAAGTGTTTTAAGATAAGTAGAAAAGAAAAGATTCCTTCAGTTCTGGGGCTTTCACACGCCATTAACGATATTTATAGAACACTTATATTATTTTATAAATTTATGGAAATAAAGTAGTCGCTCTTAAAGCAGTTTACATTTATTGTCATTATCCTGAACGGTTAGGTATCTTAAATTTACGAAATGTTGTTTCCTGCTCCTTAGTGAACCATTCGCTTTGTTTCTGAGTTGGACAAAAGAAATTAAGTGAATGTACTTTTTTTTCACTTCCAAACACTTTTAGTTAAATATAAGAAAACATTATTTGGATTTCTTAAATTCAAATAACTTTCTATACAGTTAGACGTTCTGTTATGCCCCTGATATCGAAGCACTAAATTATATCCGGAAAACGAACTAAGCACTTTCTTTGCACTTTGAATTAAATCTGGGTGACGTCTCAAATCATCATAACTTGAGAAATATCATACATGAAACATTATATGTCTTCAATTTATTCCGAATCAATATAAAATTTATAAAATGGTGGGTTTATTTCAAATAACTTTATTTTAACAAAAGGGGGTTTCTCTCTAAAAGTGAGTAGAAAAAGACACTTAAGGGAAGTTGGTTTAAATAAATATTTCACTTAAACGAAATTTTTTAGTACTGACATTTATACCTTAAAATTAAATATCTTAAAAGTTAAATAAATGTTATTTGGATTGCTTAAATTCAAATAACTTTCTATACCAGTTAGACGTTCTGTTATGCCCCTGATATCGAAACACTAAAGTATATCCGGAAAACGAACGAAGCACTTTCTTTGCACTTTGAATTAAATCTGGGTGACGTGTCAAATCCTCATAACTTAAGAAATATCATACATGAAACATTATGTCTTCATTTTATTTCGAATCAATATAAAATTTATAAAATGATGGGTTTATTTCAAATAATTTTACTTTAACAAAAGAGGGTTTCTCTCTAAAGGTCAGTAGAAAAATGCACTTAAGGAAAGTTCGTTTAAATAAATATTTCACTTAAACGAAATTTTTTAGTACTGACATCTATACCTTAAAATTAAATTTCTTAAAAGTTAAATAAATGTGCTCTGTCGTATGATGCAATATGCAAAAACCTAATTACATAGCCAGTAGTTTGCGTAATAGTTAAGTAAAAGGTACATCTATAACCACAATGCTGCTAAAAAACTTAGTTCATGAATATTTACTCTCTTCACAACATTTATTCATTAAACTGAATAAACTGCTGGGTTTAATTTAAGAGCATTATTTTTTAAAATTTTATATAAACTCGGTTCTGCTTCAAAGTAATGCGAAAAGCAGTCTTAAAATAAATTTTGGTTAAATGCGCGTATGGAAAAATATGAAACAAAAAGATTGCTAGAAATGTTAAGTTGATCTTCTAACCTTGTTAAATGTCTTGATCTCTTTCTGGCAAAAAAATTGTTTTGGTACCGAAGTTATGTATGCAATTATTGCTTCTCAATTAATTTTGATGTTTAATCTGAAATTTACGATTAAATTAACATTAACTTGATTTTTATACATATACATGTAATATCCCCATTACATCACATCCTTAAACTATAACCTGAAAGGGAAAACTAGCTCATATTTACATGGCTGGAGCTAGACTCAGCCTGAAAGGAATAAAATTAAATTTGGAAACAGTCGGGCCGAATCGTTTATTAGAGTGACAAAAGTGCATCCGTTCATTTTAGAAGAACGGCTCGGAAGTAATATCACCTTTCAACATTAAACGCGAGGGCGAGGTAGACATGTGACTATTATTTGTAGGGTCAGCAGATTTTGGGGCTCGTGATGCTAACCCACTCCTGAATTGAGACATATACACGTGTAGAAATGCAAAGGCATGCGATTCATGGGAAGTTCTGTGGCTAAGGGTTTTAAAGCGATAAATTAATATTACTGGGGATTGGATTTAGGAAAGGGATGATAGAATGAGGAAAATAATATTTAAAATATTACATACATATTGTTTTGAAAAGTGGGATATGTAAAGGAAACTATAATCATCTACCTTTTAATGGTTTAAATTTTTAAAATTAACTTTACACGTTTTAGCATATTTCCTTGGTAATATAACTGATTTCTCAAAATTGACGTAAACAAATCTATCCAAAAATATAAAAGGATTGGTCATACCAAAAAATATTCAAATCCAATTTTATTATCCTAGCCGTGTCAGGCTAAGTACCCAATAAGAAAAGTTAAATATTGATCTAGGTTATGATTGGTTACGCTTGATCTCTAAGTATATCTTTCTCTTCCTAACGTTGACACAAAATAATCTTTATGTAAACAAATTTTCCGTACACGTAATTTACATGAATATTCCCGCAGAAGTCTAAGATAGAAGTCTAAGATTTACTGAAATGGATACTAAAATATACTTTATATAGGTTTTATATTTTACATGGGAATCCATAAATACTCAAACCTTATTGTCCAGACGTCGTGCTTCAACTATTTATATTCTCAATTTTCTATTTATTTGCAGTACAAATTCTTTAGATACATAAAAGTGAATTATTAGCCTATACAAATACGTTTCAGTAATACGTTGTGAGGCAATTCTGAATTGGAACTCAGCATAACATAAGAACAAATGCCGTAAAAAAAACCTCATCAGTTATTAAGCATCAAACTTAAATCTTTCTTTATATCCTATATTAAAACTGCATGCTCCACCATGGCTATATTACACCCGTCTATTTACGATATTGGATTTCAAAATTTTTATACCTTATAAAATTCCCCTTCTTATAAGATAGGTATCTTTCTATATTTATATTTATTTAAAAGATAAAGGTCGTCAAGGCCGAAATTTGAAAGAGAAATTTAATAGACCCGGCACAGAAAATATTAATAAATACATAAATGTTTAATATGAATAAACAGGGCGAAGTATTAATAATTTTAAGTATTTATTGATATTTTAAAGTATTTACAAACCTCTTGCTAAAAAAGAAGCACGCACCAACAGTTCTAACTTTTCACGAGAACAACCTCTAGATGAAGCCAAGGTTACTCTCAATCACATTCTGAGAAAGAAGTATATGGTGTCCATAAATTATTGTAGAGGTTTTCCTTACCTCATAACTTTTGATTAAATAACATGACGAAAAACATTATTACATATCCGTAAAGTACAACTCAAAAAGTTTTTTTTAATCCTGCAAACCAAGTTATGAATACGCAAAATAATGAATTCTGAGCCCAAAGTTAGATAGTTTCCACATGGCAGCTTCTCGTGGTACGTAATACTCTGAGACGGACACATCCACCGAGCGTTCTCCAGCATTTTCAGTGTAACAATTTGGATCGCAGAAACAATTCTGCTCTTGAGTTCACGCAGTGAGGTCACAGGGGTTTTGAAAGAGTGCCCTTGAAATATCCCCACAAGGAAATGTCTAGCGGAGTGATATCTGGCGATCTCGGAGGCCATGGAATGGGTCCATCTCTCCACACCATCTGGTGGTTTAAGTCATATCCAGGAACTCACTTACAACTATGCCCATATGTGGTGGCGCGCCATATTGCTGGAATATCCCATGTGGTTGACGGCATTGCAACTGGGAAACCTCATAGAACTGTAGCATGTCCAGGTAATTCACAGAGGTTATTAGATTCTGCTTGTTCCATAGAGGAAAATGTCCCGATAAATTCAGTGTACTATAAGAGGCACCAAATATTAAAATTTAGGGCCCTCCCTTTCCAGTTCTAGACATGTGTGAGAGAGCCCCTCTAAACTTCTGAGCCCCTCTGGACTTCGAAGATACTTTTTTTTGGACGAGATCAACATCTTTCTGGGAAATGATCTGTCTTTCCGGTCCTTTTTTGGTGCAGAACGCTACCCGTTTCCAGAAACTACATTAACCAACGTTGTATAGAATTATCTGAAGGCGGATCTTTCCTGTGTGTACTCCTGAAGCGACGTTGTGTAGTGGTGAAGTTTACACCCAAATGCTGGAGAACACTTGGTGGGAACTTGATATCCGTCTCGATGTGTTACGTGCCACGAAAGGCTGCCATGTGGAAACTATCTAACTTTATGCTCATAATTCATTAATTTGTGTATTAATAACTTTGTTTGAGCTATCATAAAACCTTTTTGAGTTGCAATTTACGAATAGGTAATAATACTTTTCGTGATGTTCTTAAATGCAAAGTTATGAGGTATGGAAACCCCGACAATAATTTATAGACCCCCTGTAATCTTTACTGCGTAATTTCAACAAAGAATTGCACTTCATGGGCCTTGGTGATTCCTTATTTTTCAAGATGTCCTTCAGAGGCACACTTCCTTTTCAATTTCTGTCTCCTGACTGTCTATACCCTCACATATTTACATATAGAAATTGATTACCTGAAATTTCTTTTTTTGCAATATCTGCATTCTAAAATAAGATATTGAGGAGCCCACTTTGGTGGATGCCCTGCCTTGAAATGCATCTCAATTGTGAACAGTTACTGGAGATCCCCTGAAGGTTTGATTGAACGCATTAAAACCAAAACTCTCCTTAAAAATGACAAGGTATTTGCCAAAATGGTCCTTACTTCACTCCCTTCCTTTGCCGAAAAAACAAAAGCTCGTACAGTCACAGTAGCAATATTGAAATAATTCAGTTTTAAATACTTTTGAGGTAAGAATTCCTATAAATGGCAACAAAAATTGTAGCAACGATCTTCCGTAAACAACTTCCTAAAGGTGTACGACCAACTGGTGGGCAGCTAGACATTTGAGCTACAGAAATCTCGAAAATTCAGTCTAACCGCATTTCTACTTTACGGAAGGTTTTTAACTGTATATATCTTTAACGTTTACTGGCTTAAAAAAGTTTAGTTACATAATATATACGCATTTTAACATTTATTTAAAATAATAAGATATTTTAGCAATAATGGTAGATATGTGTATTTAAAAGGTTTTTAAAGTTAAGCAAAAAAACCTTTGACTAAATGTTACAGAACAGACTGCTTACACATACTTGTGATCCTGAATTAGCTTAAGTAAACTAGTAATTTGGAAATATTATTTTTGATACTCATAAAAGTTTCAGTGCTTTGAAGTTATTATTGTGTAAATTGACTTGCAGACATAAAAATTAAAAATACCCGATCTCAATTATCGTTGAAAAGTAAAGGCAAATAGGCTGTGTTTAAAAAAATATTTTGTAATATACTACGATACAAAACATTTTTAGTTCATGGTATTACATTTGCATTCTATTATAATAGTTACGATGTTTATAGATGATTACTAAGTTGAAATACTATTTTCAGTTTATTTTAAGTGTTATTATTCTAAGTTTTTCTAGGTACCTGGTATTATGAATTTGCTCAGAACTATAATTAAAATATAACACTATAAATTAATGGAGAATAAGTATTCATTCCAAATGAGATCTTTCCTGACATTATGATTAAAAATGCTTATGCTAAAATGTATTTTAATGCATTTTCTGTGCATGGCAATGTACGTATAGATTTTCTTTCATTCTTAATCACTTTGTAATGAAAATTCTCATCAAGAAGAAATAAACGCATAATATAAGCAGAATTTACATCATTTTAAGATATGGAGATTGTAGAATTAAAATGCGGCAATTAATTCTCCGAGGAATAATGACAATAATTTTTATTACATCCTGTTTCTCATGCGAAGAAACACCAGATTTTTTTGCATCCTTTCAAATGAATATTTTTCTTTATTTTATGCAGATAAAGCTACACAACAAGAAAAATGTCAAATTATAATTAGAAGTTAAACGTTTTCCTCCAAAACCTATTTTATGGAAAATGCATCTTGAATTATACATCAATACACTTTTTTTCTTTTCAGACATAACAGATTTGAAACAATACTCCGAGCTATTTTTTAATTCAAATATTAATTTCTCTTCATTGTAGAAGCTGGGATTTCAGATGATTTCCATAAAAATACTTTGTGTGAGATGACATTACATTTTTTTTCAAATTTATACAATACTCATAACAATTCTCTTTAAATCTATTTTAATATTTAGTTGTGAATTTCATTAGGAATTAATTTACGTTGGGTGTTTTGTAAAACACGTGAAGTAGAGTTTCCAATACTTTTATTAAAATTAAAATTCGTTTTACGTAAAAATCTAAAATTTTTTCACATCTGTTAATGAAAAGAAATATTAATACATGCATGAAGTTTTGAAATTTTAATATACGTACGTTTTTAAATGCAAGAAACAAAAGTGTTTGGAAAATGATTTCGAAGAAAGGTAAAATTTTCCCGTTTCCTTACAGAGAAATTTGAATTTTTTTTTTGCTGTTAGTTTGCCTTTGGAAAATAAAGGGCAAACCAGCTAATTTGAGCTTAATTTGTAAAAAAATTTCATCGATGAATAGGAAATTGTTTCATGAATAGTTTATAGCCTAAACAAGTAAGTTATTTAAAGTTATAGAGGACAGTAATTACTACAATTCTATTGTAGTAGCTTTCCATATCTGAAAAAAGGTTGGAGGAAATACGTGGCAAAATGTTTTCACCATAGACGCAGGCTTTTTATAGGTATTTTAATTACGTAAAATAACATAACGTTATCCTATGCAACAAACCACGTAAATCCCAGTTCTCACTTTTACAGGATGAATAAAAAACTGATTTATTTCACAGTGAAAAAATAAATTACTATCGTTTATTCTTAAAAAAAAGGTAAATTGTTCTGATACACACACACACACACACACATATATATATATATATATATATATATATATATATATATAGTCTTACAGAAGAGTTTAAATATTATTTGTTTTTTCCCAGTTAGACCACAATTGTACGACATCATTAAATGAAATTAAGTAGAATATTAGGCCACTATGCCGGTATTGAAATTTCATTCTTTTGACATCATTGCAAGCAAGCAATTTGCATAATAGTTACTAACTAAATAAATAGATAATACGTTCCAGTGATTTGTTTACTCTAATTTATAAATTCGAAAGAAATTTTGTGAACTTGTATAGAGGTCATTTTTTTAATCATGTAAAAAAGAAAAAACACTAATTTATAAATTTAGAGAAACAACTTTTAAAGCCTTTAAAGTTTTAGTTGGAGCTTTAGACAGAAAACATCTAATTTTACCCAATTTTTGTGGGAATCAAAATTTTTTTAAAAGGTAGGGCTATTTTTCAATCTTTCCCCATTTTATATATGAATATCAATTCTCATTTAAATGGCTTCATCATCTAATACAGTTTACTGAATTTTGGTTTGGATTTCAAACCTAATATCATTATACGTATTTTTAAAACTTTTTCTCGTATGATTGTACTTGTTTGATAAAAAATTCTAGCAAGCTGAATCATTTTTGAACCCTTTCTTGAATAAAAATATTTTATAACCCCATTTATATGACCACTACTTTATTACGGGCGAGTTGTTCAATTAACAAAATGTACTTATCCTCAAAACCATAATTTCAGGTAACTGGAATCAGATAACGGACCTCTCCACAGGATAACTTAAATTCAGTAGAGTCAAATGCCTTAATAATTTCCCCAATCTAAGTCCAAGGTAGTATTTAATTAAAACAATGCAAAGATTATATTTGTTTCACAATCCTTTAAATGTACAACATTTTACATTAATATTCGGCAGAGATTGTCAATACTTCTCCTAGGGAATGAATATGTAACACCTGCCATTTGAAAATTAAAGTCAATATAGCTTATTTGAATAGCATTACCCCCTTTAACCCCCACACAACAACAAAAAAGTGTGTAAAAATTACCACTCGGGTTTATTGGACCTGTATCAAAAATATATAGGATTTAAAAATATACGAAACATCCACTGATTTAAAATGAATATATTTATAGTTAATATACTTTATATAATACATAAAAGTAAAAAAAAATATATTATAATGACTGCAAAAGTTACCTTCATTACATTTGAGTTATTCAGTACACGTAGTACAAATAACGATGGAATGCTCTCCTCGAACATTTTTCATACATTTTGAACAGAATGTTCATGTTTTACGATCTTTTTTAGAGGAACAAGCATGACATCTTTTTTTTTTTTACCTAGCGCTTCAGAGGTATCTGTGCGAAGCAGTTCTGAAGCACGCATTGAGGCAGTGACACTCTCTTCATACTTTGCTAATTCTTCTGCAAGTTGAATAAGGAAATTAAATTTTTCTTTGATTTCTGATTGCATTCATCGTTTAAGGGGACTCACTACCCTTAAATCTTTAAAACATTCGATTTTTTTTTTAAAATGTATGTTAAAGCCTGATCACTTCTGAACGAAATAAATCAAACCACATGAAAATATTCCGCTTAGTTCCGCAGATATTGATATTCTAAATACTTAATTACTGATCAAGTTTATGGGAAGAAAATTTTTAAACTCATTTTTTTCAAAATGTAATTTTGCATCATTCCGCAACTGATATATCAAAAACTATGAAATATAATTCCCTGAAATTTTTATCACTGCATAATCATGCTATTTTATTACGTCTGAACTAGAGTTAATGCAATCACTGCACATTTTGTTATTTATTTAGGGGTAAATTAATGCAAAAATTTAAGGAAGTTTTATGTATATTTTGCGCAATTTTAAAAAAATTGAAAAAATATGTTAATGTTGAATGTTTCATGTTCAGTTGCATTTTGAATTATTTATTTTAAATAAAAAACAAGAATTATACATTTAAGTGTAAAATTAATTTCATAGTTCTGCGCGCAAGCCAGTATACAATAAAAATACATAAAAAACAAGGTATACCTAAAGCATTTAAAAAAAATATTTCAAATTATTTTGAGAGTTGAAAATGTGTTTATTAAAATAAATATATCAGTTTTTCATGTACATAAAATTTCGAAAAATTGGGAGTAAATTGAAATAGTTACAAAGTGTCAAAAAGTATGAAAATGTGCCTTATTTCCTCGACTCAAGGGTCGTGAGTCCCCTTAAAGACAACCATATTATGCATTCATTCATTGCACTAATATCTATCATAGTAAAAAGTACAATCAAAGGCCACCTATGTGTCATGCGTTTCACACTATAAGTTTTCACCATTTTGTCCATCGTGTCAACACCACCCTTCGTTTTATTATAATCTATGATTATTTGTGACTTCTTATCCAAACTGGTACCCACATCACAAGTGTTATGCATTCTACTTAGCAAAGTAACAATTTTTTCTTTTCTGGGACAGTAAGAGATGCTGGTGGTTTTTTCTTGAAATCCGAATAAGGTAGAAAAACTTTTTGATTTGTGAACAAAGTGGGTAATTCTGGCTTATTTTTTCGAATTGTTCCAATGAAAGATAAATGTTTTGAGATAAGGTGCATTGCTAATGAATATGACGTAAATAAGATATCGCATGTGATATAACGACTAGAATTTTTAATTTCCTTTGCCGATCTTCTAACTACATTTTCTACCTGGTGTGATTCTCTGATTTAATTTCTCACTGCATATATTTCCAACTTCCAAACATAAGATGTTACGTTGTGACAATTAACCCAGAATTTTAATCCATACTTTTCAGGTTTAGATTACATGTATTGTCGGAAAGGGCATTTTCTACGAAAAGCAACTAACTGCTCATCGATAGTTATATATCAGTTAGTAATATAAGGGTCTTATAAATAACTACTCCACAATTCAAAGTATTCTCTTATTGGCTTTTATCACTTATATTATATATCAGTAATTTATCACTTGATCTTTTTTTGCAGCTGTCAGCACTATTATCAAATCTTATAACACGTAATATATACGTATATACTTGCTAACATGTTGCGACTCATAATGTCACAGAAGATTTGTCTTCCACTTTTCATGCTCTAAAGTTCACATACCGCTTCATTTTTCGATTTATAGACTCCAATATGTAATAAAAGTCCAATTAATTTTTTAGTACTATATTATCGATAGGATTCTACTCTTTACTGAATACTGTATTGCCATTTTACTGTGTTTGTCCATTTTACTACAATCTCTAAAAGTGTTTTACGAAAATAGATAAGGAATGAATATACAATGAAATCCACTTCACAATTTGCAAATCTTGTAGTTCCTGATTTTTCACGTAAAATATTGATTTCAGAACGTCTTTCTTTTGGTATGGCAACTTCATCCTTATACCATATCTGTATATTATTTTTGGAGACAAAAGTACCATGCAAAGTATAGGAGGGCACATTTACTTCACTGTCATTATTATCGAATTCTGAACAGGAATCAGAAACTTCATAACATGTTTCAATATAGTCTACTTCACCAGAATCGGACGACATGCATTGATCATCATCTGTGTCGTTAACTTAATCGTCCGGATTTTCCAACACTTTTTTAAATTTCTGAGTCAATAGATTTTTTCCTGTTCCTGTTCAATTTAGATTTTAAAATACCAAATAAATAATGCTAAATAAAAAAAAGAACAAAATTGTGCCGTTAGGAACGAAGTTCATTACGTTATTTTTTCAACTCTAAACGGGATTTAATATGCAGATTTCTAGTGATTATATTAGTGTATTTTTAAAATAACAAAAACTTCTCTTTTTGCATTATTATTAAAATAATGAAAGTGCATGCATATATTTTGATTGTATGTTCTGGAAAATATGAATAAACAATCTAAATCTCCGTATACAAATTCACTACTTAGTATACTTCTTGCACTAATCGGATTTTGACAAGCATTTAAGTAGGATAAATTATAAAGTTGCTGTCGAAGGACTGATGCAGATATTGAAAGATGTAAAATTCTTATGAGAGGTGAAAAAAGGCAGTTACCGTCGCCAGCAATGTCTATTTCATGATGTAATAGGACGTTTGACGTTGAACATTCATCATGTTCCTCGTATGGGTCTTCAAATGATGGAAAACTTGGACTTATTACTTGCTGAGCTTCAATATTTATTGGTTGTTGAATTTGAAACTGACTATAGATTAATTCTTCACACTTTGTATCATGGCGATGATTAGTTTCTTTATTATTTTCGATTAATACTGTCTGTAATGAATCTTCTTTCGATGATAGAACTGAGTCAAGTTCAGCAAATTGCTTTTTAATTTTAATTTATCTCTATATCTTACAGCACGTTCAGCAATTTTTTCTAAAAAATTAACAAAAATTAATATAATTTTTTATTGTTATTAAGATTGTTCGGACAATACCAAGCAAGTCAAAAAAATCTAAATTTTTTAAAATAAAAAATTAAATATTTTAATATATAAATTAATTATTTTTATTAAAATTAAAAATTTTAATATATAAATTATTTTGATTTAGATGTTACCTAGCATAATTTTTAATAGAATTAATTTTATTATTTAATCACCAACAAAAATGAAATAATGACACAATATAAATCCCTTGTAAATTAAAACAATAACAAACAAAAAATAAGTTTAAATAATATTTACAAGTGTTTTGAATTGAGGTTATACAGCTGACCGCTCACAATGCTTGCTGCTCGAATCTCGATACTCGCACGAACACACACACATACAACCGCAGTTTCTGCTTCTCGACTTTCCAGTATAAAATTGCAATAATGACACAATATAAAACAATAACAAACAAAATAACCAGCGCCCAAACACAAGAACACAAGGCAATCCCCCGATAAACCTGACAGCACCGCCGTGGCCCGAACTCGGGAACAGTCACACTCCAGACCAAGCCGATAGATAGCACCACGCCATCCCGATGATGCAAAAGCCACTAAAAAAGAGAAAGAGAGGGAAAGGTCGCCTGAAGAGGGCATAACGCTTTTTCGTTACGTGACGATTTATGCCAGGTCACTCTACTGTAAGCAGCGTAAAAGAACTTCGTTCCTAAAATTACAAACATTCGTAAAATAACAAAGCAAGTAATAACGACACTTTTTAATAAAGTGTTCCCCTTCTATATATATCTTGCACGAGATTATTTAGATCAATCTAGAATGTTCTCAACACTGCGTAATAAAGTCGCCAAATTTGGGGACATTTCGCGACATTTGCACAAAAACTTATAGCTAAGTTTTATTGTCAAGTGATTATTTTCAAGTATTACTGTCATCACTCATATTTGTATGGCAACCCTAGAAAAGTTAACAGTATATTATGTCTGTATCAATAGCGGGTCCAATGGACTCGCGCGGTAATTACTGAAAGAAATTATGAATCAGTGAAAAAAATTAAACAAAATTTTAGTTGAAACTGCATTATAAATAGAGTAGAACATTGGAGGAAAAGTCAAGAAATCGCAAAATTTTCAGCCCTTATTTTCATGATAAATCCTGCATTAAAGACTGCTGTCGGATCCAATGAATCCATTTGGTATACAAAAGTTAAGTATTTTATTTGGGTATACAGTTAGGATATTTCTACACATTGAATGCTTAAATCTTGCATTTTATACATTTGAAGGGTATAATCAATTGATAATTGTTTATTTGACTCGCTAGCAGTTTTCCTCTTTTGTGCCATTGATTTCAACGAAAATTTCACAGTATGTAAGTACAGTAACACGGTAATATTTTAAACAGTCAAACGGATTATTAAAAGATAATCAGTTGAATTTCCAAAGAGTGAACATCCCCAAATTTCCGACTTCAAATGTGTATCTTTGAAATAAATATGCTCTTTATAGAAATATATCCTATTTTTAATGTTATTGATTATTTTGAAACCATAAAGCTCTGAATTATAACTACATACTATTTTTAAATCAAATCGCACAGATTTTTGCCTAATCGTTGACATCAGTGAAAATGTAAAAATTTCAATAGAGACATAATTCTTTTTATTTAATCATGAATGATTCGTTTCATTACGTTAATCATAAATGTGTTAATAAAAAAAGTCCAATTAATATTTAAATTTATCCTTCCCAATATCACCTTGAGACGAATTTTGATAGCTAAAATATTTCAAATAATTTCTCTTAAAGTCATACTGCTAGCAATGTGACGGAGTCACAGGTATAATGATCGTTTCGAATTTCTTGAAATCACCACACCCTATCTAATTGAAAGCAGGCATTGCATTGTTCCTAAGCAATTAAATCATGAGATTAAAGCTGATGTGCTTTTAATAACGGATGAAACAGTCCGGCAGTGATGATTGATTAGTTTGGGACAGTTCGTACTTATGAATTAAACACTAAATGACGTAATAGTATGCTAATACAGCAATCAATATATGTAACACGTAGTGACCTCTAGTGATGATAAATTTCCTCAACGATTTGCAACTGCATATAATGGCTAACAAATAGTTGCTTATTGTAGTAACGTACATTAGTATGCATAAGGACATGTACGGTGGAAAACTGTGTGCTGTTTAAGCCAGACATCCACTAAAAAGCATGAAAAGATGAACAAAAAAATTTCTCCCAGTTTAAGTAACAGTTAAGATTACTCGCATGTATTCACTTCACATGCAGTTTATGCAATTTTATCCGATCCATAATCAAAATGTTAGTTTCAAGCGTTTTTCTAATATCTCCTGACAAGTATGTTGCAATTAGTATTTTATCTGCATTCCGAAATGTATCCAATGTACAATATATAGGTATTTATCATATATTGTACGTTGTTCTAAAAGTGTATAAAGAAAAACCGGGAAATTTTCATTTTCCGTTTCGAATAGATTTATATGAATCTTGTATTTAAGATTCTCGCGAACAATATCGTAGAGAAAGGATTAGGGTAATGTATAAAAACGTGTTACTTAATCACTTGAGGTGATGAAATGTTCCTATTGTTCATTTCATATCAGAATGCATGAAAATTTGGAAATAAACCGTAGTACAACATTACGCCATCATAGACAAAAATGTATAAGCCTAGTGAATCTTGATACAAAAACTATAATTTAAAGACTGCAATATATATATATATATATATATATATATATATATATATATATATATATATATATAAACGTATGTTACCTTGAAAGACCGAAATCGACAGAATGTCGACATTCTCCGGTGAATGTCAACATTCACATAGTCTTTTGGTGTATGTCCGAAATATTTCCTAAATATCCTAATTTCTCCCTTACACAGGCAAATGTCGACATTCACCAAGCACTGATGGTGAATGTTTAATAAAATTATTTTCTTTACGTTTTTAAATCATACTTCATTATTCAAACATGTTATAATTTATGTCAAATTAGGAGAAACGTTGAGTAACAGCACATGTAAATAACATGTTGAACTTAAAACGAACAGTACATTCTAAATGAGAAACGAAAACAACAATAATAAACTTAATTATGTGATTGACGTTATACAGTCTTATTTATTGCAACATCTTGAACTGCTATCAATTTAAATTGCACGAGTCCCTTGCTTGTCGTAGCTGGACATACTTCGTTAAATGATCTTGATACACTATTATGAACTTATATTCGCCATCCCTTTATGACTGCAGGTCTATGAGATCGACTTGACATCTTGATTTTAACTACGAACTGACCATTGGTTACCCAACAATAAATTTTTTATGTGAAATTTGTTTAATTTGTCATTGTTTTCATAAATTTAAATACACTGTCTGTCTTCTCGGCTTCTCGTTTTAACTTCCACCAAAGCATATCTGTTCTTGTCGACAAACACCAGAGATGGTCCGAAAATATAAGAATATAACCAAATATTCGTTCTTTCACCGACGTATTTGGCATCTGTTGACATTCACCGGAGAGTGTCGACATTCTCCAATTTCGGTCTTCCAAGATAACACACACACACGCACATACATACATATATATATATATATATATATATATATATATATATATATGTGTGTGTGTGTGTGTGTGTGTGTGTGTAAACGCCTGCGTGCAATAGCCCATGCACGCAAATCTCAGGATTACAACTTTCCGAGCGGTTATTTATTTAACTGACGTACTCCGAGCGTGGAGCAGTCAAAATCACCCTTCCTGTGAATGGGGCGATATTACTCAAAGGTTCCGTATGCAGTGAGGGTGTGAAGAAACGATATTAGGAATGACTCCCTTTCTTTCGTAACAACAAAAATTTAATACAAGAAAAAAAAAGTTAAATTAACATTGAGTTCCAACTACTCGCGTAGTAGTAAGGTGGACTCTCAGTCTCTCAACACCGCGGCGATCAAAGTCTGCCACCTCCTCTCTCGTTCGCCGTCCGTCGAATGAATCCCGATCCGGGTCTCTCTCCAAAACCAGTCTTTTTCTCCCCCCCCCCCCCCGCTGGGTGTGGTTCTTTCAAACCCAGGGTGCAATCTTTCTCCGGGCCTCTCATCCCCTGGACAACTTCTAGCCCGATCCAGGACAGCTTTCTTTAACAACGCCTGAATAAGCCATTGCTTAAACAGCGTGGGGGGTCCGGTTGTATGCTGCGTTGAAACTGCTCGCACCAAACCGGCGAGAGCGAACAAAGACCTCTTGTTTGTGATACCCTCGCCATTGCCCCATTGTCTCGCGGGAAAGTCCTGGACGTTACATGCCCACCTTTAACTTGAAAATTTGCCTGCCAACAGGCAAAATTTCAACCATCCAACACTCCGCAGGTGACAGAATTGATACTCGTTTCCCCCCTATCGGTTCATGACTGGGTGCTCGGGAAAAGTAAACACTCTTATCGCTCCTCGTTACATGATTCACGATAGCGAAACATAGAAAATAGAAAATGAACTCCGCGACCTTTTTTTTTGACTCAAAACTAAAGAGCTAAACCTTACCATTACCCATTTAACAAAATGATACTGAAATACACTAATATTAAACAAATAAAACAGAGAACTTATACCAATTTACTTATGCTATAAATTAGCTGAAGATATCTTTCGAAAATACCTTTAGACATACCTAAACTTACGAGCTAGAGAAAAAGAAAAAGAAAACTACTACATTACTCTTCGCCCGCTAGCCTTCACATGGCATCGGCGGCCTTGTGCAGTGCGCCTGGTCTGTGAGATATGGTGTCCCACCGTTGCAAAGCCAGTGCTCACCTGTTGAGTATCGGACTCTTCGGCGTTGTTTCGTTTAAATATTTTAGTGGGTTGTGATCGGTAATAATTTCTATCTTACCCCCCAAAATCCACTTCTCGAACTTTGAGAGAGCGAATAAAACGCCCCAGGCCTCCTTTTCTATTGTCGCCCAGTTCTTCTGTGCGCCCGTTAATTTTTGGGATACAAAGGCTATGGGTTTGAAATTTCCCTTTTCATCCCGTTGGGTTAAACAACCTCCCACTCCAATTTGGCTAACATCGGCGTGCACTTGGAACGGTAGAGACAAATCCGGCGTGGCCAATTTTGTGACTGAGCATAAGGTATTTTTGAGCTCACAAAACGCGTTCTCTTCGTTCTGCCCCCATACGACTTTGTTAGGCGCATTCTTTTTCGTGAGCTCTGTCATAGGTGCAGAAATCGTGGCATAATTTTGGATATATGATCGATAAAACCCCATCAATCCTAGGACCGACCTAACCTCCTTTTTAGTTTTTGGCCGCTGTATCTTCCGAATAGCGTTAATCTTTTCGTCCCCCGGCGCATGATTTCCCCCTCCTATTTTATGACCCAAGTAATTTATTTGTCGCGCCGCGAAACTACACTTTTCTAGATTGATAAAAAACCCGTTCTTATCCAACACCCTAAAAATGTCTTCCAAATGGTGCATATGCTTTTCAAAACTTGGCGAAAAAATAATTATATTATCGATATACGCTTGTGCGCACCCACTGAAATTACGCAAAACCCTGTTCATCTCCCTCTGGAATGTTCCCGAAGCCCCGGCCAATCCAAATGGCATCACCACTGGAATGTGCCCACATGGGTAGTGAACGCCGTTAATGCGCGGCTTTTTTGCTCCATCCGAATCTGCCAGTATCCCCGCCTTAGATCCAGACAAGTTAACCACTCCGCTTTTCCCGCCATATAAACTAACTCGTGTAAGTCTTTCATCGGGAAAGCTGGCACTTTAGTTACTGCATTGAGCGCCCTAAAGTCTACGCACATCCGCGTGGAGGCGTCCTTCTTCGCTACACACACCACTGGGTATGCTATCTCTGCCTCCGACGGCTCAATCAACCTTAATTCCACCAGTTCCTGTATTTGTCGCTCTATCTCTCTCCTATATGCCATTGGAATTCCGCAACAATGGGGTTTCCATCTTTCTAAATTCGGGAGTAACTCTATTTTATGCTCGCCTACCCCCGCGGGCCTAAAATCTCTCGTGAATAGGGATTTAAATTCCCTTATTACGCCTTTCAACTGCATACTTTGTTTTTCCGTCAGATTTGACGTAATTATCCCCTCTACCAACTCCTCACCTAACTTCTTCCTTGCCCTAGGTGTCGGTACCATTTCTACCTCCCCGAACTCTTCCTCCCCTTCGAAAATGAGATTCACGGCATTCGCCCTCGCTATGAATTCGCGGATTTTGTTTTGATGGACGTGTATGACCGATCCATCTCCCATTCTAATCAAAAAAGAATGCGGTCGTACCTGTTTTTCAATTTTAGCCGGTCCCTGCCATCTAGCATATAACCTGTTTGTAGAGTCTGGGATTAGCACAACCACCTGGTCCCCCTCTTTGTAAAATTTACGATTCGACCTCAAGTTATATTGATGTGCCGTGCGTTCCTGCTGTAACTGAGCCGTCAATTGAGCCTGCTCAGCACCCCTCTCCAACCTCACCTTCAATTCCTTTAAATATTGGTGCACCGGCTGAGTACTAAACTGCGCCCCCACACTCTCTCCAGTCCAAGTGGATTTCAAAATGGACAGGGGTTCCTGTGCGGGTATACCATATAGCAACTGAAACGGCGATACACCGGTCGTGGCGTTCGGAATCTCTCTATATACCCACAGTACGTACGGTAACTGAAGGTGCCACCCTCGACCTTCCTCCCGTATTACGTGATGCAGCATTCCCTTTAAAGTTCGGTTAAAACGCTCCACCAAACATTGGATTGCGGATACATCGGGGTGGAAAATCTGGGGCTAGTTCCTACTCTCTTTTCAAATTCTGTCGTTAATTTGGAACTAAAGTTGGTCCCGTTGTCGGACGCTATCACATTTGGTATCCCGGTCCTAGAAAAAATACTTAGAAGCGCTTCGCATGTGCTCCTTGCACTCAGACTCCCTAAAGGCACCGCCTCCGCCCAACGCGTGTGTTGGTCTATCATACAGAGAATATACCTATGTCCCTTGGAACTCGCCGGATCAATAGGCCCAATCATATCTATATTGACAACCTGAAAAGGTAATTATGGTCTGGCCACTGGAGTTATAGATGTCCTATCCCTCAATTTAGGAGTCTTAGTGAGATGACACTGTGTACATGACTTGCAAAACCACTCCACATCTTTTTTCATTGTATCCCATAAAAATGAGTACCTCAGACTCTCTAAGGTCTTCCGGAAACCCATATGTCCCCCGAAAGTTGTTATGTGCTAAATCTAACGCGCCCTCCCTTCTAGACTTAGGCAACACTAGCTGCACTACATTTTCTCCTAGCACCTTGTCTTTGTGATAAAGCAACTTGTTACGGATGAAATAATCCCCCTTTCCTCTCTTAGCGAAATCCCACAATTTTTCGATCTGCTGACAGTTCTCTTGGTCGCGAAGAAACCTGTCCGATTCCGAAATTAACTCTCCTCCTTCCGCCGAAAGGGTTTTACTCTGCGCCGGACGTTCCCTTCCGTGAATCGTCCCTCCCTGTATTTCCTCCCCGCTAGTTTCGCCATTGGGGTTCGCCTCCGTCTCATTGTCAAAACTGGCCTGCGCGATACTTTCTCCCCCCAAAGTCTCGAAAATCTGCGGTGGAAGCAACATCTGGTCTTCCATTTGTCCCGCCACCGCGCAAATAATTTCCGTAGGGATGGATAAAGTATGCTCACCCTCATCTAATGACAGACTTGCTTTAACTAGTGGACATCTCACTGGTGGGCCAAATACTCCTTTCAAAAATATACTCGATAACCCTTCCGTACTTCCCATTTCCAAAACATCCTTTCTTACGACCGTTATCTCCGACCCTGAGTCAAGTAACGCCTCTATTGCCTTTCCGTTTATTTTGACCTTTACCCTCTTTAGTTTCCCATAGCAAAGTACCTTCTCCTTCCTTTGGAACAAATCCACCCTTGCTACTACTACATGCTCCGAATCCTCGGTTTACCCCTCATTCGATATAGTTTCTAAGCTTGAGTTTTCCCTTTCCTTTTGCGACTCTTTAGCTACATTTATTCTAGCCACATTATTCGTTTTTCTGCGGTTTCCCTCTTTATTAGCTCTTCGGCAATCCCTCTTAAAATGATCCTTTGAGCCGCAAGTGAAACAACCCGAATTACGCTCTTTCGTAACTCCTTTCCTGGGTTCCCCGGCCACCCTGACGCTTCCCTCGTTTCCCGCTATCGGTCCATTCCGTGTTCCGAAAGCGTAACCGCGTCTTTTTGCCGCATAATACCTGTCGATTTTCCTTGCTAATTCTTTAGGCTTAAACCAGCTCTCTCCCTGGAGTACTAGGATATGAGACCCCGCATCAGTATCTAGAGTAGACATTACTTTATCCGCTACTATCAATTGCTTAATGGATTCAGCATCATGCGCCCCCCTAAGTTTGCAGTAATATTCCCACATCGATGTGAGACGTGAAGTGAACTGCGCGAAATTTTCCTCAGAGTTTCTCCTCGCCTTCCTGAAATTTTCTAGACAAGTACTGGATGACGGTTCGAATTCCTGCAATACCCTTTTTTAATTGCCTCGTAATCGTTGTAGCTTCCACTTTCTAATTGCGTGAAAAATTAGCTGCTTTGTCCCCCAACAAACAAATTAGGACCTTCGCCTTCTGCTCTCGTTCCACGTTTTCGCTTTCGAAAGCTTTCTCTAGGCTATTAAAAAAAATTCCACCCTTCCGGTTTCGTCGGTACCTTCACCGTTAACAGACGTACCGTTCTTATGATCTCCTCAATTGATCTGATTTTAATGCTTCCCGGTTCACTATAGAAAGATCCCTCACTACTTCTATCCGCCCGCAACCTATCGGTTTCTTCCTGGGCAAGTTGAGTTTTCAACTTTATCAGTTCTAACTCGTGTTTCCGAGCCCTCTCTTCCCTCTCTAATTCCCGATTCCTCTCTAATTCTTGACGTTCTAGTTCCTTCCTGTCCTCCATAATCACTTCCAAAAATTCTCTAGCCAAAGTTTCCTCATAGTTTTCCCCTTCCTTAATAATTTTATTTATTTGCAGTTTGCTTAGTTCCTCGGTGACTACCCCATCCATCTCACAAGCCAGTTGCATTAGATCAGCCTTCCTCGCTCCATTTAAAAAGGACATTGCTCCTGAATGTTAATTTACAATAAACGAGCGAAAACAAAATAAAATCCAGAAATTCTCCCAGCTCTTTCCTACACTAAACAAATATTCCTTCCAAAATAACAATTATTCGAAGCAGAAAACACCATGCACTTTTAGAGAATTTTACCACATTAGGAGGAAATTTACTTCATATAAAACAATAATACTATTAATAATTATATGCGAGCAATATTAACCTATGCAAGAAAGAACATAGTATACACAAGAACATAAAATCATAAAATTTCCAGAGACAGAAAAACATTTTAAACCTAACGCACGCGTTCCTAAGCACCCAAAATCAACTTAGCCATGAACAGAATATGAGGGACAAACGAATACAAATTCATGCACCTTACCTTGCCAGCCGACATCATAAGTCACTACAGGTGTTCTTTCGTCACCCCAGGTAAACACTGCTTTGTTTTCGCAGCTCTGTTCCACTTTTCCCGAAACTCCACAGTCCGTTGGTGTCCGCTGTCACAGTCGGAAGTTGATGATGACTTGGCCTCCACCTCCGCTACTCATCCACTTCTCTCCATTCGGCTCCCGGTCCTTAGCTCTGCGCCTTCCAAAGAAGTCCGTTGTCGCTGCTGGAATTCTCAGCAGAATCACCCAAGTCCTTTTCCAAAATTCCTCACCCTCGCATGGACCCGCTTCCTGACAACACTGTAAACGCCTGCGTGCAATAGCCCATGCACGCAAATCTCAGGATTACAACTTTCCGAGCGGTTATTTATTTAACTGACGTACTCCGAGCGTGGAGCAGTCAAAATCACCCTTCCTGTGAATGGGGCGATATTACTCAAAGGTTCCGCATGCAGTGAGGGTGTGAAGAAACGATATTAGGAATGACTCCCTTTCTTTCGTAACAACAACAATTTAATACAAGAAAAAAAAGTTAATTTAACATTGAGTTCCAACTACTCGCGTAGTAGTAAGGTGGACTCTCAGTCTCTAAACACCGCGGCGATCAAAGTCTGCCATTCTCTCTCGTTCGCCTTGCTTCGAATGAATCCAGATCCGGGTCTCTCTCCAAAACCAGTCTTTTTCTGCCCCCCCTCCGCTGGGGGTGGTTCTTTCAAACCCAGGGTGCAATCTTTCTCCGGGCCTCTCATCCCCTGGACAACTTCTTGCCCGGTCCAGGACAGCTTTCTTTAACAACGCCTGAATAAGCCATTGCTTAAACAGCGTGAGGGGTCCGGTTGTATGCTGCGTTGAAACTGCTCCCACCAAACCGGCGAGAGCGAACAAAGACCTCTTGTTTGTACTACCCTCGCCATTGCCCCATTGTCTCGCGGGAAAGTCCTGGACGTTACAATATATATATATATATATATATATATATATATATATATATATATATATATATATATATATATATATATATATATACTTTCTAGCCGCCACCCCTCTAGAAGAACATATTTTGTTCAGAATGGATTCAAAACTCCATAGAGCCAATTTTATAACAGAAACCTCTTTTTGACAGCCAGATCTCAAAACAGCCACTTACTTTCAGCACAATTGCTGGTCACCAAAGGAAAGTTTCACTATATATATATATATATATATATATATATATATATATATATATATACTTTCTAGCCGCCACCCCTCTAGAAGAACATATTTTGTTCAGAATGGATTCAAAACTCCATAGAGCCAATTTTATAACAGAAACCTCTTTTTGACAGCCACCTCTCAAAACAGCCACTTACTTTCAGCACAATTACTGGTCACCAAAGGAAAGTTTCACTATATATATATATATATATATATATATATATATATATATATATATATATATATATATGTATATGTATATATATATATATATATACATATACATATACATATACACACACATATATATATATATATATATATATATATATATATATATATATATATTCAACACAGCAGGTATTTGTCTTGGTGACATCCGTGCAGCCATACTTCAAATTTCTTGGTTCTTTATTATAGGAGTACCATATCGTTTAACCGACACTGCTTCCTATAAGAGACAAGCAGAAGAACGGAGTGGATTCGAATAGGAATAGAAAATGGTGACGGTAAAAACTATACGATATGGATGGCATGCAATAAATTTAATGGATAATTTTTTATTCTTAACCACAACACAGCATCATTTGCATTAGTATTTAAAAAAATTTGACATCAAATATTTTACCCACTTTTTATACATATATTTTTACACATAATTTATACATATTTTTATACATAATAAAAGTTAAAGGAGCCTCAATACTGGCTATGCAATATTGACTCAGAAAGAAATTATATCTGTGTTCTTTACTCGTAGCACGAGTGCCGGTAGTTGTATTTTTTGCATTTGACTATTTTTCTCCTTTTTTATTTTTCTTCTTAAGTGAATCAACTTAACTGCTGTGATGACGGATTATGTCTGTGTCTTAAGTGTAGAATATTTTCGAATTTCTCATACGGTAATTATATTCGAATTAAGGGTATCAATCATTGTCAACAGAAAAAAAAGCAGAATACCTAAGAAAATTGACTTCAGGAAATATCTTTTCAGGGCTTATGAGTTTAATTTAATAAGAATCACCGTAAATTTTGCTTTGCGACCAAAACACTAAAAAGTATGAAAGTCGATTTTGTAAAAATATTTTTAAAAAATGAAATAATTCATTCTAATAATTTTTCATGTTAAATGTTTGAATCATTTCATTTTGCAGGGTTCTGTTTTAAGTCCCGTCCTGTTTTCTCTTTACCTTGCTGGCATTGAAAGAGAGATTTCTAAATATTGTAATGTGGGAATCTTTGCCGATGATATCATAATCTGGCACTCTAGCTCTGACATTAGTGCAATTGAGCTTAATCCCAGCTGTGCTCTGGGAGAGGCTCATCATTTCGCAGAGCACCATAAACTGACTTTTAATGCTTCAAAATCCTCGGTGACTTTCTTTACTACTAACAAACACCTCTACAATTACCAGCCTTTGATCTTTATGAAAGGAACTCAATTAAACTATGTTAAAAATGCTAAATACCTGGGTTACATCTTGGACCAGGAAATCACAAGCAATAAACACATTGAAGGCCAGGTGGTCAAGGGCAGAAAAAGACTCAATATACTTAAATTTATCTCTGGTCGTGACTGGGGAGCAGAAGCTAGCACCCTTCGAACGACCTACATTTCTCTTGTTAGGCCAATACTGGAGTATGGTTTTCCCATCTATTCTTGTGCTTCCAATACCAATCTGAATAAACTTGAAAGGGTACAGTTGAGCGCTGCTAGAATCATTACAGGACTTCGACACAGTTGTCCAAATAACATTGTGCTCTATGAAAGCAATTTACCTCCTCTTTCGTTGAGAAGAACTTATCACCTCTCAAAATATTATAACAAGCTTTACAGTTACAATGATCAGCATAGAACTTCTGCATACCTTCATGCTTGGATTGACAACCAGCGTTTGAGGAAGCATAGCCCCTTTTCCTTTGCAAAAATGCTGGGTCTGCCTTCTGCTAATGTTGAGCCCCACTCTTTAAAACATCTGGGCGTCGGTTTGAAACTTGATGGGATCCATTTCCATGAGGGTCTCTTAACTAGTGTTATTAAAAACTCTGAGATTCCGGCCCTCATCAGACAATTAGCTCTTGAGACTATCCATGGAATCCCTCAATCTTCTTTGAAGATATATACCGATGGCAGCAGGGGTGATGGGGGAATTTCTGGTAGTGGAGTGCACATACCAACTCCTACCGGTGCTGTGGAATTTAAAATTAAAAACCCAGATTTCTGTTCGGTATTTAGATCAGAGCTTATTGCTATCAGGAAGGGCTTGCAGTATGCGTGTCAAGTTGAGGATCAATTTCACGATGTCTGGATTTTAACTGACAGCCGTGCTTCAATTCAGCACCTCTCTAATTGGACTATTATTGGGGACCAGACTAGCCTTTACATCTTAGATCTTCTTGACCGGCTTTCATCTGGACACACTATTCATTTCCAGTGGATCCCTTCCCATGTTGGGATAGACGGTAATGAAAGGGCCGACTTTTTGGCCAGGACTGCGGCTGAGGAGTACGTGAGTCCTTGTGAGGCATTTACTTTTAGAGAGATTTACTCCCTCATGAAGATCAAACAAAACCATCTTTGGAGAACTCCTCCTTGTCACCCATGGTACTTTGGAAGAAGTCCGGGTGGGTCTTTTCAGATCAATCCCAGAAAGTACCAAACGGCCTTCTCGCGCTTCATGAGTGGTCATATAAAAGCACTCACTTTTCGGCAGGGACAGAAGATCTTCCCGGAGTGCCACTGGTGCTCTGCCGACATGGCCTCCCCTGCCCATATTTTAAATTGTTTGGGTTTTACTAAGGACGAGGTCCTTCTGGACCCTCTACTGATTTTAGACTTTTTGGAAATTTTTGGTTTTATGGAGATTGTCTAGCCTTGCTAGACAATCTGGGATTAGTAAAAAAAAAAAAAAAAAAAAAAAAATCATTTCATTTTTATATCAACATTTATTCAGTACCACGATAACTTTTCTCATTAAAAGTTTAAATCACATTCTTTTCATATTTAATTTTTTGCAATGTCCTACTATAATAATTCTAATTAAAAGTTTCAATCATTCCCCTTTTTATATCTAGTATTCTACAGTACATGATTATAATTTTCGAAGTAAAAGTTTAGATCTTAGTTTTTTACATCTACTTTTATGTAAGTGCTTCTCTACAATTTTTGTAAGTTAAAAATGTGAATCCTTTCCTCTTTCAATCTACTTTTACACAGAATATCACTATAATTTTTCTGATTAAAAGTTTAAGTCTTTGTTTTTTCGTATATACTTTTATACAATGCCTGACTATAATTTGTCTAGTTACAAGTTTGAATAATTCCCGTTTTATACCTGCTTTTATAAAATACATGACTATATTTTTGCTAATTGGAAAATTTATATCACTGACTTCTCTAATTTTATGCAATACATAATTATAATTTTTCTAATATATACTTTATTCATTTTTTTCTCATTTCCATAAGCATACATACATACATACAGTGCCGTGGCGGCCTTGTGGTACAATGCGCTGGTTTTCGGTGCTGACGGTGCTTTGATCGAATCCTGGGGAGGCGCCTCTAAAATGCCACCATTTGTGCCATCCCTTTATAGGGGGCAATTCTGGTCCCCTCATAATAAAACGACCAGCAAGACTGTGGTGAATTATAGGCGAATGTCCTCGCGACAAGTGCCTCCGCATTGAAAAAAAAACATTCATACATACAAACAAACAAACAAACACACACACACACACACACACACACACATATATATATATATATATATATATATATATATATATTAGATAAAGTTGTAAGTGAAAAACGAGTATAAGCCATAAACAACTACAGCCAGGAACCAAAAATATGAATAGATAAGTGAATAATAGGTTTTTAGACAGTATCTTTTCATCAGCGGTGCCTATACTGTCTACAAACCAATGGATTGTTTCTAATAAGTATGATCTGAGCAATAAACATACTTAGACACCGTACAATCCATATGAAACAGAAAAAGGAATAATCAGTGGCTTTATCATAGATCACCGAACTCGGCGCCAGACAAAGTGAAAGTTAAGTTTAGGAGACCGCAAGAAGACTGACGTCACAAACATTGCAACCATGGAGCCTAAGGAATCACTTTAGCAGACTTACTTAGGATACTGTTTTATAGGACATAATAACCTAAGCTAACTTAGACATTTATTATGACTAAGAGTTATTTATTATTTTAATTACTCTAGTTTTTATTTACTTTTTAGTAGTTATTTACTAACTTTAATCATTTAGTTTTGTATTACTAATTATTAGCAACAGAACATGCTATTCATTAAAAATAAAACAGCCAATTATGTGCTTGGAAAGACTGTCCGGGTAATAATTACGTTTTAGCACTACTAACAAATCTCTTATATGCTTATGCCTATTGTCCTTAGAACATAGCCTATTTATTCTTACTAGTTGATTAACAATAATATTATTAAATATAGATTTGTGTAAGCATGTTAAGTATATATATATATATATATATATATATATATATATATATATATATATATATATATATATATATATATATATATATATATATATATATATATATATATATATATATATATATGACAGGACTCGGACACAGCTGCAGAATAATCGTAAATAAGTCCACTAGAATATGAAAAACGCGTGTCCTATCTCTGTTGGAAATCCAAGTCATTTATTTTCTTATTGAACCCCAGAAGCGGAGAGCCCTCCAAAAAAGCGCGTGATGGCATGATTCAGACTCGTGACTCCACTGCGAACTAACTGAAAGCGCGTACAAATAATAAATCTTGGGGCAGTTTGATGCGACTTTCCTTGAACCCCTGCTCTTCGAAACCAACAACACTTCCCGAACGTGGAGCTCAGTATAGACATGTTAGTGAATCATTCTATTTTTTAAAACCCCGAAAGTCTGAAAATTGCTTGAAGTTCTCGAATGGTTTTAATTACGTTAATTTGACTTTTTCGTGATTATATATATATATATATATATATACACTGAAGATCCACTGAATTAGGGATACCTACCTAGTAACGAGTTGGGCCTCCTCTGGCCTTGATAACGGCTGCTACACGACGAGGCATAGATTCAACAAGTTTCTGGAAACGTTCCACGGGAATGGCTTGCCAAATATTGGCTAAAGCTGTCAATAATTCAGTAAGGTTCTTTGGTGCTGTGTGATGGCCTTCCACGCCTTTTTCCAAAACATCCCAAAGATGCTCAATAGGATTTAAGTATGGGCTTCTAGGTGGCCAATTCATGACAGAGAAGTCAGAGGAATGCTCATCCAACCAGCCAGTAGCCAACCGGGACTTGTGAGAGGTACAGTTGTCTTGCTGTAAAACTCCATTACCGTGCGGATAACAGAACAGCATAAACGGATGGAGGTGATCACCCAGCAACTCTACGTACCGAATTGCATTGAGGGAGGTTGGTACACGCACCAAAGATCCCAAACTGTGCCACGAAAAAACACCCCAGACAATGATTGAGCCACCATGCCCTTGTACAGTTCCAGCCAGGCATGCAGGATCCATGGCTTCATGAGCCTGACGCCATATTCTCAGCCTCCCGTCGGCGTTAAGTAGTCGGAATCGAGACTCATCACTCCATGCTACTCGTTTCCAGACCTCTACACTCCAGTCTCTGTGCTCTCTTGCCCAGGCAAGACGTGCAGCCCGATGGCGAGTATAGAGCAATGGTACTCTCGCAGGTCGACGGCTCCCGAAACCCATACGGTGAAGCGAGCGTTGCACAGTCTGTTTACTGACTTTACGACTGGCACCCTCATTAAACTTGGTAGTAATTTGAGCTAATGTTTGGCTTCGCTGGCTACGTACAATACACCTGAGCCGTCTCTCACCACGCACTGTCAAGGCTAATTTTCCTTTGCTGTTTACCCGATCGCTAGTTTTTTTTCCACCATCCATGTATTCTTGGTATACTCTTGACACTGTAGACCTTGAAAATCCTAGCTGTCTGACGATTTCGGAAATTGAAAGGCCCATGCGTCGCGCACCTACGATTTGTCCGCGATCGAAGACGTCTAAATCAGGCAGTTTACCCATACTGGCAATTCCAACAACTAATTCAGAACAACCACAGTACGCGCTATATATGCAGTTACCACAGCGCCCTCACTTGCGAATACATGATGCGCAGCGCTGCACAATTTGCATAGGCTTTGCTATCCCTATTTCAGTGGCACTTCAGTGTATATATATGCTTATTTTTATTACGATTACAGGAACTAAGCACGAAATGCAAATTTGAAGAGGAACATAACTATCCAAACACTTAAAAAGGAAGCAGTCTTATTGATTTTTCAGCGACATTTAGTTTGAAGCCCTATTTAGCACACACAATGCAGTTCTAATTAACTCAGATTGTGAATTCCTACTTCAGACCTCAGTCGCTACTGTTTTGTATTTCGATGAAAAAGTTCTTTTGTTGCTGCAGAATTTCAGGAAGTCAAAAATTAGGGAAGTGCATTCGTTTACAAGGAGTCCCTAACTATTAAAATTTAAATGCGCATGGAAGCATCGTAATTCCAGGGAAAGTTGTTTAAAATAATTAAGATTTGCATCTTCCTTAAAAGCGAAACAAATTAGTATTTAAAACAGATTGTTTAGTGAAACTTGATTGAAAAATCTCTTTCATAACTTACAAAGGAAAATTTTGTAAAAGCGCTATCTGAGCTGCATGGATCTTGCTCAGAAAACAGTATGAAACTTTTAAGACTTTTAGTTTTATGGTAATGAGTGTTTCAGCATTCGGATTTGTAGAGTTTGTCACTTTATTCCTTATTAGCTCTTTGTAGTCTTGGCCTTTTACAAATTGAAAGGAACACCCACAACTTATTAAAATCAACATTGCGAATTTATTTCTTATGTTTATTTTGTAAATCAGTATATATTTTATGCGTATTTCACTCGATTCGAGAAGTCAATTATATTTTAGACTTGTGCTCGAGGTAGGGCCGAGGGCAGGAGTTGGGTTGTTGTTTGCTTGCTCCCCAGGGCATAGGGGGTCTGGTATGAGGACATTGGTGCCTGGGAACGGAGAGCGCGACTGTGAGTCTCCAGGGCGAGTTTGATCCTCTGAGGGAGTCGCCGTATCATCTTCAAGGCTTCGGTTGTCACCACTTCCATGCAGTCTCGGCTGGAGCCGGGCGATAGTCCGGGGTGAGAGTGACAATGGACGTTGGGAACGTTTGTCGCATAATCATATAGATTGAACGACGTATTATTCGAGATTGTGTTCGAGGTAACCTACAGGTAGCCTGTCGGCTTTCGGTACTGAGGGTCCTTGGATCGAATCCCATTCCATTAAATTCCACAAGTTCCATTAAATACCTCCGTGTTTAGTCCGGGTATTGGTACGTTAAATCCGTAGACTGGATATTACCTCTCCCAGGTCAGAGACGATCGGAGAGGGTACGATGCCCCCCAGAGGTAGTTCGGTCAAAATTGAAGTGGCACTTGGCTCCTACCCTTCAGATGACATTATAAACTAGAGCCGCATCCTTCAGCCTTGCTAGCCCATGTGGACCTGTCTGGAATACATTCCGACCAGTGGGCATTTGAAACAACAACATATCTTCGACTTTATTTGTTAACGTATAAGTGTGTTACCGAAGAATTTAAAAACTTTCTTGTATCGAATGATGTAATATTGTCTGTAGATGTTAAGTGATTGGAATAACGACGCGTAGATAATGGGAACAGCAGTTTTATTAGCAAGCAACTGCCAGTACAGACTGCCTACAACTTCAGGAGATTCAGGAAGAGTAGCGGTAAGTACAGTACATGGGCCGGGCCCTCAACTGTAGTATGATATAGCAATGCATAAAACTTCAGTGATCAGTAAAAAACGAAAGTAGGAAGGAAAATAGAATGTGGGGAAAACAAAAAGCTGCGATGGTACAAGTTAAGGTAAAACATGGGGGAAATAAGACACTGGGCGAACAAAGAACAGGGCAAACAGTCAAAAGTTACGAGCAAGAGCCTCCAACTGGCGTGCTTCAGACTTGTATACCCTCCATAGTAGGCCCCAGAAAGTGGTTAAACCGCATGGAAAGATTATGCAAATTCTAGGGGCACTTTTTGGAGAAGTTAATACGGTTCCAGAAACTTCTCAAACCGGAATAAATGTTACAGAAATTTAAAGCAAAGGTTTGGTGTGGTTTGGTTTGGAGCGCTACGGTCATTTTTTGCTACACGAGGGCTAATTAGACCACTTAAAGCAAAGGAAATATAGTTAAAGGGTTGTCGAGGACGGGAACTGAATTTAGGAACTTCCGATTGGCAAAGTAAGAAGCTAGCTCTCGGCCACGGATGCTTCGATGAAAATGTTGAATGTGGGAATATAAACTAACAGACATGTTTTCATTATGTGTGTAGTTGTAAATATTGTCTCATAATCAATTAATTATTTTCTCCGACATTTAATCCTTGTTGTGAAACGAAATAATAAAACTGGGGTGTCAAAGTGGAACTTCGTGATAGAGAAGTACGTAAGTGGTACTTACGTGATAAGTAATTTATTTAGATAATAACTAAGATAGGACAAAAGGTATCCCAGAAATATAAAAAAAGTTGAGGAAACGTTTTCTTTTTACATTTCATTGCCAGGGTATTTCTTTCTCTTTTTACTCATGGCCTTTTCTTTGAAATTATCATATATAAAGTAACCTTCTCCTTTATTTGTAATGAAGTATTAATCACTTCCAAATTCAGTGCACACACTATATTATTTGACTATATTTTAATAACAATATAAAATATGTCATCAATTTTCCCCGACGTGCATACGAAATCGGAATTATCACCCATGTATGATTCAAATTATTAGCTGTATGTATCTTTACATACTAGTGTAGCTTCCAGACTATTTTCGGTCTAAATCTTAGCCCAGTTCATCAAGAATATTGAATTTGAGATGCGTATAATTTGATTTGAGACTGAGACGATTTTTCCAATCTACCCAACAGATTGCAAGATGTTGATATAGAGAGCGAAACAACACTAAAATATTTGAGAAGTAGGCTGATGATAAATACATAAAAAAGCAATTTATTATATTTCATTAAACATGCTATGGTACAAATGTTTAAATAAATTAATGCAAACAATACTTTCGTGCAGTTAATATCAAGTTCCACAACTTATGCATTTAATATGTTTGAGAGTTACTAATTTTAGTCTGAATAACTTGACATATAACTTTCCTTTAATTTGTTTTTGTTGCGAATTATGCCCACCCCAATACACACAAGGGCCGAAGTACAACTTAGTCTGGTATATATATATATATATATATATATATATATATATATATATATATATATATATATATATATATATATATATATATATATATAAATTTTGAGTGAGACGCCTTAGTACCTTTGTGCTCCTTCAAACATCGCAAAAGTAAATTTTGGTTTAGGGATTTAAAATGTCCACATTTGGCCAAGACACGAAGACATTTAACAGCACCTCCAGTCCAAAGCCCATTGCGCTACCACTAAACTACTGGGTTGATTTCATGTATAAATCGTAGTATAACGTATGACAAAGACCTTCAGTTTCTTCAGCCAAATTCGAAGGATATAATATTAAAAGAACGCATCATCAAGCGGCTAATTTCGAAAGCAAACTATATTATTTAAACATTACTATTGATAATTTCCCATAAAATAGAGTTTTCACGTATTCTGTTTCACTTCAGACTTACCCTTATGAGATTTCCCAAGTAATAAAAAGATAGCAATTAAAATTATGTAAAAATAAAGATTCCTTAAAATAAAACTGGATGACAGCCAGAAAATAGTTTTTCCTTTCGGCCATAACTACGACCATAAAAGGAACACAGTCTGCCGGAAAAAAAGCTTAGTATAACTTGTTTATGCTAAGCATCTTTTTCCGGAAGAATGTGCTTCTTTTTGAATGAACAAAACATTTGTCGAAATTGAAATTCATATTTTTTGAAATGTTATAGCTTCTTCTGAAAAATCATTTCATTCTTTACAGATAAATTATGCTCGTTAAGAAAGTTGAATAAGGGAATATATCATGAGGATGTGCGCTTCTCCGGCATAAAATACTTTACGAAAGCAAAAATAAAGATGAAATCTCCTATATAGCACCAGTAAACGTTCCTATTATCTCCTTCTAAAAAGGAATAATATTTGGGTAGGAGAATTTTCGCTGCCCGAACGTAATTTATAAGAAATAAGAAACTTTTCGCTGGCATTGAACTAAACAAAAAGTCGAAGTATTTTTCTGTATATACACTGGTGTAAGAAATTAAGAGAATTTGCAGACTTCGTCGATTATCTCTAGAACTACTGTACCGATTTTAATTAAATTTGATATGTACATACATTGATACAATAAAAAACAAATAACCATTCAATAATTGTAATACACACGCATGATCGTGCGTAACACTCGTTGGATTCGGAAGGTATGAAACAGCGGTTGCGGAATAAACAAAAAAATGGGTTAACATATGGGTTAATAGGGGGTATGGTCCCCTTTTACAGATATACAGGTCTCGCAGCGTGATTTCATACTTGAAATAAGGCAGTTTATCATTTCCTGTGGCAATTGGTCCCACTCGTTCAGCAATGCTGTTTTCATACCCTGGATGGATCTCGGAGGGGAGTTGCGAGTTGCAATTGCCCTCCCCAGAGCGTCCCAGACATGCTCTATAGAGTTAAGGTCTGGAGATCTGGCTGGCCAATCCATCCGGCGAATATCCTCACTCTCTAGAAATTCGTCGACCAGAAGAGCTCTATTTGGCCTCGCGTTATCGTCCATTAAAATGAACTCAGAGCCAACTGCACCCTTGAAAAGGCGAACATAGGGCTCCAAGACCTCATCCCTATACCTCACACCAGTCACAGTGCCTCTTTGTCACAGTGCCTCTTTCAAAGACATGGAGAGGTGTGCGGTCATCCAACATGATGCCTGCCTAGGCCATTAAACCTCCTCCGCCATGGTCGATTTCGCGGAAATTGGTGGGTAGGTAGCGGGTCTCTAGTTCTCTCCATATGAACGTACGGCGAGAATCGGTGTTTAGGCTGAACCGGGACTCATCAGCGAAGAGAACGGTCGCCCATTGATCCATACTCCAATCTCTATGCTCTCTGCACCATGATAAAGGGAATCTCCTGTTCGTAGAAGTGAGCGGGACGCAAACAGCAGGTCTTCTTGCAAACAACCCTCTCTCATGAAGTCTTTTAGAAACAGTCATCCTTGATACACGGGTTCCTGTGGCTGCATACAAGTCACGAGAGAGACTTCCACAAGATTGGCCTGCTACTAGCCTCCTCCCAATTCACCACCTCATTCCATCATCTAAACGTTGATGATTACTCGTTTTTACTGTCACAATTTGAAATTAACCGATTGCTGCAAAATAACACCAAGTAATTCGCCGAGGTGTGCTAGCGGACGAAATGCATCTTAACTTACGCGCGCTTATAAAGCCTGTTTCTCTACTGGCTCCGCCTACACACACGTGTACGCTTACATATTTGACGTACAAGATTTGCATTTTTGTCTAGAAGCAGTGGTTTTACATTCCGTTCAGTTCTTTTCTTGAAATTCGATAAAATATGCAAATTCTCTTATTTTATTTCACCAGTGTATGTTATAAAATTTCATTAAAGTAACTTCCTTCCTAAAAGCACAACTTCTACATGAAAACCACAGAAAAATCTAGCTGTTTTGTATTCGAATAAAAATGGCATGTAGTTTAAAAGAGAATTTTGTATATATATATATATATGTATATATATATATATGTATATATGTATATATATGTATATATATGTATATATATATATATATATATATATATATATATATATATATATATATATATATATATAATGAAAATGAATTAAATTCGGCGATGAGTGTCACAGGGACGAGATATCGTAGTTTCCGAGGCAATCTTACTGCAGTCGTAGTTCTCCGCAAAACGAGTGGCTGCCATATGGATGCAGGCACGCTGGATAGTAATTTAGACTCGACGCCCGAAAAGAAAAGGCGGTTTGGTCCTAGTACAGTTTTTTGTTCTTGGAAATGTTGCTGGACATATTTTACTCGAAAATATATTACAGCAGATCAACACATCTCATTACATCGTCCAGAATTCGACAGATATACGGGAAAATCCCGCAGCGTAAAAATCGACATGTTTGTCGGAGTAGAGCAGAACGCAGAAGGCGCGAAAACCCTAGTTTGATGCCCTTGAGTCGGCGCATTGAACTTTTCCGATTGGTTAGAATTGACACCTGACCATCACTCCACATGAGGTGTTGATTTCGTCATGGTTTCTCGAACTTTCTCCTTATAGGATGCTTATATAACGATGTCCGCGCGTGGCTTTTAGGGGAAAACACTAGATTATTTCGGTTATTTCTAGGTTAAATTTTCATCTTATCGCAACAGAATGAGGGACAGTATTCTGTTGCGATAAGATGAAAAATTTTGGATAGACGTTTTAAGGATAACGACAAGTTATGTTTCATATATATATATATATACACAGTGCGTCAAATAAGTTTTAAGACTCATCCCAGAGCGCAGGTTGTAAAGGCGCTGTAAGTGTAAATCCGCATGCGTCATAACGTCCATCATCTGCTGGCACACTGCTAACAAGTTGTGC